>NW_004624788.1:2236750-2260260 GCF_000247695.1 Heterocephalus glaber
AGGGGGTGAAGGGAGGGCAGGGGAATGGGGAAAAAATAAGAACCAAGATATATCATGTAAAGGTACAAGATCCCAATGATGAATGTAACTGTATTTTATACCTAAAATGTACCAGTAAACTTAATGGAAAAAAAAAGAAGTGAGAAACATAAATATTGATGAAGACAAAACCAAGTGAAGCCAAGTAACATTGGGTATCTGTTTTCCAAGCTGATGTCCTTCCAGATTGGGTGTCCATGGGCCAGAACTTCTCCTGCACAGGAGGAAAGCAGGTGAAAAAGGCTTCAAGAAGACACAAACGAGGCCTCACACACAGGAAACACATGAACTGAGAACTCTGAGCTCAAACAGTCATTAACAAATATGTGTAAGTTTTTCCCTATGCATAAATACTATTTTAGTAAACTCACTTCACTAATGTAAAATTGCCACATCAACAATTTATTTTCATTTGTCTTTTTGGTAAAAGATGATATTAGATAATAATCTAGAAAAGATACATACATTAAGAAGAAAATAAAATTTTTCAAAATTCTACAACACAAATATAACTAAGTCAACAATTAAGTACAAAAAGCCAAGAGAGACACCAGACTCAGGATTCTAGAAGTAGGAAGAGTTTTGAGCTATGATGGGATGTACTTGGGTGTTTCTTTATCATTTGTTTTGTTTGAGCCACTTTCCTCCTTTAGGAATGGAAGGTTCTAGAAATCCCTATTCAGCATGAGGATTCTGTGACAAGTCTGCATAATTCAGAAAGGTGACTCAGCAAGTAGACTTGATATCTCCACTCTGTCCCACAGAGCTGAGCATAGTCAATGAATGTTTCATAAATGTGATATAAACTTCTGAGCATCACCATATAAGAGTATGAGTGACAGTCAACTTGGACCCCACCTGAATCCTGCAACTCAGCAGTCTATGCAAAACTAATTTTTGTTCTTCTTAAACAATGTTATTTCCAGTGTTCCTCTTATCCTTTTAAAAAATTTAGTCACCACCATTATCTCAGTTTCACCGCCATTAAAGCTTAGGTCCACCTCTTACTCTCTCCTCTTCAGTCCTCCCTCCTTTAATGCAGCAAATTCTATCATTTTTTTTGATGTCCTGGCATTGGTCCCTTCCTTTACCTGCCCACCGCCTACCTTGACCCTAGTGAATATTCTTAAAACATTCTTATGACTCTCACCACCATTTCAGAAGAAGGAAAAGAACAAGTTTAAAACCTGATTGTCCTGGGAACACCAGATACATGTTCACCTACTAATGAACCTCCCTCGATTCCTTTATTGCCATGTTCATTTTCCCTGCATACCACTGCCATATACCTAAACATAAAGCTTCCAGTTAAGATGTTAAAGTCAAATCCAAGCTTCAGGCCACATTCAGAATCATTTCTAGATTCCTCCTCATTCAGGCCTGAATAATTTGACCTCTCCCCAACTCTCTCTATTTGCCTTCTGCTTCTCTTTTCCGTTTCTTAGCTATTTCAATAAAATTCTGATATTCAGTGCTATCTAAGTATACCAGGTATACTCCATCCACCAGTACTTTGTATCTTTCCTGCTCTTCTCCATCATAGAACTGCCACTCCCTTCAAGTTCATTTCATGTTATACACAGCCCTACATGCTTAACCATACCTTCCAAGAACATGTATTCTATTATTTTAGAGCCCAAAGTACATCATACCATTCTTTACTTTTGTATTTGTGTCCTAGCTAAACATAATAGTAAGAATAATTTGTACCTAGAAAGAACTATACAGTTCACAGAGCATTTTTCTAATAATTACCTAACTTGATCCTAAAGATCAGAAATGGTAGCAATTATTATTTTCCATTTTGCAAATAGGAGAATTAGATCCAGAGAGGCTACAAGAATATATTCAGTATCACATAGCCAAAATCCTCTTCTCCTATCTTAGAAAAATGAATAAAAATTCAAACATTAAACAAAATACACTAATAACAGTCAAACAAATGAAGAGATACAAGCTGATAAAACAATATTTGAAAGATGGTGGTCAGAGAAAAAAGCTGTATCAAAGTAATAGCCCAAAAGTAATTTCTCTAGATCTCCAAAGCAGTTCTAAGAAAGAAAAGCTCTTCTAAGAAGGTGAGTAACTTTGGGAGAAAACTTGCAAATGCCATACCATGCAGAGAGCAATCTCTGAGTGCTTAGTAGGCAGCATAGGCTGTCGTAATTTTCAGAGGTCCTGACTCCATCACCCCCACATGAACTCCTCTAAAGGTAGAATAACTCTTTGAGAGGTAATACTGCTGCAGGAGAAGTACAGATGACTGTCTTTACCTAAGACACAAGTTCCAACACTCTCTCTAAATCACAGAATAATCTAAACTCAACAGTCCTCACCAATGGTGAGATGGAAGATGACCCTGTCTTGGAAAAATAGATCCCGATATAAAATAATAAATAAAATTGGAGAACAAAGAGAATGGTCCAAATTAACCAACTATGACTCTCCCTAACTTTAGCTCAGTCATCTTCCCTCTTCTCAAGCAAAAGGAAAACCCTATCATGCCCAAGACTTAAACTTCAATTCTGGAAGACAAACAGGTCTCAGAGAATATGGGATGACAATCACTGAATATTCATAGATACAATATTTGGGAAAATAAATGGTCTAGCTAGTACTTTCCACATTACATGTGAAAAGACAAAAATAAATGGCATAGCAACTATGCAAGAATTAAAAATTAAAAACAGAAAAAGCATAACCAAGAGAGAGAAAAGTATCGAGTAAAGACTGATAAAAATGTCAAGAAACAAGAGAAAAAAGTCCACAAAAATACTTTGTATTGTTGGAAGATATGAAAAACAATGAGTATGATGAAAGAATAAAGTAGAGGATGAGATAAACAGATATAGAATAAGTAGAAAAGCGTGACCTCATAGCTTAAGATTCAAAATAAAGGCTGAAGCACCACTTCTGAAAAATTAAAAATGAAAACGGGTTGATATATCTTTTTTTTTTTTTTTTGGTACGGGGAATCGAATTCGGGTCCTTGCGCTTGCCCAGCAGGCAGCGAAACCACTGAGCTAAATCCCCAGCCCTGGGTTGATATATCTTTTTAAATTCCTTTTTGGTATCTGGGGTATCTAGGGAGGGGTTGTATATTTTTGTCCTTTTCCTAGTTATGGTACTTAGGGTGGAATGTCAATTTGATTGGTTTTGAGATCCACCTGGGGAATTGTTGCAGCATACTAGGGGGTGTATCTAGGAGGGTCAAGAAGGTTCGCCTTGGGGGAGGTACTCTATTTGGTCCCCTTTCACTTCCTCTCTGTTACTGTTTCCTTGCTCTGCTTCCCAGCCACAAAGAACTAAGCAGCTTTGCTCCACCATGCCTTTTCACCATGATGTTTCTTGGAGCCAGCCCAAGATGAACTGAACGCTATTAAAATATGAGTCAAATTAAACCTCTTCCTTTAAATTGTGGATGTCAGGTATTGTGTTCAGCAATGGGAAAGCTGACCAATACAGAAAATTGGTACTAGAGGTTGTGTCCCTAGTGTCATTGTACCTGACCATGTGATTCAGAAGTCTTTGGAACTACAGTGGTACTTTGGTTCACAAACACTTCTGTTTGCAAACAGAAGCGTTTGGCAAAATTTTGTGTTTTTTTGCAAACTCTGCATAGGGTCACAAACTTGACTGTGGCCATCCTTCCCACACAAACACAAACTGTGACCATCTTTTCCAAAATCATAGAACAAATTAAGTTCGTGAACCAAGGTACCACTGTAGTTTGCAGAAGGAGTTTGGAAAAGTTTGAAGATGCAGGCTAAAGGAACCCTAGAATGCTATAAGTAAAGCATGATAGGTGATTCTGGTTGGAGCTCAGAAGACCAGAATGTTGACAGGAATATGGACAGTAAAGGCTAGACTCATGAGGTTTCAGATGAGAACAACGACTCCACTGGCAGTTGGACCAGAACTCACGTATACTACACTGTGGCAGAAAAGTTGTGTACATTTTGCACATGTCCTGAGACTTTGCCAGAGATGGAGATCAAGGTTAGTGGACTAATAAATCTGGTAGAGGAAATTTCAAAGCAGCCTAACATTCAGGCTGTGGTATGGGTATCACTGGCTACTTTTAGCCAGATTTACAGTGAGAATGGGGGACAAAAGGCAGAGCAAAAATGATATGAACAATTTAATTTCTGGCCTTGTAGGAACCACATGTAAAGTTGGGGCCAAACAAGATTTGTTTCCTAAAGAGATTAGTATCATCATCTTTAAAAAGAAACCAAACACTCTGTACAGAGACAAGAAGAAAGATGGCTTGATGGCATCTTAGAAATCAGCAAAATCGCACCCATTACTGGGTCAAACCTTTCATTTGAGAAGAGATTCCCTTGGATCCCTGCTCAAGAAGGGCCTTTTAGATAACTGATTCCTTGGGATTCATTTCACCCTGCTCAGGCATTCAGGTACTCAGAGGCCACTATATCCATAGTCTATCATGGCAAGGCAACTGTTTCCACTGAGAGCAGATCTTGTCAATTTGATTGGTTTTATCAATCTATGTGATGCTGGTTTTACCAGCATGCAGAATGCAAGAGTTATAGGATAAGGGAGGTTTCCACCAAGATTCCAAAGGAAATCCAGAGAGGCCAGGCAGGGGGCTACTGAGAGGGCCACGTGTGAAAGCATGGGAATGGAGGCAAGGTGCAGTGGAGACCCCAAGAAGTTGGAGATCCAAGAATGTGAAACATTTGGTGAGGTAAGCTGCAGGCTCTGAGTGAAGCCAGCTCAAGAGAAAATCTTTGTGGGCTGCAACAGGCAAGGTCATGAGGTGGGGCTGCTCAGGTCCTTTGGAAGCCACATTTTACCACCATGAGGCTCACATGCTAGATATGGAGCTACATACAGGACTTAATGTTTTCCTTGCTGCGTTTTGGTCTTACTTTGGTCCAATTCTTTTCTATCCCTCTATTCCTCCCTTTTCGAATGGCAATGTTTGTCCTGTGCCATTGTTCCTTGGGATTATGGAACTTATTTTTGATATTTACAGAGGTTCACAGCTAAAAGCTTGCCTTGAATTTCAGAAGAAATTTGACTTGGACTTTTGAAAAATGCTGGGAGTTGAGATTTTGGGTAAGGATTGTTGTGATTTTGGTTGTATGCAGGATAGTTCTATCATTAGGCAGAATTATGACTGTATTTGTGGATTAAGGAGAAATGTTTGGGAATGAAATTGACAAAGGAGCCAGGAATGTGCTGTTTAGGGTGGAATGTCAACTCGACTGGCTTTGGGGTCCACGCAGGGGATTAGTGTAGCACACTAGTGGGTATGTCTGTGTGGATTACTGTTGTGGCCTTGACTACTATATCTGACCCCCTTTCCTCTTCTCTGGTGCTACTCTCCAGTTCTGCTTCCTGGCAGCCATGAACTAGGCAGTTTTGCTCCAACATGATCTTTCTGCCTTGGAGCCAGCCAAAGATGAACTGAATCCCTTGAAACACAAATCAAACTAAACTTCTCCTTTAAGTTGCACATGTTGGATGCTGTGTCCAGCAATAAGAAAACTAACAGACTCTTCAAAGGACTAAAATCCTTAACCAATAAAAATCTTTTATAAATAAGGAAAAAGATCATTAGAGAAATGGACAGGAATTTTGAAAAATATGGTCATGCTAAATAACAACTACAAATGGCCATGGACATACATTCACAGAATCATTTTAAAGAGAGGAAAATCACAAAAAGATTTAGTACCAGTCAGACTGGCAAAAGTCAACAAATATGTTGTTATTGGTGGAAGAGGGAACCAAACAATGTCATAAATTATCAGCAATAGCATAAATTATTATAACCTTGTTTGAAGGCATTTTGATAATATCTAATAAATATTACTAAATATTAAGTATACCAGTCTTTAACTCAGCAATTACACTGATGGGAGTTTATCACATAGATATGTTTGCCCAATTCTTAAAGTGAAAACATAAAGTACAAATATGTTAATTGCCTTTATTTGAAGTAGTAAACTACCTAGTCCCCCAAATTAAAAACAAACATACAAGCAAACTTTGTATGTCAACAATGAGGCAGTGGTTAACAGAACTGAATTACAGCACATTTGTACCATGAAATACGGTAAACTCATTAAAAGGAAACTGAAATAGGAAGAAGAGACTTTTCAAAACATACTGTTGAGAGAAAAATGCAAGATCAGTATAATGAATGTAGGCGAAGTCCTTATATATTAAAAAACAGAGAAACAAAGAAACAATATTTGTTAACATTAACATTTATGTCCAATCATTAGTAAAGTATGTGGGATTTATTTTCAAAAGACTGTGATATGAACTCATTTCAATTCAATCAATACTTATGCAAGCTGTCATTTTCCTCTTGTGCATCTGCAACAGTCTGGTATCTGAATTCCAATCTACTCAGTCTAAGCTCTAGCCACTCTGAGTGCTCTGTGTACCTTTAGTTGCTTGAACGAACTATGGTCCTCTTGGCATAGAGTCTCTTTCACATAATCTTGATTCTTTTGGAGCACTGTCCTCGAGTCTAACTCAGTTTTTGTTTTTCCCATTCTTTCTTTAGATTTCAGTATAGTCAGCCCTTCCTCACAGAAACTCACATATGCGTTTTTGCTGCACTTAGTTTAAAACTGTACATGAACCTGTTTGTGATTAATGCCTACTTCCCTCTGCTAAACTACAAGCTCTAGAAATGTTGATCAACAGAGCACCTGTATCAGGAGCCAAACAAACAATCTTAATCCCTCTCCACCTATCTACCTATCATCTGCTTGTCTATCCATTATGTATCCATCTACCCATCTAACATGTAGTTGCATTAAAATTACTTGGAAGAAACAATTAACCTTGGTTAATATCTAGGGAATGGAACTGAGAAAAAGAACAAAAGTGAGTGAATTATTAAATGTGTATTTATTTGCATAAGTGCTTGGTGCACTGAATATACAGTGGGCCGGGGATTTAGCTCAGTGGTGCCACACCTGCCTCACAAGTGTAAGGTCCTGAGTTTGATCCCCCGTACTGGAAAAAAAACCAAGAAAAAATAGTTTATAATGCCCTATTAATGACACAATTATATATATTATTTTTCTATCTACAAAGGTAATTAATAATATCTTAATGTCCTGTCCCTAGGACTATAATCATATCTTTGAATGACCTACATTCTAAAATAATTCACTTTTCTTGTCAACTCAATTCAGTTCTAGTTCAAATATAGGTAAATACAGTTTTCCATAAGGATTCTTCTCTGTGTTTGTATGCTCATGTGAAGACATCTCTTTTTTTCTCATTAAAGGTGTTAGAAAATTCCCCCAGGAAGTTCAATCACATTGTCATAGTCTTTTCATAGAAAGGAACAATGTGTAGGAAACAGACTCTCTTGATTTTGATTAATGAACAAAGAAGCCTCTTTAACCTAATTCACCTTAGATTACCTTCCTCTGATGATTCTACTAGCTCCTATAACAATTTAAGAAGGAAAATTCTCAATAATTAAGGAAGGATTCTTGAAATTAATAACTTAAAACATCTTTTTTTGTTATCTATTTCTATTTAATCTGTTGACTAGTCCCTTTTGGAAGGCCAGTTAGTCTGAAGAATTATCTCAGCAGCAATACAGATCATGCCAGGTCTTTGCACCTTTATATATGGCCACTAGATCTGGTTGAAGACATGGGTTTCAGACATCTACTTTTAGTTTCTAAACTGGAGAAAGCATGGACTTAACAAAAAACAGAAGAGCTCTATGAGAACCCTATAAAGTAGAAAAAAAATCAAGAATTTTTTTCATGTTGGTTTAGATTTTTCCAAACTGTTATATACAGGATGATAATGTCTGGCTATCTATCAAATTATGTATTCTTATGTGTTTCATACTTTCACAACTTTAAGAATCTTTGGAAATGGATAAGCCATGATGATTTTAAGGAATCATTCATGTATACAGCAAAAGAATCTCATTCAAGTAATACTGCCCAAGATAATACCTGGGAGTGGGGAAATGATGGAGATAGAGAAATTTAGTAGGGATTTGATTCTGTGAAAATCTCTGACCTCTTCTAGAGGACAGAAATACATAAAATCATTCACCTTTAGTATAATTTCCACTTTGGTGTAATTCAACCTTAGTATAATTAGAATGCGTCACTTCTTATTGCAAAAATCCGGGGATTAGTCACTCGACAAGAAAGAGTTACTCTTCTACAAGTGATCTCTGGAAAGAAGTCAAGAGTATTTCCTTGAACTGTAGCACACTACAATAAGTGGATTTTGGAATTTATTGATATTGAAGCATTGTGCTTAAAATCCCTGAACAGGGGCCGGGGATTTAGCTCAGTGGTGCTGCCGCCTACCTCACAAGCACAAGGTCCCAAATTTGATCCCCGGTACCAAAAAAAAGAAAAAAGAATAAGAGAAAATCTGAGAACAACGTCACAGCAGTCAGAATATGGGTTACCTTTTGGGAGAGATGGAGTGTGCAGAGGCAGGAGGTAGGGAGCCTTCTGGGTGTTGGAAATGTTCTAAATTTGTTCTGGCTGTTGGCTCCCTGGTGATCTGCATGTGTAAAAACTTATTGAGTCAAATATTTATGATTTGTGCACTGTAGGATTGCAATACTTCAATTAAAATTTTTAAGATTTAAGTAAAGGAATTGTTGTTTTCTGGAAGGCTAGGGAACTTTTTAATAAGAAAAATTGTGCAAACTTGATTATCATTTCCAAAGTCTAATAAGAATTTTATGGTCTAATAAGAATTCTATTACAAATGATGTTTTGCAAATGTCATAAATATGGAGTCCTATTAATAACTTTAGGAGAATGAGAATGTAATTTGAAATCTCAGTTTTTATTAATGATCAGAAAACAGCTGTTCACTGCCCTGCTTCTTGAGAGAATAAACTACTTTGAAAACTTCCACAATGGAAAATTCTTTCCAACCTTGGCTTTGAGACTCCCCATTTATATCTAGAGAAGCATCCAAATTATTAAAGCTGTCCCAGAGAAAAATTACATGCACTACAGTTCACACATACACATAACATTTGTGCATGCTGGAGGAGCAGAGAGGCGCTAGATGTGTTGTCATAGTCTCTACGTGATAAAAAATTGCTTCCTCCTTTTTCATGCAGCAAAATTTGCCTTTAATTCTTTCAGAGTTTGGACTATATATTGTAAACCTCAATCCTGCAATTATATTGTCATCATAATAAATAGCATCAGATGATGGTTTAATGGAGAAAATGTATTTAAAAATATAGCCAAGACATCACTGAGACAAGTGGAACTACCTGAGATCCCTGTCAGTGGGAAGGCAGGGCTGCATTTCCAGATGAAAATGGCCTATGAAGCCTCTAGAAAATTTCCAGATAAATCATCATGCATTAGTCTTGCCCTTCTCCTGAAATACCTTACCTAATCCTATCAAGTCTTACCCTAACTTAAAAGTAAACAGACCACTTTTCACAGTCTGTAGCCACAGTTGCAGGTCATTTCATATGAGATGTTATGATACACAATGTGAGTTTTAAAAGTCATCTTCCCTTACCTCCATTTAAATGTGTACTTCATACTTATGGCTATTATTCAATAATTTCAAGTCCACCTCGAGCAACCTCCAGTACCTGTTTAAACTTTTAGGTAGAAGGTTCCCCAGTCTATTTAGACACAGCCTCTCTCAGAGACCCTTACCTCTGTTTTCAGTCTGAAACTAAGCTCATGTTCTCTTCCACAGCACAGCTTTATCTTCATCCCATGTTCTCAATATCACAAACTCAAAACTGGAGCCAAGGCCATGACCAAATTATATCTTTTTCACAGCTAGTAAATCTCTTCCTTCCTTTTCTCCCTTCTTGTCCTTTCCTTGTCCTGCTTAGACTGTGCCTAGAAGATAATCAGGGTCTTCCTCCTCACTGCCTGCACATAGTCTCTTCCTTTCTCTCTTCACCATCACAGCTAGAACTACTATTTCACAATACATATATCACTACTTCCTTGCTCATAACCTTCTCTAGCTCCTAATTTCACATGGAATAAAACCCCAACTCTCTAGCTTGATATTTAAGGTCATCTATAAGGAGACTACAGTTAAAATTTCCAAACTGATTTTCAAACTATGCGGCTAACACTGAATTTAACATTTTTGTCATTTATCCTGTGTTTTCCCCAAACTCATATATCATCATACTTTTGCAAAAACTATTCCCTTCAGTTCGAATGCTCTTCTCTCCCATGTAAATTTCGAGATCAGTTTCAAGCAAGAAACAGCATAGTTTTGTGATAAGACACCAGACTTTAGCTTCAGACAACCTAGGTTCAACTCCAAGTCTACCACTTTGTCATCAAGTCTTAGGCAAATTGCTTAACATTCCTGAGAGGCCCAGCTTCCTGACATCTGCACAAAGAGGAGAATAGCAGTGTCTATATGGCAAAGTTCTGAAGAGGATGAAATGAGTTAAAGCATAAAAAGCACTTCACAGAGTCCTTGGTGCTTACCTAACATTCATACTGGTGATTACTGCCACTGGCGGCATCATGATCATGATCATGATCATCATCATCATCATCATTATCTACTTCAAGAAGATTTTTCTGCTCCATCAGTTGGAATTAATGACTTACTTCTTTATCCTCTAATAGCATTATGTCTATGACCTTATGGATACTATTTTTCATAATCTGACACATGTGATAATTAATGACTGTCTTACTTCAGAGGGAGGAATATATCCCATAAACAGTTATGAGCAGAAAACCATATATATATATATATATTTAGTACTGAGGATCAAACTCAGGCCCTTGTGCTCACAAATCAGGTGGCAGAAAACCATATTTTAAGTATTAATAATATGTACCACGTTGTAGACTGTCTCTTAACTCTGTTGGTGGTTTCTCTTGCAGTGCAGGAGCTTTTAATAAGATGAGATCCCAGATGTTGATTCTTTGTGCTACTGAGGTTTTGTTCATAAAGTCTTTTCCTATGCCAATGTCTTCAAGAGTTCTACCTAACTTATCTTCCAGCAAGTTTAGTGTTTCTGTTTTAATATTTAGATCTTTAATCCTCTTTGATCTTAGTTTAGTGCATGGTGATAGATATGGGTCTAGTTTTAATCTCTGACAGGTTGAAATCCAGTTTTTCCAACACTATTTGTTAAAGAGACTATCTTTCCTCCAGTGAGGATGGTTGGCTCCTTTGTCAGATAAGGTAGCTGAGTATGTCTGGAGTTGTTTCTGTATCTTCTAGTCTATTCCACTCATCCTCAGGTCTGTTTCTTTGCCAGTATCATGCTGTTTTTATCACAGTGGCTTTGTAGTATAGTTTCAAGTTGGGGATTGTGATACCCCTGCCATGTCTCTGTTGCCTAGAATTGTTTTTGCTATTCTAGGTCTATTCTGGTTCCAAATGAATTTTTGGATTGTTTTCTCTAGCTCTGTGAAACATGTTACTGGGATTTCAATCGGTATTGCATTAAAACTATATAGCACTTTTGGAAGTATGGCCATTTTCACTACATTGGTTCTTCCTACCCAGGAACAAGGGATGTCTTTCCATTTTCTTATATCCTCTTCAATCTCTTTACCTCAGACAAAGGACTACTATCTAGAATATACGCAGAACTTTAAAAAATCAGACCCCCCCAAATTTAAAGAGCCAATTCAAAAATAGGGATTTTAAATGAACAGACATTTCTCAGACAAAGAAGTAAAAGCAGAAAATAAACATATGAAAAAATGCTCAACATCACTGTCATTCGAGAGATGGAGATGAAAACAACCCTGAGATTCCACCTCACCCCAGAAAGAATGGCTGCTATCAAGAAGTCAACCAATAACAAATGTTGGCAGGGTTGTGGGGAGAAAGGAACCCTTCTCCATTGTTGGTGGGAGTGCAGACTGGTGCAACCACTGTGGAAATCAGTATGGAGATACCTCAAAGAACTAGGACTAGAGGTCCTATTTGACCCAGCTATTCCCCTGCTAGGTATCTTCCCAAAAGATTTAAAAGAATCATACCACAGCAATATATGCTCATCCATGTTTATAGAAGCACAATTTGTAATAGCTAAAGTGTGGAAACAGCCCAAGTGCCCATCAACTGAAAACTGGATAAAGAAGATGTGGGGATTTTTTATAAAATGGAGTACTAATCAGCCATAAAGAAGGAGAAACTAGAGACATTTGTAGCTAAATGGATGCACATTGAGGCCATACTCTTAAGTGAAATAAATAGGACACACATGTGTAAATACTGAATAGTTTCTCTGATGTGAGAAACTGAAAGTGTAAATAAGGATTAAAATAAATAATTGATAATGTGAAATAGGAAGAAAAGGAGCAAAGGGGTAGGGGAAATGGGAGGGGTAGGGGAAAGGAAAGAAGGGAAGGAAAAATTATGAGAAAGGGAAAAATGGAAACAAAGTCTTTGTAAATAGGGAAGAGTGGAGGGGTTGAAGGGAAGGCAGGGAATAGGGAAAAAATAAGAACCAAGATTCATCATGTAAAGATCCAAGTTCCTAATGATAAATGTAAATGTATTATATAATTAAAATGTACCAATAAAAGAATTTAAGGAAAAAAAGATACATCATATAAAGGTACAAGATCCCAATGATGAATATAACTATACTGTATACCTAAAATGTACCAATAAAGTTAATGGAAAAAAAAAATATGTACCAAATGCTTGGTATCTTTTTCCTCAGAATACTATTATTCACTCATGTCTTCCAAATCTACATTCATTTAGGTCTGCAACTTGGATTGCATATTTGAGTTCTTTCTTATTTCCTTACTAGTACTGACTAAATCTTGCAGTCTGCTTCTTTAATACATTTTATAACCTGACCCTCTATGTTTCAATTAGCATTGATTTGGTGAACTGTTGTTCATCAAGAATATTACAATTATTTTTAACTAGAGACTTAATCCAAATGGCCTCTCAAAACAACCCGTGATCATTCTCGAGAGCACTTACCACAAATTGTCTCCTTATCCATCTATATCACCAATGAAAAACCAAGCTTCCTGCTTACAGGGATAATTTTTTTGTTGTTAAAAGTGGGTATCTCAGGGCCTGTTACCTGGGAAGTTATCAAAAAACACATGTTGGAAACATGAGTGCATTACACTATTTCATTCTAATTTCATGCACTTAGATTGAATCTTCATCCTTATGAATGCCCAAAATATAGACTGTAGGCCACACTAGGGTTAGATCAGTGGGTTTAGAAATTCTGTTACAGTAGTTTACATGGGAAGCACACAGGCCAGCAATAAGTAGGGAAGGAGATAGGCCCAGAAACAGGATGGGACTAAGAAAAACAGGTATCATGTCAAATCAGACTGAAGATGATTGTGACTTAGTCCTTGTTTACAGTGGCAAGAAGAGTTCATGTGCCACCCAGGTCCCCATTCTGGAAGGAAGGACTGACTTCCCAGCCTTGGGAGTAAGGTTGGTCCTGGTAGATATCCTGAAGAGAGTCTCATCATGCAGTCATGGCCCTTTTCAAGAAAAGCCACGTCCAGTGATTAGTTCATGCTAGAGTTTAAAGGCCTACTCCCCAACACAACTTGGAGCAACTCTGAAGGGCCACCTCAGCTGTGAAAGCTGGCAGAGATTGAGATTCCATCAGAGCCCAACTTCTCTCTCTATTCAGATCTGCTTCCTTCCCTTTCTACTAGGCATGTTAACACTCAGGGATACTCTCAAGCAAACCTTTTGCTGACTAAACTTTGCCTCTGTCTGTTTCTGAGAGAACCTAATTATAGAAACCAACAATATTAAGATGGAATGGAACTTCATGATAGCACATACCACAACCAGAGTTGGTCTATGGATGAGGAAATGGTTTTGCATGGACCTCTCAAGGGTATATCTTGAGAACTAGTTGTCAACATAAAAAAACTTTTTTTGAAAAAGCAAAAGCTCTGGTAACAATTGGCTGATGTTTGTACATGGCACCAGAGAACTGGAGTTGAGGAGCTATGGTCCATTTTAATGGTTTCCACATTGGTTCCCTCACTTTGCTCAAAGCTAAAGTCCCTACAAATCTCCATTCATTTCTTTACACCCTTATCCCTGAGGGGATTTGAGTTGATGGGTCAAGACTGAGTCTAGGATTCCAGTTGCTAACCTCAAGGCAGTCTGTTTCCTTGATCAGCCTAGTGCTTCCCTCCATAACACCTCCCATCTGACTTTCCCACAAATATAAGCCTCTCTGTGGGTTCACTCTTCTTAGTAGCTCTCCTCCAGCAGATGCCTAGGTTGGTGAATCCAGACATTATTCAAACATGCTTGCTAAGCGAACAAAATTGAAACAGAAGATCCCCTTCATCACTTTGTGATGCCATGGGCAGTGTCTATTCATCTAAAATATTTTGAAAAGGACTCACTGTAACTTTTTGGATATAGGAATATGTTTTCCTGACACACAAAACCTGGGCTGTCCTTTCCAGAAAACATGATCGGCCATGTGTTTTAAGGGCTTAAGGGTAAATACAGGTTATTGAAGTGGTTTAAAACACAGATGCAGTATGTATCCCGTAGCACAGATCTCATTGACCTGACTGAAGTCCCCAAGAACAAACCTTGGGAGAACTTAGCAACACAGACCAGGTCTTGGCTGTGTTGCCCATGTGCAGATAAATGGCTTCAGTTAATTGCTGTCCTTAGGTAGTCAGTCAAAACGTAAAACTGAGACTATAAAAGGGCAAGTGCTCCCACAGATGAGAAATTATAAAGTATTGTTAGAATAATATGTGACTGCTGACATTTCACCTTTTATTATTATAGCAATCCTTTAAGAAAGAAATGTAGTTAAAGGTGTCAGAATTTAATTTTAACCCCCTCTTTGAGGCTGTTAAAAATTCACTCATGCTGAAACTTGCCTTTCAGGTTCTCAGCCAGATTTGGGCTTTGTTTTCAATCCTTTGTTCTCTAATGGAATGAAAATGTCATTCAGGGGAAAAGGTTTTTCCAAGGATCTTTCTACACACTGCTTCCTATCTCAATTCCCTGTTCCTCACCTGCCCTAATCTCTGCCAGAAGGTTAGCTGTAATGACAAAAACAACCCCAAAACACCAAGAGAGGATTAAAGGCATTTAGCTCTGTTTAGAAAAATAGCTTCAGCAACAACCAATACTCAACAAGTAGGAATCTGTTCAGCGGTGTACACTAAAGGCAATCACAATCTTGGAACACTGTAAATGCTCACAAGTGATGCAGTTGAATCAACAAGTATTTTTGGAGTGCTCATTGAATAAAATATAACCAATGATAGTTCAAAAATTTCTCCATAGGTGTGACAATCTGTTAGGAGAAGGAATCAGAGATACTGTTCCAAGGCTGCATTTGTATAGCAAACCCACTGATTTATTATTTAGTTTGTGTACTTTTGGCACTCCAAGTCCCCATCCCCCTCCTAACAAGCCATTTCCCACTGATGACAACATGCTAGTGGGGGAGGGAAAGCCAATGATTCATTGGTCAGCCAATAAATATGCCAGGAGGAATACCAGGCACTTTATAATCACAAGGTTCCATGAGGCATGAGACCCCTCCTGCCTACTCTCCAGCTGAAACATACTTTAGATATATTCTCTTGTGCGTAAATGGCTTTGAAACACTCCCTTGCTAGCTTTCCTTATCGTAAACTACAGCAGCTGTCCAGCTAGACTTATTATGCTGATCGGCATATGAGATACCACCATATATAATATAGTATTTACTTTTGTAGATATTCTGCCAGTACTTTGATAGATGTGTTAGGTCTTGCATGTGGCATCTTTTTCATTACAGAAGTCCTGGAACCTGGGAAAATGTTATAATTCGCTTTTTATTATTATAAGCCTTTCTGTAATACTTTCCATTTGAAAGCTGCTGAACAACCAACTCTACTCTGTATGTCTCACAAGAAATTGGATAGTCAACACTTGTTAGCTTTGTTTTATAGTTCTGAAGCCTTGGGCCCAGGGTTCAAAGAAATCAAGGGTTATGCAGCCAGCTCAGGCTTAAGACCAACACAGCTGTTCTAATTTTAGCTAGCCTCTCAGCCCAATGCCCAGCTGCTTTGCAGTCCTGTCTGGGGCAGGGGCGGGGCGGGGGGAGATAGGTAGGTAGGGAGAGAGAGAGAGGCAGAGAGACAGAGAGAGAGATTTTTAAACTCTTGGAATTAAGAAAATTATAGTAAGAATATTGGCCCCAATTCTCCATTTTTTAGCATGAAGAATGCACACCCTGGGCATTTGCCAAGTATTGCTGAAATTATTTTGGCAGATCTGCATGCACCCTGCAGACAACTGCCCTCAGCTGGTGGAAAAGCAAAGCTGAACATCTTCAGGGGCCACTGTGCCCCGCCTTTATCTGGGGAAGTAAAGAAGGGATGTTCCAGGCAGAGTTCAGGAGCATTGTCAGCTGGGCAGAGTCAGCAGTGGGGCACTGAATGGAGGAAAGCTGAGTTTTGAGAAAGTTCTTTGAAGGGCAACAGGGCTGTCCCACAGATATATGTCATGGTCACAAGGAGGTAAGGCCTAGGTTTTTTTGGCTTCCAGTATGGAACATTTAGCCATTGTCTTATAAAATGAGTGGTAAAATATATTCAAAGCATAAAATAATAAGTATAGTTCAGCTTTGGAAAAGGTCGTGTGGAGAGAGGACTCCTTGTTTTTTGAGCCAGGCTGTTCTGTCTTCATTCTTTAATAGTTAGGTCATTTCATATTTGTAGCTATAAAAATGTTTATTATCTCACATCATCACCTCATTATCTCTTTAATACTTGCTATTAAATCTGGAGGCAGTGATTCCTTGTTAAACTTTGTTTTTAAATTAGCATCTTCATAGCTTGATAGTATATGTGAAATGATTGCTCAAAATATTTCTTTTTTAAACTGCTAAGTGCTGGTAATAACATTTCTTCAAGCACCAAGAAACAAAAAAAACTGTCTCAACTTAGAACATATCCTGCTCCATTCTAATTCCAAGCCTAATTTGTTCCTAATATTTTGTTTACTTTTCTTTAAACTGATTGGCTGAAGTATCCATTTTCCATTTTGAAACCCAAATTCCTCTTTCTCTTGTACTCTCATTTTCTCCAAATACACTTGTTTTTTTATTATCGCAATCATCATCATCATCATCATCAGTATCACATGGGCACCATTTTTATGCTAGGCATTGTCTTGAGAATTCTATGGGTGTGAATTAGATTACCCTTTATAGGCATAATGGGAAATATTATGATCCCCATTACAGAGATGTGGCTGCTGGGAGTCCAGAAAGGTTAGATGATTCACAAGAGAGCAGCCATGCTGGAACTGGCGCCCACGCAATCTGGCTCCAAAGTCACGCTCCTTACTGTAGTACTCCATTGCCCTCGTAGCTGATACCCTGCTGAGTATGTTGCTGCTTCCAAAGCTCTCTTATGTGCATCTTTTGTTCAAACTGGAAGCCTCCCTTTTATTACTTCCAAGTCTGGGGAAAATACTTAACATTTTATTATGGTTGAATTTATTGAGAGTTTGGTTAATTCTTTTTTCAGATGAAAATTTCTAGATTTAATTGAGAATTAATTCTACAGTTAATCCAAAGTAACACTATGGGCTTCACCTACAAAAATTAAATTCAATTGTAAATCTTCCTCAAATTATCTTTCTTGGCTTCTTTTTTCCCCCATAATAAAGCGACATCCTACATTTCTGAAGGGGATGTACTGAACTCAGCAGGAACCAGTATTGTATTTGAATAAGTCTTAAGTTATAACTAACTGCATTTCAAAAACCAAATACTTTAGTCTTTACATATTTATAGTTATATGAATAACACTGGTTCTTACATGTTTAGATTTATTTATATCAGGCCAAATTCCAGAAAAGATTTTCATAGATTTGGAACATTTTTTGCTTAAAATTTATATACTTCTCTATTCCCCTCTCTTGTTGTGACTAGTTTATTTTAAAATTATCTCTATTTATATCCACACAGTTTTGAAAAGGACATATATGATCATGTGGCCTAATATAAACACATGCTAAATTCCTTATTGGATTAATGTTTTCTTTCATGCCTACTCATTGGGAATACCAATTTTTGTTAGAGAATCATTGAGAAAACTATTAAATTTTTTTTGGTAGTAAAATTGGACTGAATTCCAGGTGAATATAAATGTCTAAACTGTCCTCAGAGAGAAGTCCTTCCACGCCTGTTATTGTGCTTATCTTCAGGACGTTTCAGGGAGGCACATAGAAGAGAAGCTCAGTATTTCCATATTGTGAAGAGACAATGGAAGTTCTTAGAGGATTAGTCATCCACTGTCACTTGAAGCAAGCCCTCCAAGACCTCTTAGCAGCTTCCTTTGACCAGAGCCTCACACACTTGTCTTGAGAAGGCTCCCTCCTACCAACAGTCACACAAATACTCCTGCTGAACAATTAATCTTTCAAAAAATGCATTTAAGGAAAGTTTGGACTTAGGGTCAGCTTTGTGGACCATTATTACCTGCATAAACAAGTTCTAGGGGCACCTGGGAGTCATCAGTGCACACTTAGGTCAAAATACATTCCAATTCATAACTTAACCAAATGACATAAACAAGAAACTGTTTCCAAAAAGAGGCAGCTACGTTTCATCTTTGCATACTTAAACCAAAGAAAATAAATACCTGCTGTTTCAAACAGCTGGATACTTTGCTGGAATGCTGATAGATCACCAAAATAATAGACAGTAGTGATGTTTTCTTTGGGGTGGCAGGAAGACCCCATCATGAAGTGAGATCCTGTAGTTTGCCAAGAAACCTGGGCCACTGAAGGAACAGAATGATATGGGAGATCTGTATCATTGTATCCAAACAAAATCCAACCTTCATATTTGCTAAGGCTCTTTTAATTCTTTGGATTCAAGATTCTTTCTAAAAATGAGCTTTAAAAATAAGAGGTCACCATATCTTTGTTTTTGAAATGGAGAGGGATAGACTATGTTAAACTCACAACCTGGGCCAGTTAATCCAACGATCTTCAATATATATTTTCTTATTTTCATAACAGAAAAAGAAGAGGTTCAAAGAAGTTAAATAATTCACTGAAAAATCACCCAAATTGTGTAGTAGAGCCTGGATTTGGACTCAGGTATGTAAAATATTATACACATTTTCCTTGCTACCTTCTTGAGATAAGTGTATTTACTTGGGCAATTTATGATATGTGATGGAAGTTTTTATATGGCTCCCTAAAGCACAGAGACCATGAGAGACAAAATTACTGGCATGAGAATCACCTCTTTTAGAGCTAAAGAGAGGGAATGACCTGACTTGTTCTTAACCTAGGGCTCTCAGGCTGGTGGTTTGACCGATGGAGTTTCCCTACTTACTGGTGGAATTTGTTCCTAGTCCTACCTGCCACCCCACAGCAGCACAGAACTCTGAGTATGAATGACACAACCTTCTATATTGGCCCATATTTTACCCAACCAGCTCATGGGGATATGATTTATTTGTTCATAAGAAATTCCACAGGAGACAGTTTCATACCCTTCTGAAATTAACTTGAAGCAGTTTGAATTAATCTGAAGTAATTTCAGACTTATAAGTTTTAGAACAGATCTTTCTAACAGGTTGTCTTAGTTAATTTTCTCATTGCTGAGACAAAATACACGGCATTCACACTAAAGGAGAAAAGGTTTATTTGGCTCATAGTTTGTAGAGGTTTCTGTTCATACTTGCCTGGCTCCAAGGCAGGGTGGCATGGAAGAGGGGCATCACAGAAGAGAAATTGTTCATGGCAAGTAGAAGGCAGTAAGCCATTAGCAACCAGCAGTGGCCCGCTTTCTGTCCCTTATATTTTATCCAGGCTACCCACCCTTAGGGCAAGTAGCACTCCCACCCAGGGTAGAGCAGCCTTAATCCTAATATTGCACCATGAATCAATCCCAGCACCACATCCTTGACCCTACCATCACACACCCTAGATCCAGCCACTTCCAAAAAGTTCCACCTATGACCACATGAGGCTTTGAGGGGACATCTAGATATAAGCCTTATATAACACAAGTGAAGCATAAAACAGTGAAACATCATCAAAACTTTACTCCAGCATTTAGCAACATACTTCTTGACTTATAGCTCACACTGTAGTTTAAATATCTTTGTGTGAATTAGTACAGTAAAGGCAATTCAATTCCTTCGGAAATCTTTAGTAATTAATGTCACTTTTTACTCAATTCCTAACCCCTCCTCCAAAAGGGAAACCTCAGCTTACTAAACAAAGGCTGTGGAATGTGTTCTTGATAGTTCCCAGTGTGTTTAGATTCTCAAGCAGTATATGGGCACCATTATACTGCTTGAGAAGGTCAGAAATAAGCTGGCACTCTCTAGGATTCTATTGACATTGGTGCACCTTCTGTCCCCCTCTGAAGCTGACCACACAGTCAACTTTCAGCAAGATATTAACTATCGGTGAGATGGCACTGCAAACATTTACTACAGGATATCTATATGTCAAAGAATGAAGCTGGAACCCTTCCTCACATCATATAGGAAAATTTCCTCAAAATGAATTAGTGACCTACATGTAACAGCTAAAACTATAAAACACTTAGAAGAAAATATAGGAGAACATCTCACAACTTTGGGTTACACAAAGCCATTTTAGAAATGACACTGAATGCACAAGATAGAAAACATAAATTTGTCTTCACAAAAATTTAAAACTTTTGTGCTTTAGTGAAACCTCCAAAATAAGAGAAAAGACAATCCACAGAATTAAAAATATATTTACAAATCACATATTTTGTAAAGAATTTGTACCAAAAGTACCTAAAGAGCTCTTAAACTCAATTATAAGACAAATAACCCAGCTAAAAAATAAGCAAAGAATAAAAAAAAATTTCTTCAAAGATAAAACACAAATGGACAATAAGAATAAAAAAAAAAATCAACATCTTTACCCAAGAGGGAAATGCAAATCAAAACCATAATGCATGTCCTGCCAAAGAGAGCAAATCAAAACCATAATGAGATGCCATTTTTATACCCATAAGGATGGTTATCATAAAAAAGACAAATAAAAGTGAAAGTTGGCAAGGATGTGGAACCTTTCTACACTGCTGATGGTAGTACAAATGGTCAGCTGTTTTGCAGAACAGTATGGTAGTTCCTTAAAAGTTAAACATATATCCCAACAATTTCACTTCTAGATATATACCTCAGAGAAATGAATATATATGCTCATACAAACATTTCTACTCAAACATTTGAAGCAGCATTATTCATAATAGCTCAGAGTAATACAACCTAAACACCTACCAATTGGTAAATCGAGGAAACAAAATGTAGAATTATATGGTTTCATTTATATGAAATGTCCCCAGTAGGCAAACCTATAGAGATAGAAAATAGATTAGTGCTTGCCTAGAGTGGGGCAGAGTGGAAGAAATTGGGAATAACCTGCTATGGATTTGTTTTTGGGGGTGATGAGAGTGCTAAATAGATTCTGGTGATGGTGATGCAACTCTGTTCATATACTAAACTCCACTGAGTCGTACACTTCAAGTGGATGAAAGGTATGTATATGAATTACATCTCCGTATTGCTCACATGAGAAGTTTATTTTTCAAAATAGGCCTCACTATAGAACTTGGTTCTTAGCCACGAGTGGCCCTCCAAGTCATCTGGGGAGCTTTTATAGTCCCAGTACCTGGGTCACACCCTACATAGAATGTCTTCCTTGCCCAGGAGATTTCAGTGCTCAGCAAAGGATGAAAAGATTGAGTGTGCCTTTGAGAAGTAAAATTCCATAGTGCTCACTTCCTTCCATGAGTGATTCTGCCTTCTGCCTCAATAGATGACCTCTATGAAGTGAGGAGTCATCTCAGACGCTTGCTGGCAGTTTGCACTGTAATGCCAGTGGGCACCTCTGAGGTCACATCACAGGAGAGACCAAGACTTGTGGGAAGGCACTGAAAACTGCTGAAAGCCTTTGCAGGTTACAGAGGAGGGACACTCTGCACCCCTAGGTGGACTCTACATTTGAACCTCTCATTTCCACTTTTCATAGCTAAACTGTGTATTCTGATTTCTATGGCCCTAACTTTGGAATCTTTGAAGAAAATTCAAAAAGGTATTCTGAATAAAATCCAGGGAACCAAAGCATTTACCAAATTACTTGACTATTTTCACTTTGATTCTTTTCATCTTAAACATCACAGTTTCAAAACTACGAATTTACTGCTGGAACAATGCAATGCATTGGATACAGAGAATCCATAAATGGAAACGTGATTACTCTTTCCTGTTTATCAATACCAGATATAAAATATTACTCAATAACCAGTTGCATTACATTTTTAAACTTACCAATCCTTTCTTTGCTATTCTTACGCACAACTGTAAATCAAAATACCATTTTATGGAATTTAAAACAGAAAAAAGATGTGCTTCCTAATCAGGAGCCAGGGGAGCCACTTCAACTCAACATACAGATTATCAAATCTCAACATACAGAGTTCCTTTATGAAGGATTAACACTAGTTAAGTATTTTAAAACATTCATATATATGTATATATAATTTTGTACCGGGGATTGAACTCAGGACCTTGAGCTTGAGGGCAGGAGGCAGAACCATTGAGCTATATCCCCAGCCACAGATATTTATAATATAATAAAAGTTGGCTACAATCAATCTTTAAGTAAGTGGAATAAAATTTTATGAACTGAGGGAAAAAAGGTAGAATTTTAGAACATATGAACACTGGGTTTGCAAAAGAAAAAGTCTGAGGATTAGTTTGAAATAGACAACCCCACACAGCCCATTAAAGCAACTTATAGTCATTGATGTGATATGCAATTTAACTATATGACTGCTTACATATTTACTCCAAATTTCTGAAACCAGATCCATAACGTGAAAGCCCATCAGCCATCAATAGATACATAGAAACCCTTAGCTACATCTTTTTAATTCTTTTATCCTTTGGCATACAACATCATTGTATAAGCCAAGAAGGTACATATTCCTTGCAGTCACTGAGTGATTTTTTAAAAAAATTTTACTTTATTGGTACATTTTAGGTATATAATATAATGACATTCATCATTGGAAATTTGTACTTTTACATAATCTCTCTTGGTTCTTATTTTTCCCCCTTCCCCTGCCCTCCCTTCAACCCTTCCATTCTTCCCTATCTAAAAAGACTTTTTTCCCTTTTTTCCATTTTCTCATATTAATTCCATTCCCTTCTTTCCTTTCCCCTACCCCTCCCACTTCTACCCCACTGCACCTTTTCTTCCTATTTCATATTATCAATTATTCATTTTAATCCTTATTTACACTTTCAGTTTCTCACACAAGAGAAACTACTTGATATTTACACGTGTGTCCTATTTATTTCATTTAAGAGTATCACCTCAATGTGCATCCATTTAGCTATAAATGTCTCTAATTTCTCATTTTTTATGGCTGAGTAGTGCTCCATTTTATTAAAAAAACACATTTTCTT
>NW_004624788.1:2262491-2404976 GCF_000247695.1 Heterocephalus glaber
CCTTTTCATTCCTAATTGCATGGATTTGGGCCTTTTCTTGCTCTTTTCTGATAAGGTTGGCTAAGGGTTTGTCAATTTTGTTTATTCTTTCAAAGAACCAACTCTTGGCTTCATTGATTTTTTGTATTGTTCTCTTAGTCTCCACTGGATTGGAGTTTCTGCTCTGATCTTTATAATTTCCTCCCTTGTATGAGCTTTGGGTTTGGCCTGTTCTTCTTTTTCTAGAAGCTTGAGGTTCTGCATCAGGTTGTTTAATTGGGCTTGCTCTCTTTTCCTAATATGAGTATTCACTGCTATGAATTTCCCTTGTAAGACTGCATTCATTGTGTCCCACATGTTCCGATATGTTGTATTGGCATTGTCATTTAATTGTAGGAGCTGTCTGATTTCTTCTTTAATTTCCTCTGTGACCCATTGGTTATTCAGAAGTGTGTTGTTCAATTTCCACGTGGTTCCATGTGTTTATGAAATTCTTATGGTTTCTTTTGCTATTGATCTCCAATTTCATCGCACTATGGTCTGACAGTATACAGGGGATAACTTCAATTCCTTTGCACTTACTTAAATATGTTCTATGAGTGAGTAGGTGGTCTATTTTGGAGAATGACCCATGTACAGCTGAAAAGAATGTGTATTCTGATTTTGTGGGGTGGAACAATCTGTAAACATCTGTTAAGTTCATTTGTTCAAGAGTTTGACTGAGTTCTAGTATTTTGTTGCTTATTTTTTGTCTAGTTGATCTATTTGTTACAGTGGGGTATTGAGGTCCCCCCCTACTATTGTATTAGTGCTTATATGATTTTCCATGTCCGTTAGTATTTGTTTTATATAGTTGGGTGCATTAGTGTTTGGTGCATAGATATTTATAATTGTCATCTCTTCCTCTTGGGGTGTTCCCTTTACAAGGATGTAGTGTCCTTCTTTGTCTCTCTTAATCAGTGTTGGTTTGAAATCCAGTTGATCTGCAAAAACAATAGCTACTCCTGCTTTTTTTCGGGTTCCTGTCACATGGAATATTGTTTTCCATCCTTTCACTTTCAGTCTATGAGTTTCATTTTGAATTAAGTGTGTTTCTTATATGCAGCATATTGTTGGATCTTGTTTCTTGACCCATTCTTCCAGTCCGTTTCTTTTGATTGGTGAGTTGAGACCATTAACATTGATGGTTATAACTGATATGTATTGCCTTATCATTGTCATGACTTTTTCTTATTGTTGGATTCTCCCTTTTTGCATTTAATTTCTTGTCGTGCCTGATGGATTCATTCTGCTGGGCTTCCTGGGATTGTGATCCTTGTTGTGTTTTTCCAGGATATTGTCTAAAATTTTTTGGAGTGCTGGTTTGGTATTCATGAAGTTCCTAAGGTTCTCTTTGTATGAAAGTGTCTTATTCCTCCCTCAACTTTTAAAGATAGTTTTGTAGGGTACACTAATCTGGGTTGGAAGCTGTTTTCCTTCAGGGCTTGGAATACATCACTCCAAGCTCTTCTTGCTTTGAGGGTTTGCAGTGAGAAGTCTGCTGTGATCTGATGGGCTTTCCTTTGTATGTGATTTGTTTCTTTTCTCTAACTACTTGTAGAACTTTGTTCTTCTGTTGGGTTTCTGGAATCTTAACAATTATATGCCTATGTGTAGATATTTTTTGATCAAGGTTAGTTGGAGTCTTATATGCCTCACTTATCTGTATGTCAAGTTCTTTTCCCCTGCATGGGAAGTTTTCTGCCATCACTTCTGTGAACGGTTTTTTATGTCACCTGTACTCTCTCCTGTTTCTTCACTGACTCCAATCAGTCTTATGTTATTCTTTTTTGCATCATCTAGCAGCTGCTGGATTGGTTTCTCATGGTCCCTTACAATTTAAAAAAATTTTTCTTTTCCTGGTCACTAATTGCAATCTTATCTTCTATATCTGAAATTTTGTCCTCATTCTGAGGAAATTGGCTCATTCTGCTGTGTAGACCTTCAATGGAGTTTTTAATCTCCTGGAAATCTGTTTGCATCTGTTTTATGGATTCCATTTGTTTTCCATGTTGGGATTCCATCATGATCCTCAGCTCCTCTTATTTTTTTTATCTGTGTCCTCTCCAGATTTATTAATCATGTCTTACACTATGGGCACAATCTCTGCTGTTATCTGAGAAATTAGTTCTGATTTCATTTTTTTCAGATCCTCTTTTGTTGCCAGTTCAGGGAGTCCAGGTGGTTGAGTATCAGAGTGTTCCATCTCGTTTCTCTTTGGGGTTGCTGTAAGTGATCTGAAGTCTGATTTTGAGGCTTGTTTATGTGTCTTCTCATTTCGAAGGGGGAGGGGGGGTCGCTGCTGGCACCTGTGCAGCTCACTTCCTCTGTGGCGGGAGTGGTGGTACATCGGCCCAGAAGCCTCCTCCTCTGCCAGTCACTCAGTAATTTTTATCAGTGTTAACATTCATAATTAAACTGACCCCTGCATGAATGCACATTTTAGCACCTTTAACAATCCATTTTTTATACTGAATTTGCCCCTCATAGACCTGGTGGCTCTTTCAAATGGGAAGGAACACATGCGGTGTGAACAAACCAGCTGCAACCACATTACACACAGAGAAAAGTTTCTCTACTGTTGGCATCAAACTAAGGAATAATTCTCTCTGATGGTCAACCTGTCATAATTAATCCCAGTTTCAGCAGCAAAACAGAAATGTACAACAAAATGATAACCGAAAGCCAAACATACCTTCTGTTCTATACTATAATTGCTTATGTAGCAAAGGAGAAAATACTGTTGAGTGGAGAGTCTCAAAATACTTTTTGATAAATACCAGTAATTAACTCTTACTTTAAAAATTGGTCAAGGAAGCATGGAAGAATGAAAATACCAGCAATAAAACACTCAGATCAATAATAATGACCCAAATTATTAATGTATATAATTTTGTCAATATTCATACATTGGTGGCAAAGAGTGATCATTTGGGGTTATGACTTTTTTTCAATTGGTAGATGTACCAAAAAGAAATGTCTTATCAAAGGACATAATTAGCTATATAATTTGCCTGCAAGAGCAAAATGAAAATGCATAGCCCTTGTTCAGAAACTATTACTAAGAATTGCAAGATGGTGACAGCAAAGCTTTAAACCAGGCACATAACCCTTCTGAGGTCAGGTCTGTGGTGTGAGGTTGCAGTTGGGGAACATGCCCCTGTCAATAGGTAAGAAATTCAAGGCAAGAGGCTGTGTAATCCACACACTGATGGCTTGTCTTTTAGCTAGTTTAGCTTCTCTTGGCAGAATGCACACATTCTACAGACTTCTGGCTGGAAAACAGCTTAGGAATGAAATGTCACTTTCTTGTTTATAGAAACCAACACTAGAGAAATTAAATGACTTGTCTAAGGTCATGAATTCAATGACAAACCCAGAATTAAATCCCAGGTATTCTGACCCAAACCATCATTTTTCCCCCTATACAGCCCTGGTGGTCTCCAGTGAAAATGTGACAGACAGGAAATAGTTACTACAAAAAAAACAGAGGGGGCTGAGGGTAGAGGAGGCTGTTACTTCATCAGAGCTTTCTTTTCAACCTTCTGCTCAAAGAACGAAATACATTTCTAAAAATCAGTTTCCAAAATTCATTTTCTGAGCCAACATTCCAAGTTCTAGGATAAACACACCACAGGATAGCTCCAAACCCTAAAGGGTATTACCTTTGTTGAGAGCTCATTGGAGCCCAAGAGTTAATGATCATAGCCAACGTGGTTATTAATGGATAATTATACGGCAACACGTCAGTAAACTAATCACTGTTCCTGCACAAATATTTAAACTAATTTCAAGATAATTTGAACTCCAACACTGAGCTAGCCAAACACATTTGTAATCTGAACCCGTGGTTCTAATAAGTTACTGCCTTCTGGATGTCCTTCAGGGGAAGGGACATATTTAGAAAGATTAACACTTGAGTGGGAACAAAGACTGGCATTCTCAATGTAAGCATGTGGGTTGGATGTTTTTATACAAAACAAAATGCATCTGTCTTCCTAGTTCAGGTATGTGTGCAAGTTTAGCACATCAAAATATCTGCAGCAAGGACACAGTCACTGAAAGATACTGTGCAAATTAAATACAAGTGAAAACTTCTTAGAACATTATGAAAAACACTTAGGCAGATGACGAAAGAGTTCAAGGTAGACTGGCAATACCAGCACAAATGTAGTGAAAAAACATGCAGAGAGGCAAAGACAGGTGCCCAAAAACCTCAAATAAGACATAACATTACTAGTTTTGTGGTCAGACCTATCTCCAGTTTGAATCCTAGAAACCATACATATTTGATTTTTTAAAACTTTAGCTGATTCACCTGCAAAATATGGCAGATACTAAAGCCAAACAGAGCCCAGATGCATTCAAGATGTTTCTGCAAACTCTCAAAGCTATGAATTGTTCACCTTTAATTTTATTGTATTGGGCTCCTCCCCAAATGTTCAGTGGTAGTGGTGGGGTAAAAATGGTTTTGCAAGTCCAACATTTTTTACAACCTTATGCTCTGTAGGTAGTAATAAGGAAAAACAAAATACTCTCTGGCTTGGATAAATTCTGGCATAATTACAGGTCTGGTGTTTGGAAAATGAAAGCCAGATGAAAATGGTGCAGAGACATGAATAACCTAAAGTGTCTTAGACTACAGCACTTACATCTCATTAACCGCCAATTACTGTATTCATAATCTAACACAAAAAGGAAAAACACAAATGGTATGTTTTTAAAAAACATATCTTTTATCTAGACGTCAGTTTACACTTGGCCTCTAAAGGCAGGATTAATGCAATGGGTTGAGAAAGGGAGTAGTTAGATTGAGCAATAAAAACACTTTTGATAACATGTGAGCCTATAAAAATGGCTTGGCAGAAGCTATTAGCCAAAGATAAATAATACCCTGCAGGAGGAAAAGAAACAGCTTTCTCTGCATCATAAAGTCTGCTATGTTTTTAAAGTCCTTGCTTTCATTGAAAATGTAACATATCCATTTAAAGAGATATTTTTGAAATTTGTGATTTCACAACATTTTTTACATCTAAAATCTTGTCTTCTTTTCCAGGAAGATTGTGTTCATGAGTTTGCCAAAATACTGAGAGCAAAAATCATCCTTAGTTTTGTTACTGTTATTTCATTAGTAATCTTACTCTTATTACTATTTCTATGTTGTCTTTGCTATTATTACCAGCACAAGAAACAGTATTACTACCAAATGCCACCATATCTAACAGTAACTCTGCCTAACTTCCTAATGAGAATAGTTTCTGGTGTGTTTATTGCATTTCTCAATTCTAATGTAAAACACTTTATGACTCAGCCTCCTTGTGTTGGGTGGCTCTCTCCAGTGAGACTGATTCACTTTACTTCATTGAGTATAGTCTGTGAACCAGAAGCTTCAGTATCATTTAGGTGCTCATTTTTAGGTAAATTCCTGGGCCCTACACCAGAAGGTCTGGGACAGGGGCTCACCCAAGATTCTGATGCTTCAATTTAAGAAGCTCTGCTCAACAGGGGAAGTGAATGAGGTGCTAGAGAAGAGGGGAAGGGAGGATGGGAGAAAACTGAGGGTGCACGCCTGAGCCACACCTGCAGGCTTTACCTTGCCTGCTTATGGCAAACTGCCAAAGTCAAGGAAAAGAAAGCAAAGTCTGAGACAAGTTAAGCCAAGGAAAGGACAGTAAAGTCTAGGGCAGGGTTTTGGGCATGAGAACTCCTTCCTGCCCTGCTATGTGGCATGGAAGCTCCTGTCCTAGGCTCCAGGCCGCTGTGAGGAGATACACCACTAGAACTTTCCCCAGCCATTGTTTATTTCTTTTCCCTACTGAACATTGAAAATTATGTCTCATTTTCCATCAATGCAGACAGGTCAGATGGAATTGGCTACCAGTTCTTAAGTCAGAATTTCTTAGATGTGAGGTCTACACATTTCAAGATGTTGCTGATCTCCAGTCTCACCTAATCAAAGTCTCTAGAGGTGGTAACAAGCTCTCACATGACTTCTCTACAGTATTAAATTTCAGATCTGCTCCTTACTTTTTTGGCCTGACCTAACATTTAGTTTGGAATGAGGTTTCTAAATATACCTTGCAGTTATTATTCCTTCTTCTCCTTCTCCTCCTCCTACTTCCTCTCTTCTTTGTCATGTTTCTCAGTAAAAAATTAGATAATGAAAAAAATATATACACAGAAAAAAAATTATCTGTCTGCCTGTAACTCATTTAGGTAAATTCAGTTATATAAAATAACATGTACTATTTCAATAAAATTAGCATATAGGACTATAGAGTAGCCCATTAAAAGATATCACATTTTATCTTACTGACCCTTACATTTACTAGTCATTTATCTTTGAATATTTAGCAGCTCTTATCTAGGTTTTCAGTTTTATAAATAATAAATAATTGTACAAAAATCTGTGTTTCATCACTGATGCCCAAATGACCTTATGGCCAACTCATAGAGTTGGAATTTCTAGATAAAAAATTATGCCTTCTTTTGAAGTACTTGATATATACTGCCAAATATATCCTAGAGAGAGTAAAAAGTTAGAATGACACCAAATTATAAATTGATAAAGCCATTTTGAAGATGACTTGACAATAGGGATAAGAAAATTAACAACCTACAGGGAACTTGTTTAAGGAAATACAATAATGAAAAATTGGAAACAATCTAAATAGTTTATCTAACAATTAGGAAATAAATATCACATAGAATTTAAAATATACGAACTAGATCTATATGTATTAGCATAGATCTGTGAAAAACATAATGGCATAATGTCAAATGAAAAAATCTTGTGTAAGCAAATACACAGAATGGAATCACTTATCTAAAATGTTTAAAAAATTAAAAAGATACTGTAGTGGGTGTTTACATCCATAGGGGAAGTACAAAACCATGTACAGAAAAAATACACTTATTTCAATCCAGAGGTTAATCTCTGGAAAAGATGATTGTGAAAGAGGTGTAGAAATTTTAGCTGGACCCACAATATTTAATTTGCAAGTAGTTTTGAAACAGATAAGTTAAAACGTTGACACTTGTCAAGTCTATGACACAGTTCTCAAAATGTGGCTGAGACCAACCTCTGGGAGACTAATAACAATTTTCATAATAATATGAAGACATTATTTTGTTTTTTTCACTGTGCTAACTTTTGCACTGATGGTAAACTTAATACCAGGTAAAACTGGCACAAGTCAGGACAATGGTACCATCTGTATGAGTAGTCATTTTATTCTTGCAGTAAACCACACATTTGTAGCAAAATAAAACAAATCATTTTCACTTAAGAATGTCTGTGATGAAGCATCAGGTTGGATTTACAGATTCACAACAATTAAAAACATTTTGGGGATCAATGGAGATGTAATAATAGAATGTAGAATTTTGTATAATTAAATATATCCACATCTGGAAGACCTAAATGATTCAGGAGATCAATTATTTTCCAATCAATTCATGGTGTTAACAAAAATCATGTATGGGTGAAAGATCCACTGGAAGTGCAAGATAAATGGGTTTTAGAGTATAAAAAGGTCAATGGTAAGGTTTCAGACTCCACATCACAAATACTATTTAAGAAACTACTATTTGGGCTGGGGATTTAGCTCAGTGGTACCGCACCTGCTTCACAAGCACAAGGTCCTGAGTTCGATCCCCGGTACCAAAAAACCCTAAACAACTACCACCTTTGAGTTTTGGTGTAGTATCAAAGCAGAATTTCTAGTTATCAGAAAATGTTAACACTCTTCCCTTTTCCAGCTACATAACTGTTTAAAGATTTGTTTTCTTTGTATACTTCAACAAAAAAGCATATCAGAATATACTGCATGCAGAAGTAGATAAGAATCTACTTGGCATTAAAGAGACTTTCAAAATTATAAAACAATGCCATTTTTCAATGATTTTATTTTGCTTTGGAAAATTCAGACATTTTCATAGAAAATATTATTTATGGTATGTTACAGAATCTATTATTGCTATTTTAAATGAATTACATATTTAAAATTTTCTATTTTAATTTCTAATGAAATTAACATTAGAAATAATAAAATTGTTTTGGAGTTCTCAATAGTTTTTAAGAGTGAGACTAAGTAAGTTGATAAATATGGACTTGGAGTGGATAGACTTATCCTCTTACACTATTTCCTCAGTTTTTTTAATGCATATAACTAAAAATAAAAATGACAAAGCCTACCAACAGAATATGAGGACATGTGTAAATTTTTATCATAATCATACCTAAGAGTGAGTGTCAGGAGCCATTCTACATTATTTAGGGGAAAAATCATTTCACAATTAAATTATGATTAGGGCTCTATGAGGCATAGTCTTCTTGCCTGCAGGCCAGCTATGGCATACAGAAACATAATTCCATTTTGCCTCGAGTCACAGCTGAGGTCTTAATGGTTCTGTGATGCTATGACACTTAAGGACAAGATTACATGACATCCTAGTTCTTTGAGAACCATGTAGTATTACAAAAAGAGAAAGGTTTCACCTGGGGAGGGACGAATAGCTTAACTCATCCCACCTACCCTTGTAAAAGTCTTTGCTCATCTCATCATCCTAATCAACATAAGCTCCTCATCGACCTAAGATCCTCATCAGCATAAGATCCTCATCCTCGTAAGATTACCACTCCCACCCCCCAGTTATCTGATACTTCTTCTGATTATAACATCTTCGTCAATTTAGGGTTACTGCTGTCCTCTGAGTCATCTGATACTCTCTATGAACCCAAGGAACAGTGGCAAGCTCAGAGTGCCTTTGTTTTTGCTGTCTAGCACAGCACTGATCAGGCCCAAGACCCAGCCTTTTCTCTAAGTCTCATTTCCTGTCTTTATTCTCTAATTAGCCTTGCACTGTCACGGCTCACAGGAGACCAGGACCCATGCAGGGGTTCAGATAATGTCTCCTTTCCCATTCCTTATAAGTGATCATTAAAGAAAATACAAACAGACCAATCAACCTTGTGAAAGAGAGAGTAAGAAAATGTTATGTCGTGGTTTTAATGTGCCTCTCCTTTATTATGAGTTTGAACAATGTTACACATTTACTGGTAATTTTAATTTCCTTTTCAAAATTGTCCTTTTTAGTCATTTATTTGTTCTTTCAATGTTTGTTGAGCATCTTGTATATACCATGCCTGCTTCTAGGTGTATCTGGAATGCACCAATGAACACATCATATTTCTACTGCAGCAGTTGGCACACTATGGTCCAATGGGGCTCAATTTGGCCAACTTCCTATTTTTGTGAAGTTTTATTAGAACACAGTCATGCTTAGCTGTTTATGCATTGTCTTTAGACACTTTTGACCTACAAGGGCAGAGTTTAGTAGTTTAAACATGGTGCCTGCAAAGTCCCAAGTACTCACTAATTGTCCTTTAAAGAAAAAGTTTGCTAGCCCTTGGTCTCCTGGATTCTATGGGAATGTTTATCTTCTGCCTACATAGTTTGAAGACTCCTTTATATATTCAATATATTTTATCTTGCAGATGTTTTCTGATTGCATTTATAGCTTTACATTTTATTTATGTTCTTTTCATTGTCTAGAGTTTTACATTTCATGTAACAAATTGCTTAAATTTTAATATAATTGCTCCTAACTTTTTAAGAGTGTTATTTTAATAATTTATTGGCTATTTTGCTATCTACTTCTACATAAATTTTAAAACTATTTTATCATAGGGGCTGGGGATTTAGCTCACTGGTTCTGGCACCAGCTTCGCAAGCACAAGGCTCCGAGTTCAATCCCCAGTACCAAAACAAAACAAAACAAAAAAACCCTATTTTAGCATATTAATGAAAGAATCCCTTAATTCTGGTTTCAATTGCATGAAATAATTAATTACTTTGGGGAAGGGCCAGGGATGTAGCTCAGTGGTGCTGCGCCTACCTGACAGGCACAAGGTCCTGAGTTCAATCCCCAGTACCAGAAAAAAAATGTTACTTTGGGGAGGATTTAGATTTCCAATATATTGATTCATTTTGTCAATAAGCATAGAATGTTTTTCTGTCATAACTAATCTTGCAAATTATTTTACAACTTTGTCGCGTAGTCTTATAAATTACTTTTTATGTTTATTCTTATTTACTTTCTATTTTCAGGTCGCTAATGTGATACGTAAGGTTCTTCCTGTTTGTTTTATAATTGATAACAGTTAATAAGTACACTTTAAAAATTTTAATTAGATGACATTGAACTCTTCAAAGTGTTAATAGCTTTTTTTCTGAATTGATTCTTCTAAATTTTTAATTTGAACAAATAGGGATTTACTTGACTTTCTCTTTTTGATCATTTTACTTTTTTCTCTTTCATTTCATATTTGCTAGGTTCTAGAAAAAATAATCATTAGCTTAAATTCCTTTTCTTGTTTCTCATTTTGAAATACATACAGAAATTAACAACTAAGCAGATATTTAATCTTAATTTCAAATAAAAAATCTTTATCATTTTAAGTAATTAGACTTTTATGTGTATTTCATTAAGAGTTCTCATCAGCAATATGTATTTATTTACTCAAGTACTTTTAGGGCACTTAAAGAGATGATAGAAATGCCCTCATCTAACCTACAGGTAAACTGATAGTTACAATGACAGATATTGAGAGTAATAAGATTTATAGTGTTTTTTAAGAAGCTTCCCTTTGCATCATGCTTTATTAGTATTGTTAATGTTTACTAGTATTTTACTTGAGATTTTTCAACTTTTAAGGTAGATTTATAGAGATTTAGTGTTATCTTTGTTAATATTTTCCTCTATGATGAAAGAAAAATAAATTGGAATGGCCACATCATTTTTCTATCCCTGGAACACTTTACTGATATTAAGATTATAAATTTATATAAATTATAAGATATAAAAGAGAGAAATAAAATTAGGATAATGAAAATGACATATAATATAACTTTATCCCACTATCTAGAGGCGAAATATCATGATCATACAGTTAAGAGCAACAATTAAAGACAGATTTATATTTAAATTTTTAATAAATGGAGGTAACTGTGAGGTGTCACCCACTTCTCCAAATAACAGCTTATAGAAAATGGAATAAAGTTCTCCTGCAAACATTGAACAGATTATGCTAAGATTTCTCCTAGGTCTGTGGGAATAGCCAGTGGACTGAGACCAACTAGAGAGCTTTAATCCATGTTATTAACACATCCAAAGAAAGAAAAAGGTCAACTCCTGGAGCTGGGCCACTTTAGATAAATTGAGCTCAGAAAAAACAAACTTTGGCAGCGGTTGTTGGGCACTGCCCACAGGAAGGAAAGAAACATAAAGTCCAATAACTATAAGCGTCCAGTTATGATAAATGTGTCTTCTAGTGGTGGCACAGGCATTTCCCCCAACCTTGCCATGACCTAGAGAAATGTTTCCCAGGTCAATGACCCTTTGCTGACTGTGCACACTATCAGCTTTTTGATTATGTATTTAGCAATCTCTGCTGATTCTAGGAAAGGTTGTAGGACGTGCCTAGATCTGCACTTTGCTTTTCTGCTAGGAAACATTGGCCCTGTTTTCATGTAAGATTCATTCTCACACGTAGATCCAAGGAACGTATATGCAATACCAGCAATACCAGGTCCACCAACTGAAAGTGTACTTTTTTATGATGTGAAGTGTTATTGAGGCAGTATAACATTTTGAGGAGGATAATTTCAAATGTTCTAATTTTTGAAAGAATGAAATAGCTTATTTCAGTACTTTAAACGTTAGAAACAAATCACATACAACATACCTCATTGTTCAAGTGGGTCTGGACCCTTTTACTGGGTAGCTAAGAACTAGTGCACTGGAAAATTCCAATGATATTTCCACTTCATGAATCTTTAGTCCTTTTTATCTAGGTGTGACTGTCTAACACAGTATATGAGGATTTCTTGGAAGACTGATAATTTGATCACCATTTACTTTCCCCTAGGATTAATTTTTGTCTGTTAGCCAGGGGTAATAAGAGATTCAGAAAGAAGTTTCCTTCTCAGTTTTAGTACAATGTGCCAATGACAAACTACTACTTTACCCTTAGCTCTCATGAAGAAATTCATGGATATTAATACTTTGAAAATATGTGGCATTTGTTTCATTATGTGTATTAGTGAGGTCCAGCCTTAAAGTTATATCTTTTTACATCATTTTAAAATGCCATGTTTAAGATGTAAAGATATCTTAAAAATATAAAAAATTAATACAGTAAGTATATTTTTATGTTAGATTGAACTATATGAATTTGCTGATGCCATTTCTGATGAGTGATAGACATATTTTGATTTGTGGGGCAGAAATAGTCAAGTATCAGCAATTTTCTCTAACATGACTCAACTATTAAAGATTTTTCAGTCTGTTTTCTCTTATAGGTTAACAGAAATGTATTCATCAATTTACCAATGACAAGAAAGTCCCACTGAAATAAATTGATCTTATTTTTCACCATGTAGTCAGAAGTAGCACTTCTGAGAAGGGAATGACATTTTTTTTGTGATTTGCTGTCATTTGGCTTCTTCTGTATCAGAGTGAATGAAACAATATTGTACCATTCTGTTGTGATCACACCAAATTTTGACATATGCTTAGCATTTGGCTCTAAGTGCCACTGTGTCACCAGGTTCACACTTGGATTCACACTCAAGTATGTACGTGTGTGAGCACGTGCATGAGCATGTGTGCAACTACATTTGGACATTTGTTTCCTGCTAACAGAAAGCCAAGCATATGTCTGAGACCAAGCTTCCTTTTCTTTTTGACACATTTTCAGTGATTAGATGCATTAAGAAATACAACAGGATTTAAAAATCAGAAAGGGTTTGTATTTTTGTAAACATCAACTGTGGTTATGGCAAAGACCTTTATATCAACTAAGATATGTCCACTGGAGCCATAATCCAAACAACTTAGTTTATAGCACAGTTCAAATCATTATGGAAAGAAAGAGTGAGTGGGGGGGAGGGAGAGGGGAGAGAAAGGGAGGGAGGAAGAAAAAGAGAAAGAGAAAGAAAGGAAATCTTTCCCATGAAAAAATAAAAGTGATGAAATAAAACAGGGCTTATTTGAACATTAAACTACCCTCCATAAAAATGTCAACCTGACTAGATTACTTCCATCAATGCTGCAAAAATGGGAACAGCAAATGAGATTTTGATGGTAGCAGTTGAAAATAAATTTTTTCTGGTATTTCACTCTTGTGGTTTATGAGGTTACTAAAACTCACAGTGTAATTACGGTTTGACACTTTGTATCTCTTTTTATTTATAGTCTTCTAAAGGAAGTGGTATGAATTACATTCTTTAAAATATCATTGAACATGTTGTAAGAACCCAAAATGTCAAAGGGAGTGGAATTCAGTGGCTAAAAACATGGACAAATCTCTAGCTACAGATTCATGAAAACTAGAAGGGGCCAGCTCTGAGTTAAATTAGCACCCATAAGCTACATTCGTAGGAACGCAGGTTTGGATGACATGAAAGATATTTAGGTAACATTTTTATTTATTTCTTTTTAAGCAAGAGTGATTCAAAAATAGAATCACATAATTTTTGGAATAAAAAATACATGTCTTTATGATAATGATTCCTGAGAGGCAGTATGGAGAAGCAGGTAAGGATATAGGCTTTGGATTCAGACAAACCTAATTCAAGTTCTGGTTTTGTCACATGTTAGTGTTAGCTGTATCACCCTGGAGGCACGGATTAATCTTTACCTCTTAATTTCCTTATATGTACAATGATAATAATAATAACAGCTAGTATGCCGTAGGGCTATTCCAAAAAATTAAATGAACTAATCCATGAAAACACTTATCCTAGTGCCTGATACATAATAATGACTGAAAATATCAGAATTCTTAGAGAAAAATATGACTATGAATACAACACACATAACAGAGTAGTATTTGGGACACCATGGTACCCATGTGGCTGCAACTATGGAAGTCAATTTTTATAAAACAAATCCCAAGATTCCATATGCTCTTGCATTCATTAGACAATACACGGAATTATCTCTCTACATGCTTGCACTCATGGCTCTATTTGGCTTTTCCATTATTATTCACTTGAGACTCCATTTGCTTAGGAGACCTTTGATGAGTCAAGTTTCTAAAAATTATTTTTTTCATAGACTTCTAATATGGATCATATTTTGATAAATGCAGTTTGAATGGAAGAGTCTGAAATTGGATATCATCTCCAGAATATGGTACCAATATTGTTGGTAAAACCTAGGGATTTCTTGAGAAGCCAGGGGAACAACCTAGACAGCAATAAGAAAAGAATATCATTATATAAGATATTAAGTTTCCCTACTTAAGAAAATGTAACTTGGGATTCAACGAGCATAATCAGAATTCAAAGGCCAGAAGAAAATGGAAAGAAATCAATGGGTCTTAATGCTCGAACGGGGATTATAAACCAAATTGGCTGATGCTTAAGAACATCCATTATTCTACAGAGGAAGTTCCTCAGGAACAATGGAATATTTCAAAAGCAGAATTGCACAGTCTTTCAACTAAAGGACTGAAGCAAAGGGCGATGTTTCCATGGTGGTTATATTTTGTACTACACATAAATTAATATTAAGGAAATTGGTGCCAGAGATCCCTGTTAAAAGCCCTTTGATGATATAAAATATATATTAAATACAAGTAAAATTAAATCTCCATTTGAATACATATAAAAGTCTTCTCATACTAGTGAAGAAAATTCCTTGATTAGGCCATTATAACTACACAGTGGCTGGCAAATTAATACTCATAATGACCCATCCTTCTATGAAAACTATTAGAAAACGATTTTATGAATGGATAAAATGTTTGTACTTCAAACATATGGTTAATATCACAAATTCAGAAACAAAATTAAAAGTTGTGTAAATATCTTATAAAAATGCAGCTGTCCTATTCATTCATTAAAAAAAACCCTAAAATAAAAAATTTTGCTTCAGTGATCTGCATTGGCTGTAAAAGCAGCTCTAAATGAATCTCTTCATCTTGGATTTCTATAGCGAACAGGGGTAGGAATATAACACGGAGGCCCGTCATCATCAAAGAGACATGACCTTTGCTTGTCCAGGCGAAATAGTTCTGGAAGTGCTGAGTTGGCAACATTCTCTGTTATCATCTTTCTTTTGGCTACTGGCTGAGCATGGTGGCCAGAGCTAGCATTCAGTCTGCTGCTCTGAAGCTGGGTTTTTCTTCTGTGAAGCTAACTGAAACTGCAACATTGAACTCATTATCATCTCGTAAAACCCCTCTTAGCTAACTGGCTCAGACAGCCATAGTTCTATGCTAAAATCAAAGGCAAGATGATTCAAAGAATTAGGGACATGAAATTTGACTATTTTCTAAAGATCAAAAATATAAGATTAAAACAGTGCATAATTAATTTACATGTACCAAGATAGCTATCAAATTGGCAACTTTTTCAAATTTACCAACAATGTAGGTTAAATAGGGATGAGTAAGCCAAAAGAGATCCCTGGGATGTTTAATTCTTTAAAACTTGGATTCCTATAGTATATTTGAACTTGCAGTTATATCTCTAATGATAAGATACAGCAATACACTTGAATAAACAAACAGAAACATCAAATCTCAGTAACTATCTTGATGACAACAGCAGAGGGAATTCAGGGAATATACTAGATAACTGATGCACAATCTGCAGTCATAAAAGAGCACCACTATAAAGAGAAAATGTGTATTTACAGGAATAAAAAGTGACTGAGAATTCCTGATCTTGCTTCATAAGACATTAGACATCACTCCCAGTGTTAAGTAAAGCTTAAAGCTAAGAGAGAACTTGTTTATTTTGTCTTCCTTTTTTCTGTCTTTCCAGGCATGCTACATAAACAGTAGACATCTATATCTTAGATGCTCTGCAACACTATCAAGTGAAAATAGACTTGGACAATTGTGTGGTAATTGAGACCATGAAAAAATATAGTAAATAAACACATTTTCTTTTTCAGCACCACAAAAAAGAAAAGAAAATGCAAAGTAAAATCAGAGAGAATTTTCTATATGAAAATATATATATTTACATATGTATATATATATTCATTGCCACTTTAGAATATGTTTAAATGTTCTCAGATATTTCACCTTTGAATTTTGTTTCAAGATATCTAAACATGCAGCAGCCACATAATCTCCACACTAAGTTATCACTTAAAGGAGTGAAACATGAAAAAGCTCTTCAGCTATGTTCTGAGTATGGATATGTTATATCAGAGAAAAAATTATATAAACAAAGATTTCCATGAATATTGTAATACTAATAACCTTTATAAATGGAAAAGATGTGGTTTCCTAGAATACTTTGGTAGCCAATATGCTCAAGTAAATGTGTTTAAGAATACATGCTTGCATGGGTCTCTCAAGTGTTCTGCAGAGTGTGCAGAGGCACTGATGGCCTTTGTTGCTACCTAGCTTTCCAAGGTTGTTGTATGCGGTCTCTCATTGTATCAAAGGCAAGACATTCTTTTTTTTTTTTGGTACCAGGGATTGAAGTCAGGACCTTGCACTTGCGAGGCAGGCACCACTGAGCTAAATCCCCAGCCCAAAGGCAAGACATTCTTACAGCCCATTATAAACAGTTTGGGTTTCATGAATTAGGATCTCTTCTAGTAACACAATTCACTGCATGTACAAGTGTCACCTGGACCTCTTTGCATTACCCTGTGGCAATGAAGACTAGGAATAGACATGAAAAATGCTGATATTCTAGCTACTACTTTTGCTGTAATAAGGTCTCTTCACATCTGACTGAGAATATCATCTTTTCTGCACTCATTCATGAAACACGGGTAGGTTAATTATTAGCTTGGGAGTAGGGTAAAAATAAATCTCAGATCTTCCAAGAGGAATTTATTACCCTTTGATCTTGAAGGATGGACTCTATAGCTAATTTAGGGCTCTCTAATCAAGTTAACTCTTTCTGCCTAGTTCAGGGTAATATTTTTTTTTCTCAAAGGCAAAGACCTAGTTCTCAAGAATGCTTTTTTGTTACTGGCCCTGTTATTGGAATTATTCTGAGGCACTAAATAATACATACAGTTTAAAGAAAACAATCAGTTCAAGAACTCTAAGGTGTTACAGGTTATGAAGAAACTGACAGCTGGGCGTGGTGGTACACACCTGTAATCTCAGGATTTTGGTGGGCTGAAGGGGGAGGATCATATGTTCCAGTTCAGCCTGGTCAGCCATTTAGCAAGACCCTGTTTTAAAAAAAAATAAAAAAGGGTTGCAGATATAGTTCAGTGTGAAGGCCTTGGATTCAATCTCCAGAAAAAAATAAAAAGAAAAGAACAGAAAAGAAAACAGGAAAGAATGAGACCACATTCTCACAGACCATAAAATAAACATTGTTTGAAATTAAAGGATTTAAGAAGACCAGAACAATGGGAATAGAATTATAAAATGGGTATATTTTTAAGTATCCTGTCCCTTTTTGCTGTGGGAATGATAAATGGGTAAGAAAGATTTTTAATAGGATCCTTTTGTACTAAGCAGTAAGGGAACTCAATGGGATTTGGTACAACAGATCTACTTGATACTTAATGACTATTTTCGGAAAAAAATCATCTGGAGTCAAGTTCCAATAAGTACAGTACATATTCATAGTCCTCACAGAATGGAATATTTGAAATATTCCAAACTGTTTCATAAAATGTTACATAATGTAATTATGTTGGATATTTAAGTGTATGATTGCAAAATTCCAGGACAATTTCCTTGAAGCATATTTGAAAAGTATATCCACAATACTGCCTTACATAAACATAGTTCCTGTTTACTTCCCCAGCATGTGTGCTTTCAATTCAAGGAGCTGGAAGGGATAAACGCTGCAAAGGAGACAGGGGTGTAAGTTTAGAAGATGAGACACTTGAACCCAGAGAGGCCAGGGTCCACGTAAAACAGAACGAAGTACCCAGCAGGAGCCTTCCCCAGAGTAGTGTGTGTAGCTGGATTACTGAGGAGAGGAAAATGTCTTCAAGGACTCCAAGTGCCTCCCAAACTTCCCTGGGAGCTGGGTTCCAAAAACTGCTTGTAGGATGAAATACTAATGAACAGTTTAAAGGATTTAAAAAGTGAGAACAAGAACACTAGTCTGCTAGCATTCTTTGGAGCCTAGCTATGATCTGTATAATATACCCTGTCTATAAAACACTTATTCTGTGGCTTAGGGAGTTGTTCTTTGGGTTCGTACAGGACTCTCCCTTCAAAGCACTCTGCTCCTCTCCTCTAGGTCTATGTTTATTGGGCCACACAGTAACTTCATCCAACCCCTGAGAGAACCATCCAGGACGGAAGGGATAAAACGGAGTTCCTTAGATCACTTGGCTCAGAGTCAAAAGGTGAACAGTGAATATAACTTTGCTTTGGTATTTAATATTTTTGAATATAGACTCAATTTAAACAATTTTTTTCCTTGAGAAAGCAGGTATTTCTTTTGTGTCAGAAAGGAAATGAAGTTTACAAACTCAAAGGGCATCTCTTAAATCTATTTTTATTCATGTACACTGATTCCACTGACTCATTAAATTTATAAACCAAACACACACACACACACACACATACACACACACACACCACACACACACACCATGATGAGTAATTTATCTGACTGGATGCCCCCAAAACTGATATGGCCTATTGATAAAGTACATTTTCTACAACTGTTTAAGAGTGAATTCCTTAAATATATACAGGTGTGTTTATGTGAATAAGCTTGAGACATTACCTGATGATGTAAAATAAATAAGAAAGGACAAAACATCAATGCAGTGATGCTCTCTGGCCTCTAATTTTGGAACTCCTGAAAACAATAGTTAAATCTTTTGACTTCCTAGCTTTAAAATACCATTGAAGAAAGGAAACTGTAGGTATGTCATCAGAATTTAGCTATTTCCCCTTCTGAACTCAAGTTATTCCCCCCTTCCTTCATAGTCTGCCACAATTAAGCTAAGACCCTAAAGTCCTGGCTGGCAAACTCACCAAGGCCCAACTGCTCATTGTTTGTATATATGGATAAATTCCTGGGGAAGAAAATCCACTGACTCCTTCTTACCCCTCAGCTGTTTGTAGTCGAGTGAAAACACTCTTCTCTTTCGCTGACAGGGCTTCCTCACCTGTGTCTACTGGTTCAGCCTTTAAAACCAAACTCAAGTATCTTCTCTTCAATATGACCCCCTCACTCTTATTCTGGAGACACAGTCCTCCCTGTATGTCTCATGACTTTTGATTTATTGCTCAAAAGCCTGGACCTTGTCCTGAGGGGCAAGGATCATGGCTGACACATAAAAGACAGGCTCAGGCACAAAATATTTCTGTTGACTCAGTTAACTGATTATTTTATTGTATTAAAAAACAAAAATTTCATAATCAAATAAGAGACTAACAACAGTTATTACACTGTGTATCATTATCTTCAAAGTAGTTACTCAGAGAACAAGACATAAACCAAAAAATTCTTACAAAAAACATAATAACACAAATATTTCTTTTTAAAGAACTAATGTAAACCAGTAGTATAAATGAAACAATTAGCATATATATTGAAAGAGTTTTAAAACAACAGAATTTGTAGTCTGGGTGAGTATTTGAATTTCTCTCTCTTCTATTTTGTTCTTTACTTGCATTTCTTTTATATGAGAAATGTGGGGAGAAAATAGCTCCTTGTAGGAAAGATCTCTGGACCCCAAGTTAAACCCCCTGATAAGACTTTCTTCAACTATGAACAATTGAGCCTGAGTGAACTTCACCTTCAGCAGAACATGCCTTCATCAGAAAATGATTCCACATTAGAGTAACAATACTGATTAACTACACTTAAAAAGAGAAAGTCATTCTAGCTTTAGCTTCTTTCCAATGAAAGGCATTAATGAAATACTTACTTTATGTGCATTTCTCTATTAATTCTCACTGCCACTTGTGCCACTGGTTGATCTGTCCCACATTATCCAGTTCCACAAATGAGGAAACAAGGTGATAGAAGAATTAAGGAATTTACTTCATCAGAGATCTGGTTAAACGCCCGTGTCACAGTCAAACTCAAGATGCCTGGCCCACAACCTACGTCCCTTCACCAATACTGTCCTGGTCTCCTGTGATGGGATAAGCTGAACATTCATCCTATGCGCCCCTTGCCTTCCCTACCACTATCTCCCAGAAGTTGGCCACTGCTTGCAGTAGATTCTTTCCTTCAGCAATTGTTAAGAGTTTTCTGAACCCTGTGTTGACACCCCTTTTTTGTGGTACTGGGAGTTGAACCCAGGATCTTTGCAGTGAGCTAATGTGCCCAGCATTTTTTTATTATTATGAGAGGATCTCACCACAACTTAGTTGCTAAACTGCACAGGCTGGGCTTGAACTTGAGATCCTCTGGCCTCCGCCTCCCTGAATGCTGGGATTACAGGAGTGTATCACATACTCGGTTCCTATTCCCCTTTTTAGGGTTTGTACGTATGTTCACACACACAAATACACAATATATCTGTGACCTTGCCTAATGTTACCTTGTTGAATAAGTTATGGACTTTCTAAATAAGACTCTATTTGTTCCTAGATTCCCATACTTGACACAGAAGAATTTAATCAAGCTCTTTGTACTTTATTACCCACTGAACCCCAGCACCATTACAAAGTGGCACTCCTTAGTTGAGATTGTGATATGCCAAATGAACATGTTGCCATGTTAAAATACAATTTTTCTTAATCTTATAAAAGCAATGATTCTCCCACTTTAACACTCCCCACACACACACATCACTGAGGACACTTGTGAAAATGCGGATTCTAAGCCTTAACTCCCAGAGGTTTTAAAATCTAGGATGAAGTCCAGGAATCTATACTTTAAGCAAGCTTATGTTCATGGTTTATATCTAAAATGTCCCCCCAAATTCTCATGTATGTGGAAGGCAATTGGGTTGTTAGTGGATTAAGCCATCCATGGGTCCAGAGCTGAATATGCTGACAGGAAGTAGGGTCTGGTCAGAAGAGGCAGTCCCTGGGGCTTGACCTGGAAGGGGTTATCTCCGACTCCAGCTTCTCTCTCCCTTTGCTCTATGCTTCCCAGCCACCAAAACGTTTGCAGCTTTCCTCCGCAAGAGCCTCCCACCATGCCCTTCCTGCCTTGGAGCCAGCTGACCAAGGACATAATCCTCTAAAAGCCATGAGCCAAAATAAAGTTGTGGATTTCTGGTATTTTGTTTCAGCAAAGAGAGAGTGAGTAAGACACTAAGTGATTTTAATGCAAATATTCTATGGCCCACACTGAGAAATCAGCAAAATTCTACCCTGCCCCCTTTATATAGGGTGATACTCTTAAATTCTCTAGACACTTGTAAGCTAACTTCTGGGACTATCTTTTTTCACCAAGTACAACAGATTTAACATTGTTAAAAATGGCCGTTTACTTATCAAACAAATATTTCTTGAATGTTTACCTTGAGTTAGGGCTGGCAAATATCAAATAGGTAGAATATCAGTCATTTCTATCCGGCCCCCATACATGCATTGCCCATGATAGACATCATTTACTCAACAGGGCTTCCTTGTGTGCTGAGCCTAGATCTATCACTGTGAAGCCACTACCAATTAATCTTATAGCAATAGCTAGGACATGGCCATAAAGTCCTTGCTCACAAGGCAGTGAAATAGGAAGAAAAAGTTAAGTGATGACTGGGAAATACTGAGATTACTGGGGGAAATTTAGAGTTACCTCCTTCCTCAACAGGTATCTATACCACTTCTCCAGCATGGTGGTAGGCTTGTTGCTATCCCAGGCCAGACACCCTGGCTCCTGGAGGCAGGCAGCTAAGGCCCACAGGCAAGTGAGGAAGCCAGCCAGCCAGGCATCCTTCAGTGCATGAGGATAAAGGGGCTCTCCCCTCTACTAGTTTCTCTTCCCTTTCTTGCTTAAAAAATAAGCAAAGGAAAGCCAATTGAGGCTTCCTGCCCTGGGCATTAAAAAGTTTGACTTAGGGTTCTAATTACAATGAAATCTTTTTACTATAGCTGTCAGATCCTCCTCTTTCAATTTCTAGTTGAAACTCGGAGAAGCCAAATGACTTACTCAAAGATAAAGTCAAAAGTAGAATCCAGGTCTCTGGCTTCTTAGTTTATTGCTAGTCATGGGTTTAAGAACCTGGCTGCAATTTGCCTGTAAAAATAAAACTGTGAAGGTTTTGTCTAGTAGTTCAGGTATTATACTTAATCATATTTACACATTGCAAGGTTCACCTTTGAGAATCCTTTGTTGGAGCAGCCTCAACCAGGAATAAGTTGACAGTTAACAACTCTACATTATGATAAACTATGTTCCTTTAAAATAGATTAATCTGTATTGGATTGATGGAAAATCACCTCAAAATAGTTATCTCCATGAAGAGTAGGAACTGTGGAGAAGAAAGGAGGGGTTAAGAGTAAGAAAAGGTCAGACGCATCTGGCCTTGAATCACAGGTCCACTTTTTTATGTTTTGAATCTAAAATGTTCCCCGAGAGCCATGCTGGGGATTTGGTTGTCTGAGGATGGACTTTTAGAAGGTGACTGGATCATGAGGGATCTAACTTCATCAAAGGATTAATCTGGTGATGGGTTCATAATTTGATGGCATTATTATATTATTATTAATGATAATAACCTAGATACAGTGATGACGAACCTTTTGGACCTTTCAATGATAACAAATAGCCTACTGTGGCATGTATGCCACAGGTCTGCCACCACTGAGTTGCCATAGGTCTTCCACCACTCCTAGTTGAAGGGAGTGGGTCATGGGGGTATGACTTTGGGGACTGTATTTTGTCTCCCATCACTTCCTGGTTCGCTCGCTGACTCTGCTTCCTGGCTATCACAGTATGAGCAGCTTTGCTCTACTATACCCTTCTCATCATGTCCTGCTTCGCCACAGCCCCATAATGATGGTGTCAACCAACCACTGACTGAACTCTCTGAAACCATGAGCCAAAGTAAACCTTCAAATTGCTATTCTCAGGTATTCTGTCACAGTGATGGCAAGCTAGCACATCTCCTTCAGGTGTGTTACCTTACATACATTACTTAACCTCTCTGAGAATATGTTTCTTCAGATATACAAGTGATGAACTTATTTACCTATTAGAGTGGCTCAGGAGGTATAAATAGTTACTGGGTGTAAAAATGACATAAATACATACCTGACATATAACAGAGCTCAAAAAAATGAATGTTCCCTCCCCCTGTTTTCTTTGCTCTACATGTTACCTTAGTGTTTCCAGGACTAGCAGTATAACATGTGTGATTCACTAGAAAATAAAAATATGAGGTCATTTGTTCAAAATTAATTAAGAATTTCAAAATGGCACCATAGAGTAGTAAACTATGGTGGGGCACTTCTGAGTCACCTACCCTTGTAGACTACCCTAGCCCGAGACCATTTCTTGGATGAAATGGTCTATTCAACAGAAGTTCTTGGCGAGCACTCAAAGTATCAGCACAGGCTTGGAAGCTTGTCAGACTCAAACCCCAGCTGCACAATTTAATCTCTATGAAACTTCCACAAGTCAAAAATCTCTCTAAGGCTTGTTTCCATTCTTGTAAATGGGTCTAATGATTCTACTTTCCGTGTAGGGCCCAGATATAGGTTAAATGCTATTAAAGCAGGAGAAATAACTAACTCAGGACCTAGTATGGAGGACTCAGACATTGGCTATTGTTATGTTTTTCTTTCCCTCACCCACCTCATAAATCTTAGGCTTTACTAATTTGTGACAGTTTCCATAAGAAGTGCCACTTAGGGCTCAGTGCTACTTACCCATGTCACAAGAGCAAAGAGCTTGCATTATCAGTTATTTTAATGGACACTTAAAAACTAAGCACGAAGGACTTCCCTGATTACAACATAAAATGATGGTGGTGGTGCGAACAAAATTAATGAAGATAATGAAATTTATAGGCAGGATTTGTTTTCGAGCACTTTTGCATCATGTCATTTGATGTCCCCTTCAACTAAGACACTCTGTCTACAGAGCATATTACCATCTCCAGTTTAGAGCTGAAGAAACGAAGGTTCCAAGACATTTAGTAATTTGGCTCAAAACTCACACTTATCTCCTTCCTAGTCCATGCTGCTTCTGGCTCTATCCACAAATATATAGTCAAATCAGCAGTCACATGTGTGTCTCTCCTATTTGTGAGTATAACTGCTTTCCTATTTCAAACAACAAAAGCTGTACAAATAATTTCACATGGTTTTCATTAAAAAATAAAATTGGACAAGGAAATAAATAACTCATTTTAAATTTAAGCAGCTTGATGGAGCCTGGCAAAATTTTTAAAGCTTCAAACTCTATCTTTAATTATTCACAAAGCCTGTATGTTATGCCTAGTAAAACTTATGTCATCTTCATTAAAAGCTACTGTCATCTATGGATAGTCATCCAGAGTGAAAGAGCCACTAGGGAGGCTGAGGCAAGAGGGTCACAAGTTTGAGCCCAGCCTGGGAAGTTTAATGAAACTGTCTCAAAATAAAAACTAAAAGGCTCAAGGTGTACATCAGTGCAAGTACTCTGGGTTTAACTTTTTGTACTAGAGGGGATGGAGGTGGGGGGAGACAGGGATACAGAGAGAGACAGAGAGAGACAGAGAGAGACAGAGAGAAACACAGAGAGACAGAGAGAGAGAGATTGAGATTAATGAGGAATTATGCTCAGCTGAGTTTGGAATAGTCTATGTATTTCATCTGGGCAGTAATTATGAAAGCTGCCATCTACCCATCCTGTGTTGGAGGTGGAGCAATTAGCAGAAGGAATAGTGAAAAGCACCAAGCCAGGCTTGCACTGTCTCTCTGTGAACTTTTACATAAGAAAAACAGGTTCCTTTTTTTTACTTCCTTTTCTTTGGGGCTCCTAATATTCCAGCCCCAGCTGAAAACTTAGACTTCTGGCTTGGTTTTTTACAAAATGGAGGCTAGAAAAAGGATTGATATCAATTCACCATTCTTTCAGCTGCTGCTGAGGAGTTCTCACCTCTTTGGCTTCCACTTAACTTATTTTGTGAGACTTGGTCCTTTTGGGGCCTCCTGCTTTAAAGGCTTCAGGCCTCACCACTCAACCTCTTTCAGAATCCTCAAGAATCTAACAGTGATGGGTGATACAGAAAGTAGTTTCTAAACATAGCTACCATCAATTTTTCCCTTCCCCATATGTACATGTTACTCATCCTTGGTGAGGAGGGGTCCATTTTCCTCCCATTTAAATCTAGGGTGACCCTTGTAACTTGCTCTGACCAACAGAATATAGAAGAGGTGGAGTTCCCAGTCCTGGGACTTTTCTCCCCCAGTTCTGAAAACTGAACTCAGGGCCTTTGCACTGACCTACAGTCTCAGCCCTTTCATTGTTTCACCTGTGAGACAGGGTCTCCCTCACTTGCTAAGTTGCTCAGGGCTTCAATTTGTGATCCCCTTGCTTCAGTCCCTTCCACGGTTCTGGTTTTATAGGCATTCTGGGGCTTCTTAGCCCAAGGCTGAGAGAGGATTAGAAGCAGCTGTTTCTTCCCTTTTTGAAGATAGCTGCTTGTTAGAAGTCTGAATACCCTAAAACCACCATGCTGTGAGGAAGCCCACAGTACTTACAAGGTGGGGCCATGTGAGAAGCCCCAGGTCACTAGATGACTGAGTTATTACTTCTTGGGGCTCCCATTTAGCCCAGCCACCACCTGAATGAGACCGACTGACCCCCCGTGAGTGCTAAGTGGAACAAAAACTGTCCAGCCGTCCCTACCTGCAGTCCTAACCCTTAGAATTATAAGAAATATTAGATCATTGTTATCTGGAGCCACTAAGTTGTGGGATGATTTGCTATAGCACAATAAACAACTGAAATAGCTTCAGAAGGGTGAGTGCTAGTGAAAAGGAGAGGTAAAGAAAGAGAAAGGTAACCATTTCTCCTGGCTCTCATTGCTCGAGCATTAGAATTTCCTAAAAAAGTGGAACTCACAACCAGTACTTCCCCAGCAAAGTAAATTTTGCATGCCCGTGAATTAACTTGCAATGTACATTTGGAACACAACTTGTTCAGAGGTTGGCAATTTATCAGTGAACTTCAGCTGTCATTCTTGACCTATTTGTGACATTAAATATCAATGATATTTTATGTCAGACTAAGGATTTGTGAAACAGACATATAATACCAAGTCAGACCTAAGCAATTCCAAGAAGGTGAGTAATGGTGTTATACAAGTGTCTGTATATCTAGTGGAGTATAGCGTATTTAACGTGATTATGGGTAATTTTATGCTAATCAATGCTTTTTATGAAAAATCTATTTATTAAATTAGGTTTCATTGTAAAGAAAAAATGAATACCCAGGAATAGAGGGCATACTCAGAGCTTTTACTAACTTCCTCATAAAATGTTCTCAGAGGAAAATACTCTGTTCTAAACCAGCAGAAGACAAGATGTATAAATAAATACGAAATTTGATAAAAGTACTTTCCAAGGACATATTAAACTCTTCAGTGGAGAATTATTTTACTAAAACTACCTGCTTGGTTACTAAGGATCCTCAAAGTATTTATAGTTCAGTTAATTTAAGACCAAGAGAGACAACTTTTCATTTCTGAAGTTAGTAACTTTTAAATTCTGAAATTCATATGAAAACGGTGGTGTGGAAGTGTGGTGGTAGGCATTGGTTCTCAACCCTGAGTGACCACTAGAAGCACTTGGAATCCTTCCATTCCTACCCTTCTCCCCCTACACAGAGCTTTGAACTTGATTGTTCTGGGGTGGACACCAGGCAACAGGAATTTTTAATATTCCCTAGGTGATTGTATTGTCCAGCTAAGACTGAAAACACCATTGAAAGACTATGGGCTCTGGAATCATCCCTCAGTTTAAGGTGCAAGCATTTACAAGTTTTATAGCTGGCTTTACATCAGTGATTCTCAAAGTAAAAATCCCTCAGTAAGTGGCATCAGCTGTACCTTGGGAACCTGAAAATTCTTAGGTTCCAACCAGACTGAGTGAATCAGAAAATGTAGGAGTGAGGCCCAACCTCCAGATGATTTTGCCACAGTGCACAGTTTGAGAACTGCGGCACTATGCAATAGGAATAAAATGGCTAATGACTCTATGTCCCATTGTTTCTTGACCTCTAATTAAAATTCCATAAATAGAACTCTTCTCTGCACACCTGTCAAAATATCTTGTTTTTCATAGGATTATTTAAGTCTAGGGCCAACACTTCACAAGAATTAAGTCCAACATTTTCTTTCTGATTCTATAACTTACATTTTATTTTATAATAAAAAGAAAAGCACATAGAATAAAAATAACCGCAATATTATTTTATAATAACATTATTAACATGTTGATATAGACATGCTCTTTACAAAAAAGATCATGTCATACCTATTGTTTCAAAGCCCAAACTGCTTTTTCACTTACTACATCTTTTGCAGCCTACTTTAGAAAACATTTTTACATATCATATTTTTAATAAATCTCTGTGGCCCTTAGTTTCTTTATTTTTAAAATGAGGACAATAATCGAATTTTTAGGGTAGTTGTAAGATTTAAATGATTTAAATAGATAAGGATAAAGATGGAGATAGAGATGGATATGATGATATTATCTATGTTATCTATTTGTCTATCTGGCATTTAAAGCAGCACCCAGCAAGTAGTCAGCTCAGTGTATTACCACAGAATCATTACAATTAGATAAAAAGAACCAATATATTATATGCTCTCTCTACAGCCACAGAGATGTCAGTGATGAGGGCTATACCTATTAAGGCCACCAATTTGTAGTTGTACAAAATTGGCCTGAATATCTACCAACCCCAGGACATAACCTGGAAGTGAATAAGACTGGCATCAACTTGCTTTTCGGTGATTCAACTTTTTCTACTAAAGCATGCTTTTCATTAACCAGATACTGACTGCACAGCTAATGTGTAAATTGATTACTTTGCTTCCGCCCCAGGTTCACCTTTGGTATCATATCCCAGGAGCTCCCAGATAGGTTTGTGTCACATTTCTTTTCTAAATGGACTTTTAGAGTCACTGTCTATAGTTGAATTGAGTAAACATCATGTTTTTTGATTTATGCTCCGCACCAGCTAACAGGGAAACTTTTGATGTGAACTCTTAATATGAATCATAATACAGAAGATGATTAAAAAATTCTCTCAGCATTTTGATCATTTTATCAGATAAAGCTCCCACTTTTGTCCCCGTGATTTTCAATGTGTAAAAGAAAATATACCCATATGGAACATGCTTGTGAATTGAAAATAAAGCCAGTGCCCAAAATACAAATCAAAAACACTGTCTAGAACAACAGTCTTCAACTAATGAATTAAAATGATTGCTGGTTTCTTTAAAATATTAAGCCCATCAATGCTTGCCAAAAACCCCTTGGCTAGCTAAGAGATTCAAACCGCATTGTTCAGCTGGAGTTTGAAATCCTTCCATTCATCATTGACATGTGAGAGACAAGACAAGGTTTTTGACAAAAAGGGGATGAGGCGCCAGATGGTTTCCATCTGTATCTCCATTGATCGTACAATGAAAACCCACCTTCCCTAATCAGAAGGCTGTGTGATACATGGAAAATGAATACCCAGTGTTTTTAAAGAAGCATAATCGGCCCTTCCCAACCATAGATGTATAAATATTAATGAACACAATCTGGTTCTAAGCAAATTTAGAATGAACTTTTAGCAACCCTCCCTTGACAACTTCCTCCCTTTTTAACTGAATTAAGCTTCTAAGTTCTGTGATTAAAAATAGCAAACCCTGCACTGAAGTTGGATCTGTAACTGAGGAAAACCTCTCCCTTTCAGCTAGTAACCAGTTAACATAGCTCATATCATTGTGTGCCTTTTATAAATACAAATGAGTCTCAATTTGAATGAGTATTTATCAGGTATGAACAATGAAACACAGTCAACAAAATAGGCAGGGCATTGATTATTAACCTATCATTTATGTCATGCCTACCTCCAAAATTACTTCAGAGAATTTAGAGATAATTATATACAATACTAAAAGAGGGTTGCTAAACCAATTTCTACATCATATTTTAACTCTCCGGAGTACTAACAGAAATCATTAAGACAATTTTAATTACTAATATTCAAATTAAAATATTAAATGCCTTTCTAGGATATTTCAACTTGAATCATTAGTATTACGATATTTCTAGCCAGGAAAACCTGGTTAATCTTCCTTCTTGAATTACTTCTGATATTTCTCAAAAAATACGAGACTTAGACTTGAAAATTTTCACTGATTTCTTCCTTTGCTTTCGTTCCTTTTAGTTCAAACAAGGAAGTTTGCATATTTATTTTAGCTTATGTGCCTTTAATCTGTTGAAGCAGGGTATTTTCCAAGAAGTATATTCCATATATTCACCACCAAGGGTTCCCTGTGGACATAAGTGGTCTGAATCTTAAAGCAAAAAATGTCAAGTCAGGCCAAAGATAAAATGAAAAATTGAATCCATGGACTTAGCTTAGTCACTCATATGACTGGAATAAATTAATCTTTTTTTCCTTTTCCCTCAATATACATGGTTCTCATTCTGTCAATAAACATTTGTATTGAGCACTACTATGTTTATGTCCTTGGGGTAGCCACTGAAGATCAACATGTCAGACAGTGTTCCTGGTGTCAGGCACAGATGGTATTTCAGAGCCACCTAGCAGATAGTGGGTAAAGAATGTTCTTTGCTGTATAATAGCAGCATCACTCCTAGAGTTCATAGATGTCTTCATCTCAAGTGATCAAGGTCATATCTTAGCCCCCAGTTCCCTTTTGGGAATACACTTTCAGTGAGATTATTTGCCATGTTACCAGCAATGCTGGTGTTTAAGGTTCAGCTTCACAAGTATTTCTGTTTTTTGTTTTTGCTTTTCCTAGCCCAATATGGTTGGCAGCAGCATGATTAGATATCAGGATAATACCAGTAAAGCTGGAGCAGAGGACAGCTAAAGCTTCCCAAGAAAATGCTGAGCATATCAAAATGAATTTTTGATTATCTTCAGGGCAAGAAGAACAGGAAGTACTAGACCCATGGCTCAGCCAGCTGGTGCAATGTTAGCACATGACAAAGAGGAAGGAAAACAATTGTTTCCTTTCCATTTATTCTTTAACTTTCATCAAGAATGATCTCCAAACTGCAAAGAGGGGACCTTAAAAGGATAATTTTAGTAGGTAGTTGAAAAAAATGAACTTGAAAGTGAACACATACATGTGTTTATATCTTTTAGGTCCACATGCATTAGATATCCAGAAGTAATGGGGACTAACAAGTAAATAACAAATAAACATTTTTTTGTATATGAGACAAGTAAATTTTGTCCTGATTATCAAAGAGGGAGCGGGCATAGTGTGTATATGTGTACATATGGGTACCTGACATAGCCTTACAAGGTGTCAGTGGGGTTAAAGGTTAGAAATGTGTTCTGAATGACAAAGAATGAAAAGATAAGTTGAACAACTGTTAATTATTTAATCAATGTCAATTGAGAAGATGGTACATAAAAATATGCCACTGAGCTCTCTCCTGTCAAATAATTATTGATTAGATGAAGATAGTGGAATGGTTGTGAATAACTGACATAATTATGTTTCAAAATTAATCTGAACAAGTCAGTAAAAATGAATTAGACTAAATTTAGATAAACACAATATAAAGCACTGGACTGTAGGTTAAAAAAAATTCCTTTAGGAAATACAGGGTACAGATTTGGAAGAGACATAGTTGACAACATTTTACAAGAAAAAAAATGAGTCCATAGAATGATATAGTAGCAATATGAAAAAAAAATTGCAAAAGGGTTTTAGAGAAAGAACAACAGAACATATTCCTTGTTCTCTTCACTCATTATCAACTGTCACCCTGATAGCAACTGGGACATTATCACATAAAATGGATGATCAAAGTATATAGTGATTTTTTAAATTTAAAAAATGTATTGCAGTAAAAACTACATTGCTATTAACCCTCCTCAAATACTCCCACTTTGAATACATTTATCTCATCATTGTTGCCATCTCCTGAAGCAGTTCTGGAAATTCTTTTTCCTGTCTTTTATGAGGGGTGATAAAAAAGATACAATGTATGCTGCTGTCAAGCGCCATCCAATGAAAAGGCAGATTCCTAAAAACATTAGTGTGTCTGCATCTACCTTATTAACTGGATCTGGCACCATGTGATTCAGGACATAGAGGCAGTCATGACATCACAACAAAAGACAAGAAAAGTACTTTTAGAACTGCTTCAGAAGTTGCAAGAAAGATGGGATAAATGTGTTCAAAGCAAGGGGGAATATTTTGAGGGAAATTAATGGCAAATGTCTTTTACTGTAATAATTATTTGTAAATTTAAACACCTATTTTTTTTAATCACACCACATACTAACATGTGCTATGAGAAGAAATTACGATGACCAAGATATGACCCTGTTTGTTTTATCATTGATCCACTATTGAAGTCTATCAGGATGTTCCTAAGAAAACTTGCTGACCTGGAACATACATGGGCCGTGAAATGAAAGATCCAGGATCCTTAAAGCAATGCTGAAGAATGGAAAATAAGAGAGGGAAGAAAAGCAAGAATAAGGTACTGACATAGAAATAGGCAAACTAGTCAATGAAATAGAATACAAAGACTAAAAGCAGTCTCACATATATGAATACAGTATTTCATGAGAGCCTTAATACTAAAGATCAAAGAGGAAATTATGAAATGTTCAACAAGTCATGCTGGAGCAATTGTTTTCATACAAGAAACATAAAATCAGATGCCTACCTCATACCACATAACACAACAATCTTATTCCAGATGAAATGTGCACTTAAAGGTAAACAAAATTTTAAAACTTGCAGAAGAACATATAGAGTAGGGAAAGGAAGATTTCTTGAGCAAAATTCAAAAATTAGTAAGCATAAAAGAAGAAATTAAATTTAACATTAAAATTAAGGCCAAGTAATATGGCTTCTATAAAGACTGTGAGAACTATTCAGGCATCAATATAGTGGTGGCCCAAAAGTATACCATCAGTGTTCACAAGGGAATCCACAGGGTGGGCCTCAATTAGCCTATCCCTCAGGCCATCAAAGAGATCTGGAAATTCACTATGAAGGAGACAGGAACACCATATGTATGTGTCTATACCAGGCTCAACAAAGCTGTGTGGCCCAACAGAATAATGTTTCATATTGTGTTTCTACGCAGTTGTCCAAAAAATATAATGAGGATTAAGTTTCACCAAACAGTCTCTATTCATTGGTTATCTCTGTACCTGGTACTACCTTCAAAAATTTGTAGTCAGTGTGGATTAAACCTAACCACTGTTCAAGAAAGGCAACATATGTTCATTTAAAAATATAATAAAAGTGAAATGACAAACCACAAATTAGGATAGCTGCAACACCTAAAACTGACAAGGAACTCATATTTCTGTCTCTCTGTCCCACACAACACCAACAACTACTATAAATAAAGACACGGGCAAAGAAATGAACAATATTCCACAAAATAGAAAGTATCAATGGTAAAGATAGGAAGAAATGAACAATATTTCACAAAAGAGAAAGTATCAATGGTAAAGATAGGAAAGATGTCCTCATTAGAATCAAGGTAATGCTTTTCAGACCACAATAGTACATGTGCTGGATGGACAGCAATAAGAACTCTCACACACTGCTGGAGGGAGTCTCAACTGGCTCTTTTGAGAAATGGTTTTGAATTACATCATAAAAAACACTTTTACCCTCTGATCTATCAATTCTGCCACTAGAGAAACTCTTACTCAACATGGACCAAAGAGAATTCAGTGGCAGGAAAATTCATAGCAGCATTTCTTGGTAATAGAAAATCACTGGAAATAAATCACATGAACAGAAAATATCCCAAAAGTCCACACATAAAAGAACAAAGTAGTATATCTGCACAATAGACCATTACAAAGCAGTGGTAAATGGGCAAGTTCTATCTTTCTATACTGGCTAGTTAAATCTTACAAATATAAATATGACGGAAAAAAGCAAGTTAGAGAAAGGATGTAAGGCATGCTACCATCCTTAGAGTCCAGAGGCAAGCCAAATTTTAGAATATGTGTTATTTAGGAAGTACATACACACAGAAACAAACCAACACACAATACTACAAAACTTTTTAAAATCCAAATAATGAATTCAAAATTCAAACACAGTAGTTTTTTTAGAGGAGGGGGCAAAAAGGATCAAGGAGGATCAATATCAACATTATTGTTCATATACTACTTCATAAAATGGGTGTTGGCTTCATGGGTGATTCATTTCATTATTTAACTTCATAGCATGTTCTAATATGCAAATTTATTCATAAGTAGAATAAAAAGAGAGAGAGAGAGAGAAGGGAGAAAGAGAGGGAAGAGGGGAGAGAGACAGAGAGAATGACCAAGGAAGGCAGACCTTCTTAATCATATCAAGCATGACCATGTGGTCTTTGACAGAAAACCCAAGGTGTAAAAGCATATTTTGCCTTCTTTGTACTTCAAGTAGGTTACCAGTCAAGTTACATTTTAAAAGTGAGTTATTTCTGGAAATTAATTAAATTAATTCAATGTCACTCAGACATGGTTATAGAGGTATACTTTCCAATTAAGGGAGGTGAACCTCTTACCATATTCAGCATTATTTAAACTATGTTTTATTATCATGTTTAATTTTTGTAACCATATTTTATGAAAAGTATTTGACAAACTAGAGAGCTTCCCATAAAAGTTAATATAGGTGGTGATGAAAATATAGGGGTGATGAAAATCCTTTTCACACAAATGGCTAAGTAAACTTGAACTGAAAAGAAATTAGGTGGTACTTGGAATTGAACTCAGGCCCTTCACACTGAGCTAAATGCCTAGCTCTTTTGAAATTTTAAATTTTGAGAGAAGATCTTGTTTAGTTTTCCAGGCTGGGCTTGACCTTGCAACCCTCCTGTCTCAGTTTCCCAGAGCATTGAGGTTACAGGCATGGGCCACCACGTGTGGCTGTGCACTAGAATTTGAAACATTCAACAGAGAGAAGAGCTTATAAGAATTATAACAGCTGACTTCAAAATTCAAAAGAAATGTTGTGAAGTTTAAAACATTTATTTTTTTCTTCTGCATATAGATTGGCCACCCACTGCCAATGGACAGAAATGTATTGTGGCTAACTTAAGCTTTGAAAATTAAAATATCAGCTCACAGTAGTTAGCTGGATGACTAACTCTGGATGGTGGCCTACTATAGTCCAAGAATTTCCTAAAGCGGTGAAAGAATGATATCCTTTTAAAAGTGTTTATAACCTCCATGTTCCTTAGAATGGATTATATTTTATAACTCAGACCATACATGTACTATATATCTTATCTTTAAAAAGTCTAATAGTACTATATCATATTTATCTTCAGTTTCGCTATATCATTCATCTGTTATTCCTTCTAAGTCAGTTCCAGAGATAGTGATAATAGATGAATGACTCCATTCTCCATAACTACTTAACTTTATGGAAGTCACTTACTCTCCAAATCTCCATTTCTTCAGTTATAAAATGGGTTAAAATAGAATACCTGTGATAGCCTGAATAATGCCCCTGTAAATATGTATATATCCTGATCCCCAGTGCCTATGAATACGTTACCTTAGATGGCAAAAGGGGCTTTGCAAATGTGATTAAAGTTTTTTGTTTATTTGTTTTTGTTAAGGGGATTATCTTAATAGTGCCAGAATAGTCACAAATTCCTTACAAGAAAGATGTGTAGTAAATCCTTCTCTTGGAGCCTCTGGAAGAAACCACTTCTTCTAACCCCTTGGCTTTAGCTATGTGAAACTCATTTCTACTTCTGACCTCCAGAACTATCAGAGAATACATCTGTGTTGTTTTAAGTCACTAAGCTTGGAGCAATCTGCTATGGCAGCAGTAAGAAATTAACACACCATCTCATAGGGGTTTCAGTGAAGATCGAATGTGATAAACTAGTACAAAGTTCTTTGCTTCAATTACTGTTGTCATCCACCTAATTTGTGCAAAACGAAGCCTCAGCCTCACAATCCACCATATCAGTGCCCTCAATTAGTTTTCCACATAAGTCATTTTTATACCTCTGTGTACATTAATATGGTGGGGAATGGATGCCACCTGGGAGTCAGGAGTCAGGAGTCCACAGCCATCAAAGGTGAGGGTCCTGGCAGCTGCTCAGCCTCTCCAGGACTCCATTCCTCAGCTAAACTTAGAGGATGGATCCTTGCAGTCCTAATATTCAATAGGTCTATGATTACTTGGGCAGTCCAATAAATGCTTGATGAGCCCATCTCCCGGCCTCCCTCTCTTATGGTTTAACCTGTAGCTAGTGTCAAAATTCTCTAGTGCCAAGTGCTTCTAGGTTATCTTTCTTTTAGCACTGATTAATCAGGTGATTTTAATTCCATGATTAAAACCAAAAAGGAAGATGAAAAGTGGATTAGTGGTTCTTCGTTTAAATCTTTGCTTTCAAAAAAGGTAGTCAATGTTTTTCAAATTATGTTCTTAGCAAAAACTCCTAGTTTTAAGAGTCCATATGGATCCCCCGGCTCCTTCTGTCTTTAATTCAAGGCAGTCACTTTGAAGAACAGGGTCAGCTGGCCATCCTCATCAAGTGTTCTGCCAGACTCTTATCCCCCTAAGTAGCAGGACGTTTGACACACTTTCCCTGTTGCGAAAGGTGTAGGTACATGAGGATCAAACATGATCAAAATAGAACTGATCCCAAGTTTACCACTGAAACAAGCCTCCTTTCAAATCTCTACTTTTTCCAACTCACCATGTAAAGAAAGCCTGTGAAAAAGCTTTGCCATCTACGAATTATCCTGTAAATGCAAAACTTTCCTATTTATTTTCAGTTCAGCATGGGGTGGAATACAGGGACTCTTCACTCATCAGACATACAGAGAAACAGTTACTGTGACATGAGAAAATCTACACAACATGATTTTGAAAGATGAATAGATCTTTGCCAGTTGGAGAAGATGGGAAGGACATTTAAGGAGAAAGAATGATACATACAGAGGTAAAGAGACATCCTTTAAAATAAGTCCATGTGTTGGCACGGAGGGGACAGATGATAGCAGAAGATGAGGCTGAAGCCAAGTCCATGCTTGCCATACTGGACATTTGAAATTTTATCATGCAGTGTTCAGCAAAAAGGCAACTATCATCAGGGATAAGGCATGTTCAGATATTTTTAGAAGAAAAAAACCCCAGTAGATGTATCCCGGATGAAGCAGTTTAGGTCTGCTGAACTGGAGCAATCTTCATTGAAAACCAGCATGATGTTGGAGAGAGAAGGTCTTTGATGACCTGAAGGTTTCCACTTCCACTTTGGATGATTATGTGCAAGGGGCAAACCACTGAAAACAAGGGTAGTGGAACAAAGAAGAAATCAGCGGATTTATTCACTGGGATCAGAAACACTAACTTGTGAATAGTGGATTAATGGATGGCAAAGAGAAAAATTAGAACCCTAAGGAACAGAGCCATTTAGGCAAAGTGATGCAAACGAGACCAAAAATGTGTGTCAGAGAGACACAAACACAAGTAAAAGGGAACAATTTCAGAAAAATCCAATGGGGAAAGATGGCCATGGAGAGTTTGTCATCTGGGCCAACAGCAGCAATATGGTCCAGTGGGACAAGAACAACATTAGGTAGCAGAGAGTCACACCCAAATCTCCAGGGAACTTGCCATCCCTATACAGAAGTGAACACTGCTTCTTGCCCTAGGATAAGGATATAACTTCCACCACATGTGACATACTTCTTGTATGAGTTGCCACTTGGAACCAAAGAGACTATGGCTCTCTCACAGTCTCACGAGGTCAGAAGTCAGAGCTTGCTTTTAGCCACACCACTCAAACACTTAAAACCAAATCAGTCCCCAAAATATTTTTTTTAAAAAGCATAATAGGAAATAGTAAGTAATGTGGACCCAGGAACGAAACCAAAGCACACAGCAATATGCACACAGATAGATGCAAAGCTGGCCTCCACCTCCTCAACCTTTCCAAACTGTTTAGAAAGAAGAGATGATTAGGCCTTGGTATAATTCATTCTCTTTCACAGGAGGAAAAATTAATTGTAGCTTAAGTGACTACAGAAATCAAAGAACTACAGTACATTAATGCTTATATACAACAATAATAAATAAACTAGTGCTTAAGAGCACTAGTGAGAGAAGCTGGGAATGTAATAGAATTTTTTAAATGGCATTTATGTCTGAGAAAGGGATTAGATATACTGCAGGGTGACTCAGAAGACAGCAGAATTCTTGTTTGGGGAAAGAGGGGAGATAAATAATCCAAATAACAATCAGTATGGCGGGGGTGGGGGGAGGTAAGATCCAAAGGACTGTCCCTGTAATAAGAAACAGGCAAAGGAGATCGGGAGAGGTAACACTTTCTAAGAATAAAACATAGAACAGAAAAAGAATGATAGCAAAAAAAAAAAAAAAGAATGATGGCAAGAGACTGAGTCAAAGGGAGGAAAGCCCAGCACTGTGAAGGAATATAAGAATGAGTATACATGATTCTGTGTTCTTTGTAGCCCTCAGCAAAGAATGGGAGAGTTCATAAGTGCACGGCACTAAGCCAGCCAAGCTTTGAGCCAGGACTTGACTGAAAAAGAGGGTCAGAACTTCAACTTCAGATTCCTTAGGTAGGTAGGTAGATAGATAGATAGGTAGATAATAGACAGATAGATAGATAATTTCTATTTCTAGAGTTTTAAAAAACAAATCTACTTGAGTACAGTGGAAGACTAACTAGAACAGTGAGTAGTTTTTAGCTTCACTCTGGGGGCTGGCTATCCAAAATAATGACAATTCAAATTATCAGAAAGCAATCTGCATTTCAGTCACTCTGGCACCATGCTTGAGCACTGATTCTGAGAATTTACTTCTATGCTTAGAGCATCTGTTATTTCGGGTCCAGTGGCCTGGACAGTCATGCCCATCTGACCACTTGGTTCCAGCTTCTTTGAACTGCTCTGAGCACGTCTCATTTACGAGGAAGGATTCTCCTCTGTATAAAGTATAATAACAATGTGAAACTCCTCACATTATGATAAAAGAACAAGCTAATCAATGCTAAAACTAGATACACAGACAGAAACATTTTCAGTTCTCAAGTCTGGCTGTGCAGTAAAATCAACTTGGAAAATGGATGCTGTTAAGCCTCATTACAGACACTTGATTTAAAAGAAATTAGTTCTTTATCAGTCAAATGTGTATGGACCAGGACCTTTTCTCCAGCAAGCACAAAAAGGTGTAATGGAGCTTTGCTATGTCTCTAAGGATCTTGCTGTCTGTATGTCCCAAGCGAGAAAGGACACAGAGAAGATGAACATTCTTTGGGGTCTAAACAACAAATCTTCCTAGCTTGAAATAGGTTTGCCCTTCTTTGAACTCCTAAAAGAATTCTGTAATTCACTAATGGCATGGATCATCATCTACTAAAGCAGTTTTTATTTGTGTTCATATCTCATTTCTAGTATGTTACAAGTTCTTCACAAGCAGGATTGCTTCATAGTACCTTAGCACCTGAGTATCTTACTATGAACAAGTTTTGTTCCAGGAGACTATTCCTAAGTCAGATTCATTTGAAAGTCTAACAAAGTGAGTCTTACACACCTTTGACATTAGTGTACAATGTATATAGCTTTGCACTTCCTAGCAGTCCCTTCCACATTACCACTGCTTTTCCTCTTCGTTCCAGATGTCCTGGACTCTGATTGAGCACTGTACCACTGTACACTGTCGCAAGCACACAGCAGCCCAATATCCCACAGACACGTTAGCTACTGCCACGATTTATTTGCATCTATGAATGTTGGTAATGTGAAGTCCATTCATATCCATGAAAGTTTGCAACTCGAATGTTCCTAAGGCAGGGACTTACTAAATCTCACATTTGTCAAGGGCTAGATACTTTCCTAAGATGCCCTGAGATACACTATCTCATTTGTTCTTTCTAAATCTGTCAGTTAGGAGGAACAGGCACATCATACTCACTTCATGCGTGAGGAAACTGACTAGGAAAGGTGAAGTGATTTGAAGGTCATAGAGCTGTCCAGATTAACTCCAGTGCCACAAGTGAAGCACATCAGTGCTGGCTCCCAAACCCGGCTTTTTTCTCCCACACCAAACTTGGCCTCCTCCTGTCCCACAATGCCACCTTATATGGCTGGCCGGTGGTCAGGTGTCCATTATGAGAAGGATGTCTGGAAAGATGCACAAATGAGAGGGAGATGAGGCAGTTAAAGAGAGACAAGGAGATGGACACCAACTGATCTTCATGTTTTTCTAATCTGACAAGTTCCTGGAATATTATTGCTAGACATGGGATGACTCCGATTTTTTCATCTCCATAAGAGTCAGATAGCAATGCTATATTCTCAAGAGGAGAAGAAAGGGGTGTAAGTCTGTGTGTGTGTGTGTGGGCACATGTGTGTATATGTATGTGTGTGTGCATCCACAGGTGCATTCTTCCTATAAAGAATAAAGTGGTATCACGAGGCCTATAAGATAATTGGTACTGGACTGGGAGGAGGGAACATCTGTCCAGTGTTGCTGAAGAGGTCCTTGGACAGATAAGCTGGGGCATGGTCTTGGCACAATGATCTTCTCATCACTCAGTCCTAGAACATAAGCATAAAGGAATGGTACCTTGTCCAGTTCTTGGCACTGGGTAAAAGGGCAGATGAAAAGGCAAATGCTCTGGTCAGGTAAAGGGACTGGCTATAAATCTCCCAAAGAAAGGCAAAGGCATTCTCTTAGGTAAGGAACGCCAGAAGCAAAGCATGAAATGATCATTCTTATGCAAGTCAGGCTCTTCAAAATGAAATGTACAAGAAAGTGAAGGAAGTACAATAGGGTGGAGGAAAGGCGAACAAAGAAGTAGTGTCTAATCCTGCAGGGCACTTTGCAAAATAATGCACTTGCGGGTCATCATGTACAGAGGCAAGGGGCTGAACTGTGGTACCTCAGCATCAGCCAGTTACTGGCCAAGAGCTGTCCCTAGGGATGGGGGCTGTAGCCACCCAGGAATCTCTGGATGAAGCAGATGTCATTGTCAAGAGCAAGTCTCTAGATGGGAGTGCAGCTGTGAGAAGCTGACAGCCAACACTCCCAGCAGCTGGAGGGCAGATGCAGTAGCACAGTGATGGTCTGGGTGCTGCACTAACAGCTCCTGCTGCAGACAGCCTCTGGCACCTGGAGGAACTGCATTACATTCCCCACTGGCGGTCTAATTCAGAGCTCCTTGCCCTTTTCTGGGGAACTGAGGACAGCCTGCGGAGCCAGCCTCTGCCTGTGGTCTTGCTGTAGTATCTTCTACCTTAGAAAACCGTATCTACAAGTTTCTACATCTTTAACCTTTAATGACATTATAATCTCCACATTTGTTGATGCCTTTCAGTCAATTAATATTTCTTCGTGACAATCCATGCAAGACTTCTTCACAAGTCTGTTTTTTTTCCATCCAAATTTCTGTCAATACATCAGTGGACTCAATAACTCCCAAAAGTAACTCAATCTACTTTGCTATTAACCACGTTACTAACTTTTTAACAAAGAAAAACCTATTTCCTTACAATTTCCAATTGCAAAGTCATGGAAAAGAGAACTAATCCTTAGACATCTTCTTTTCTACAAGCCAAACAGCTACAGCTCAGACTATATAGGACGTGATTCCAAATCTGCTTACCCATCTGGTCCCTACCCAGTGAAGAAATTCCAGTTTGTTCATGACCCCATTTAAACTGGTGCTCAGGACTCTCCGAGCCTCTAGGAGTGGTGTGACCCACATGGATCAAAAGAGGAATTCTCTTCTTGTTCTGGACACAGCAGTTCAATGAATGCAGTCTAAAATTAACTTCATGATTTAAATAAACTCTACTATAAGACTCATTATGCCACTGATTTACACTGACTTGTAAACAACTAATCTGCATATTTTTGCATGTGCTGTCTCACCCCATCTTTAGTTTCCAGATTGACTTTTTTCTAACTGAAGTATAGTTCCATTCCTCTGTATCCTTGGATCAAAACTATTTGAAAATAATTACTTTTGTGCAGACTTTTCCCCTTGCATTATTCCCAAAACAATATAGCACAACAAATATTAACCTAGCATTGCCACTGTATTAAGTAATACAAGTAATCTTGCCATAACATAAGTTGTACATAGGTTATGTACAAATATTATACTGCTTTATACAAGGGACTTGAGTGTATGTGGATTTTGGTATCTATGTCCTGGCACCAATCCCCTGAAGACCCTGAGGGACAACTGGATACAATTTTACACCTATTCAATTACAAGTCAGTTTGGTCCATCATTCCAACTTGAAATTATCTCATTGGATCCTAATTCTATGGATGCAAATATTAGTCCTAAACATGCACCATATTCCAGGCTTCATGTCAGTCACAACTTTGATACATATACTATCTATAGCCTCATCAAAATTATCAATAATAAACAATACCTTGAAAGAGCTCAGAGTGGATCCTCATAACTTACCACTACAGACCACTCTCCTAGGAGCCACTCTAGTACTCATATAGTTTAATTCATGTTTTTTCCAAGAATCACTTCAAATTTTATAATTAACTGATTCCTTCAGATGTGTGCATTCATAGCCTAACTTTTAAAAAATATAAAATAAATTAATTTATAAAGTGTTTATAATTGCATATATTTTATTAGAATATAAAAACAGTATATAAAACTAGGTGGTAGTTTTATGAATAAAAATAATCCAAGGAGACAAAGGCCAAATACAGAATATGATTTCAGAATAAAAAGTTATTTTTTTCCATGTGAAAGAGAATGATAAATCTGAGGGGACAAAAGGAATAAGGCCTGGATGTGGACATATGAAGCACAAACTGTTTAAGGAGAACAAGTGATCAAGAATAAGAGAATATGAGAGACTAAATGACCGTATTAGTTATCTATTGCCGCTTAACAAATTCCCACAAATTTAGCATCTTAAGACAACAGAATCTATGATCTCACATTTCTGTAGGTCAGGAATTTGGGCTCAGAGTGGCTTGGCCCTTCAATCATGATCTCACCAGGCTGAAATCAAGGTGTTGGCTGGAAGTACAAGCTCCTCTGAGGCTTAGGATCCCATTCTAAGCTCACTGATAGGTAGCAGAATTTGGTTCTTTGCAGTTGTGAGACCGAGGTCCCTACTTTCTTGCAGGTTGCCAGCTGGGAGCTGGTCCCCACTGTTAGCAGCCACCCAGCCTTTCCTGTCAGGTGGCCCTCATCACGATATAGCAATATTGCTGTGCAAGGATGGCAAATGAAACTCTCTGGATTCTGCTAAGATGGAGTTCAGTATTATATAAAGTGGTCATTACATTCCCAGTTCCCACCCTCAGCAAAGAGATTATGAGTGTGTGCACTCCAATGGGTGGGAATCTATGCAGTAAGCAACCCAGGAAGGAGAGGCACCTGGAGGGGCCCTTTTTTCCCTGTTATGGAGTTTGAACTTTATCCTGAAAGCAATGCAAGCACATGAATAGTGCCTGTCCCTTTGGGGAAGTATGGGGAAATGTTATGGTAAAGAAAGCAGTCTAGGAAGCATGGCACTTTGAGAGGCTGCCATTGATTGAACTGAGACCAAAAAGAGTGAAGCACAGAATAATCTATACATTTAATTAATCTGTTAATAATTTATCTTCTCACTTGCCTATGTGACAACTGTGAAAAAGCAAAGCTCTACCTGGTGCGGTTGCCATTGTGATTAAGGGTGCCCTTCACCTACTAACATAAGGAAAAACAAAAATATTTTTATATCACTAGCAAACACTCGTCCCACCCACATCAAGGGGAAATAAAAGGACTTGAGTCCTCTCCTATAAGTTGGTCTCCCTCAAGAAAACATCTTTAACTCCGACCTCTGAATACAGACATCTGCAGATACAGGAGGACCCACAGAGACAGGCTGATAAGCACTGATTTTCTACAGTGTGGATTTTTGAGAAGTGTAATTGTGACTTTGTGGGCTCTTTTTTTTTCTTTAAATACCTGCAGTATCCTTTACTCAGGGATACTTTCTTCTAAAGGCTGGATAGCACTTCAAACATTACAAATAAAAACATGTCAATATTCAATTTGTCTCAGTTTTCTATTCTGAACTATGTCCACATACTGTAACCTCAAGAACAATCACAGTATTTATTCTTAACTATAACAATGACTATCTACAAACCACTTTGTCTATTCCAGGCACTGTTCTCAGAGCTCATATCCACAGGTAGACTAGAAAGCTTTGTTTCAGACTGTTTAATAATTTTTTGGAGGTTACATATGGTGCTCATGGTGAATCTGGCATGTGAATCCAAGCAGATTTGTTACAGATGGTTCAAAGTCTTGGAAAGAAAACAGGCAGCAATTGCGTTCTTAAAGGTGACCTTTGAGGCACTTGATAAAAGATTACTGACTAGTGGCAAAGTCACAGCTCTTTCAAAATTAGGGTCTAATTACTACAAGATTATGAAACAGAAGTGAAGAGCTAAAAAACGGCAGGATAAATAAATATCAGAGGTGCTATTAAAACTAAGTCAAATAAACATCAGAATTATACACTGAGTGAAAAAAAAAAGTAGAGAAGCACAGATATAAAATCTTAGAAATTCTGTGGTGCTCAACTCCATGCTTACTACTTTAAAGTATTAACAAAAGGTTAATCTTTAACTATAATATGAATTAACCAAACTTGACACAGGCAGAAATAGAAACATCAAATAGGCAAACTGATTATAGAAAACAAACAACAACAAAATCTTAAAAAGTATAAAGAAATATCTAGTTCAAAAGTAAGCCTGGCATAGAGAATTTCTGAGGTAATTTCTTTCAAATTGTCAAGGAAATTATAATTCTCATAGATTCAGAGCACAAAAACATTCTAATTTTATATGGAATTTAACATCATTTGAAGTTTAAAACTTGATACTTCAGATTGCATCATTATAAAATAGATGCAATAATCTGGAACAAGTTTTTTGTTTGTTTTTGCAGAGCCTGGGATGGAACCCAAGGCCTCACACATTCTAGTTAAGTGCTCTACTACTGAGCTACACTCCCAGGCTCTGAAAAAACATCGAATACAGCAGTTAATTAATGAACTATTTCATCATGACCACATAGAAATGATGTTCAAGAATGAAAGAATGATTAAATATTAGGGAAATCTGTAATTATGGTATATTATTTTAATAGCTCAAACAGAAAACTTATACAGTATAAAAGATATAACAGATCTCTATATTAAGTCTAGTGTTAAATACATTACAAACAATTCTCCTTGGATTGAGTAACAATGTTCTCACAAGACATTTATATGATTATTCTTATATTACAGAGCAAAATGTTAAATTGGAAGACATCAAATAACTTGCTCAATGTATACAATTCTAAAGGGAGAAGGTATAATTTGAGCCCAGGTCTGTCTAACCATAAATCTTATACCCTGACTTCCATGTTATATTCTCCTCATGGACAATACTGCACCAAAATAACCAAAAAGGCATTTTATAACATCTTGGAACTTGTTTTTATTTCTATAAAATTGTTAGCATAGTAGGAATGCAATAAAATTTCTTGAGTATGGTTAGAAAAAGCTATCATAAAAAATAACTTAAAACCAGAAACAAAGAATATCGATGAGCATTTTCAACATTGCTGTGAAAATTTTGGCTAGTGCTATAAGACATACCTCAAAGAAGAGGTATGTTCTTTGGAAACATAATAGAACCATTCAGTTATAACATGGTTGTTTACTAATAAAACTGAGGAAAACTAAGTGAAAAAATTATTAGCATTAATAAATATAAAGAAAAAAACAAATATAAATATCAGTAGCTTCTATATAATACTAACCACCAATTAGAAAATAAGAGAAAGAGATCCCAAATATAACTAAATAAAACATGCTTAGTATAAATGCAGGACTTCTACAAGAAAATAATGTTTTGTATCACATCACATCAGACTTGAACAAAGAGAGGTAATATAAATGACTGAATACTGTGGAAATGCAAATGCTTCCAAAAACTCACAGTTTGTACATAATTCCACAAAAAGTACATCAGGATTTTTTTTAAAGTTGAAAATTAATTCCAACATTCACCTAGAAGAATGTTCAGGTGATGACTGATAAGCTACATTTAAAATGCAGAATAATGAAGGGGCGAGAGGTCACTATGTCAGAAATGGAAGTATGCTGTACAAACTATCAATGGCCATACAAACTGTAATATGGTTTTGCCCCAATAACTGACAGATTATTCTATTTAAAGAAATAGAATAGACACCTCAGATACATAAACACATATGCCAGTTCAATTAAAGACAGCCTTAGTCACAAATAAGTAAAGAGAGATCATTCGATAAACAGGATTGAGGGCCGGGGATTTAGCTCAGTGGTTCCGGCACCTGCCTTGCAAGCTTCAAGGTCTCAAGTTCAATCCCTGGTACCAAAAAACAAACAAACAATAAACGGGATTGAATTAACTATCTGATAGTTCAAAAATTATATTCCTATTGCATACTATAGGCTAAAGTATATTACAGACAGATGACATATTGATTTTTTTTTTTTTTTTTTTTTTTGGTACCAGGGATCGAACTCAGGTCCTTCCGCTTGGGAGGCAGGCAGCAGAACCACTGAGCTAAATCCCTGGCCCAACATATTGATTTTTTTAATAAAATTATAAAGGATTATGAAAAAATAGGAGGCTACTTATTAGACATTGACTACATGAAGAATTTCTAAGTAGTAGAATGTGTCAGTAATAGTTTTGAGACAGCTGTAGCAAATATGAAAAACATTCATATATCAGATATAATATCCAAAATTAAAAGGCAAAATTTAAACTAGAAAAAACTTCCAGAAATAAAACATTCAAAGACATTTCATAAACAAAATATCAATACCTTAATGGACAAACAACTCACATATTAACATCTTTTGTCTTAAAAAAAAACCAAGTCACACATATGCCACAGGTTTGCAACCACTGCTATACAGTCACGTTTTGAAGAATACTTAATGTGATAAGAAAATTCACCCTTGGGCTGGGGATTTAGCTCAGTGGTTCCACTGCCTGCCTCACAAGTGCAAGGACCTGAGTTCGATCTCCGGTACCAAAAAAAAAAAAGAAAATGCTCCCAATAAAGTGATCACAATAGAATATAAAAGTCTAACAAGACCATGGTTCTAGTTCTGTAATGTAACAATATATGCCTAGAAAAAAATGGAAGAAAACATACCAAAATATTACAGTGGCTATCTCAGTATGAAACTAGGTAATTTTAACTTTTGATAATTAACATCAGAATGAAATTTATTAAAGAATAAAAACAAAATGATTGTTGACAAAAACAAAACAAACAATAAACATGAAACCAGACACATTGGACATGACGTTTTCAGGATATAAAGATATAAGGAAGGCTTTGCCCTTTATGTTCCTCTAATTTCACTGCGCTACTTCCAAGGGAAATCTGTGGTGTGGGTGTTCCATTAGGCACCTCAGCCTCTTAAAATGAACTGTCTCAGAAGCCATCTCTGTTCCTTCCTGTCTGGCCTTTTCCTGCTCAACTCCACCAGTCTCCACTTTCCTCCCACTCAAAGCTTGGCTGCAACAAAACAATCCCAACACAGGAAGCAGGTCTGGCGGGAGGTCAGAATGCTGGGTGATTATCAAGGGAATGATGTACACGCATCTGCAAAAATGCATACTGCTGCTGCTGAATTATGGTTCCATAACATATCCTCACTGGAAAGAGGAAAGCTGTTTTTCCTAAATCCATTCTGAAAATTCCTGTAAGGCCTACTATGATGGTGACAAGAAGTTTATTTATCCTCTTCCAGTATAATTCAGGGACCTTTACTAAAACAATCTCATTTCGTCACTCAACAATATTTAGCAAATATTTAGTGGATGCTTTCTATTGTTCTTAGAAATAAAATGCTATTCTATGCATCATAATGGTTCCAGAGAGGTCCACATTTTTATCTGGAACCTGTGAATAAGTTACTTTCCATGGCAAAAGGGACTTATAGATGAGACTTACAGTAGGTAAGATTTTAATATGAGGTGCTTATCCTGAGTTACGGGGTGTGTGTGTGGGGGGGTAATCACAAGGGCGTTTATAGGTGAAAGAGGCAGAAGAATCAAGAGATGGAGATGTGAACAGAGCATAGGTCAGATAGGTTTGTGGCCACAAGCCAAGGAATGCAAACAACCTCCCCAAACTGGAAAAGGCAAAGAAATAGATTGTCCCCATGCCCACCAGGAGCAATGCAGTCTGTTGAATCAGTTTTGAGATTCTGTCTTCCAGAACTTCCAGATAATAAATTTGTGTTGTTTTAAGCTAATAAATTGGCTGTAATTTTTTTTTACAGCAAACAAATACAGTAGCAGTCAATGAAATGTAGAGCCTTAGGGTTGTGATTAGGGTTAGGGTGAGGGCTTTTATCATCATTGCCTCATTTCTTGTTTTTGTCAGATTTTACCTAAGTGTGTTACAGTCAATGTGAGTCCTGCAAGATATCCCACAATTTTAAAGCATGCTCTAATTAGACAAATACACTGTATCACCCTCTCAGAAACTCACAATTTGTTTTAGTGTATGAAAAGTCAAGTACTATTATAGTTAAGAAGTGTTTCACTATTTTTATCCAGACTTTTCCACATGTATTTGACCACAGATGCTTATAAACATCTATTTGCATCAATATTGTTAAAAGTAACAAATATTTATTGCTTTGCAAGCCTACTATGTGCCAGGTACTAGGCTGGATTCTAAGGATATAAAATGAATCCATTCTTGTGTTGTAGTTTAAATGATTTTAAATAAACTTTAATGCACCTGATCAATCCTATGATACTTGAAACATATTATGTTTTTATTTATCCTTTTAGGGAATACACTTTATCTTTGCCAAAAAAGAAGTTACATTATTGAAAAGCAAGTATATGTCTTTACATATTAAATCTTGGAATCTCATCTTCCATACCATCTGTAATATTTTAGTTAATAGGTCACACACATATTTATTTTAAAAAGATATTTTAAGAATGACGATAAGTGATTTTTGTTATCTAATTTGACAAATGTATAAACACTATTACTGAGAGATGAAGCTGATTGTCCTAGACTGTTCTACTGAAGCGTCCCAAGATTATATTATCCAAAAGAGTTTTCCCATTAGCATGAACTTTTAAAGCCACGGAGGAACATTCAGCCCTATGGTGATCCACAATACACATCAAGAATCTCCCCTTTCATTGCTATGTCTATCTGCATCTCCTCTGCCACTCCCCTTGCTTTTTGAACTCAAAGCTTGGGGTCTTGATGGCAGTATTTGTTTAACTTTCAAGGTAGTACAGTGGTACAGTTGGATCTTTTGGATCCTCACTGCATCAAGAATAGCATTTCAGAGTATTAATCACACCTCTGTTTTTTCAAAGGGAGTAAGTAAAGGTTCAACATATTGATATTTTAGCCCAGCTACAAATAGTTGACTCTACTTTTGCCTTTGCAAAGTAACCTTTCCAACTTCCCAATCTCCCATGATTGGGGGCAGAGGGCTTTGCAAATATTGCCTCTGATTTGTAAGAAATTAAGTAATTTAAAAATAAAAGTAGATCAAAATTTTTCAGCGACATATATTTTAATCATAAAGTTAGTAAGCAAAGTTTTCTCTTTCTAATTACTTTTCAACTCAAACCAATCAAATTTCAAAGAACTATGCCTTTATTTAAAAGATTCAATTAGGAAAAAATTCTGAAGCATTTAATGAATTATCAATTATAATATACTGACATGAGAAAGTGCTATCAAATCTTTTAAAGTACTACTGAATATTCTATATATTCTACTATTTTGTAACAGTTAACTAGGTTTAGCTATAAAAAAAATCAACTCCTGAACTTAAAATGATCTCAACAACTTAAATGAGTCTAAATGAACCTATAAGCAAACCCAAAAAGAGCTTTTTCATCCTGTTCCCTTCTTTGCAGTAATGAGAGGGTTTGGTTCCAGAAACAATGGCATTTTTTAAAAAAAATCTTGCTCTGTTAATATATTAATTCTACGTTCAATTGACAGCTGTGAGTTTTCTGTTTCATAACCATTATGAAACAGGGACATCTCTATTTCTATTTCACTTCCACTCCTCCTGTGTATGATCAATGACTCTATGACCATTTTCTTTGCAATAAATGATGGTGGGCACACTTTATGGAAATTTCAAGTGCTATATACCAAAACTCTAATGACTGAGTACTGGAGGGGATAGGATAATGAATTACCAATGAAAACCAAGAGAATTTGAAAGCCTGGCCATTTATGTGCTTGGCATATGTCAAGAGTCAGTGCTCTGTAAATATGTGGAAAGAAGGACTCATCATTCAGTGTTCACACAAATGGCATCACAGGAGCTTGAACTACAAAGAGAGAAGTAGTTGCTCTTGCTGCCCAATAAGATGGACACAGGTTCCAAGGAAAGAGTATTTGTTGTCAAGTTTGTTAAGATGCCTCATAAATGTTTACAGAATGAAATGGTCTGGGTGACTCCTATTCTCTTTCTTTGAAACCTGCAGCATGTTTGCTGCAAAGTACACATTCTAAGGAGAGAAATGGTGAGACCTCCTCAAATTCTCTTGGTTTTCACTGATGAGTTATCACCAAAGATGGGAGAATGACCTAATAATGACAAAAAAGTTGCACATATGAAAGAATCACACAAAAACACAAATCAAGGTCAAAATGCTACCCAAAAATTCTTGTGAAAGACTCCTTTAGAAAAAGTTATTTAACTCTGAGACAGGAAATGCCACAAAAAGAGGTTAATCAGGAAGAAATTTATAATGTTGGTAATATTAGTGATCACTTTGGATAACTGTAGAAGCAGAAACAACTGCACCAAGAAGGAAAACCAAGTCCTGTATTTGTTTGTTCCATTGACAGAGAAGCAGCCTTAAAATATGAGTCTATATCAAAATAGGCTTGAATACCTCCCATCTTGCCAGAGCTATAACCTAGAAGTTTGTTTCCTGAATTAACAAATAGCCCATTAGGCATCTGCGATGAAGTTACCAATGTATAAAAATTAAGCCTAAAGCTTTGAATATTTACAAGATTTACATCCTTTGACTAAATGTATATTAAAATAGTCAAGAGTTAGCAAGCTCTGGATATAAAAGCTAATGTTGGGACATAGGAAGATCCTTTCAAAGAAGAAAAGATGTGCAGTTGGCTTTGGAAAAGTAAGAGAAGGCAAACCAGCAGATGACAATGAAGAACGACGTGCCACCAATTAATAATAAATGAGAGAAAGGGCTGGGGATTTAGCTCAGTGGTTCCACCACCTGCCTCGCAAGCGCAAGGTCCCAAGTTCGATCTCTGGTACAAAAATAAATAAATAAATAAACAAACAAAGAAACAAATAACAGAAGAGCCCACACAAAGACAGGCCAAGGAGGTGTGAATTTAGAGAAGGGCAAACAAAACTGCAAAATAAGGTCAAGGACAAAGGCAAGACAGAAGGACACCAAAACTGGAATGGCTTGGATCTGAAGGCAAAGGCAAAATTCTGAATTTGACAGAAGGCAGTGATGGGAAGCCATGCAGCCCTTTAGAGGGCTAACAAAGGAGTGGTTGTAAACCTGGTCATGGAAAAAGAAAGGACAAAGGGGAACCAGAGGTTCTTTAAAAAAAATGATTATAAAGCTACTTACAGGCATATTTTTCAGTACAGAAATGGTGAACACTGTATTGTATAATAAATTTCCTTATTTATATCTGTTCTCAACTATTTTCATGGGTTCATATATGCATGACCTGTTTCTGAAATCAGGGCAGGCCACTTTCATATTAAAATGCAACATGTCATACCACTCTCACATTGACCATCCCCAGCAAGCGCTGATTGCTGACTGATAGAAATGGGCATTTTGACAGAAAATTAGCAGGACTAAGTAATGCATGGTGAAGAACGCCACCAGAGAAGAGACAATGGACTATATTTTAGCTCAGCAGGGTAAGAAGCTAAGTTGTTCTTCCCGCTTATTAATACACCAATATTTAGTCCAATAGCTGTACTTTGAGGTGGAATTTTTTACTTTCTCTCCTGAAAACTGAAGGTCAGATTAATGGTTTTCTGCACAATGCTTGTCTATAAATTCCATGACTGTATGCATATATTTTAAAGAGATGAGTGAAGATTTTTTAAATGAGGGAACTCAGTCTAAAGAGTATTGCCTTATCTTTTAGCTAACTACTCTACAAGTGGGACTATCTTAACTGAAAGGAGGTAATATACTGATAAAATTTTTTTGCACAAATGCTAGTTTTAGTAAGAACTTGGAATAATGGGAGGAAAGAAGATTAAGTATGGATGAATAATAGGAGCTAAAAAAAGATATTAATGTAGCTTTTAAGCTCTAGTGAGACTTAACTGCTTTGATTTAAAAATAATCACAGCGGTAGAAATAAGACAATCTAACATCTAAGCACTCAAATGAACATCATAAGAATGAATAAGGACACAAGGAGGAGTAAGAGGAGAAGGAGGAAGGCCACCTAGCTAGGCAGACTAGAAAGGAAATGGAGGCAGGATGGGAGAAATGCAAATCAGATGCCTTTGAACAAAGTATCCCAACTTAAAATATTTTTATTTTATACAATTAAAAACTTGCTTAATTCCTTAGAAAAGAAAAGAAACTTCCAGTGTACTGTACAACTATAGCTCGGGGTCCCTGTACTATTTACTCATAGTCTGAAAAGTCTTTGCTTTAATTCTGGAAAAATAAGGACTAAGCACTCAAAAAGAGGAACAGGTAACAGACTCCATCTTTTCAGTTTGGCCACCTTCACAAAAGCTGATTTGTTGTGATAGTTATTCCCTCTGAATGTTTAGTCATGAGTTTCAAAGCTTGAAAAACAACTCAGTTTAAAAGTTTGAAAATGAGAAATATTACAAGAAATAATATTTTCTTCTTCCTTGTGCATTTATATACCTAGTGTACATTATTTCTGAAGCATTCACTACTTTTACTCTTAAAATGCGCCACCTGATACATCTACAAGAACTTTTGGTCTCAATGCAGGACACCTCTTGGACTCTCTTAAAACTCAAAGACAGGGTTCTCAGTTGTGTAATAATGAACTTCATCCTTCTGTACAAATTAAACCGGGCATTATAAAGTGTAGATAAATGAAACTGAGAAAAAAGAAAGAAAAAAACTCACTGACCAATCTATATCAGATTCAGCTTTTTTTGAGACATTAAGGTGCATACAGTCAACTGATATGAAGGTCACCAAATAAAATATTACAGTATTAAACTGCTACTGACATGTAGTCGGTGTGGACAGAAGCTTCGGTCTAGTCCAGTAATTCTTTATCTTTATTATTATTTCATCCAAAAGCATTCATAAATATACATTATGACAGTCTATCATATTTACAGCAAAATGTTCAATGATCAGAGTAAATTTTTCTTTTAATTGAAAGAATAATACTCAAGTAATATAATTTTTTTAAAACTAGGCTTTCTACATCCAGATATTGTTATAGGAAAAGTGACACACAAACTCAATTCCACAAATGATTTCTTTATAATAGATAGGAACTATGATAAATCTGGCCTTTAATTGTTCATTGTCTACCTGCTGACAATGTTTAAGTTACCGAACTGTCCCTACTAGGAATTTTCTGATTTTCATGAGAAAGAGCTGCATGCCACAAGCTACCACAGGTACCTTTAGCTTTCTAGTTAAAGCCAGAAGGAAGCATTCTTGGTCCAGGGACCTCCATTCACCTTCCGCCTGCTCCTGACTGGCTGTTCTTATTGGCAATGACAATTCCTCGCAAAGCAAATAGCTCTCCACTGAGAATGGAAGAGCTCATCTTTTCAGTTCCTATTACAAGCACAGACCTCTCTGAGAGTCATTTAGGGAGTAAATCAGACTCACACTCGATAAGCACAAAGCTGACCTTTAAACTCCAGCCTTTTATAGAGCATTGGGTTATTTCATTTAGTGTTTATGCAACAGTTCCAGGGGTCACAAGGTCTGAGTTTACTGAGGTGGAGTGGACCAGAAAACCTTGCTTCAACTCCCATGTTGCAACTGATAGAAGAGGGGGCTGGGATGGCAGGGCCCACAAGCCTCAGGCTCAAGGGCACCCAGAACCATGGGTGTTAGTTTGGTGTCTTTAGCATTTAGAGATATCCAGACTGCCTGTCTGCTGATGAGAGGTAGCAACTATGGAAAAAATGAAAAAGAGTCTTAGGGGCTGGGGAAGAGGGTTTATATTTTGCTTTCACCTTGTCCCACTACCTAACTAGTGACAGAGCTTGAGCCAGGAGGAGAAATCAGTAATTCTGATTCTATCTTTGTTTAAAATTAGCATTTAATTCATAGGTCTTTTTTGGATTGATTTTTAAACACTAAAATCTTTTTCTTAATTACTTGTTTAGAACTCTCTTAAATTTTGTGCCCAAGGCAGTGTCTTTACTCCCTTCACCCTATTCCTGGCTCTGACCTGTCCCTGCACTGTTCCCACCTTGAACTCTTCAACTAGAAATGGAAGCGGACCTAGACATGGTGGTGGAGATGCTTACAGCTGAGGAAGGAAAGGGAGAAAAACTCAGATTCATACAGAAAAAAAATTTACTGAGCATGTACTGTGTACCAAGAACTGTGCTGGGAATTTTATATATGTTATTTCTGGTGGTTTTCATCTATGAGGAAGATCTACTAGTCTCCCTAGATGACGCTGTGAGAAGCACGCTTTTTTCTGCTCTAGTTTCTAGTTTCCCAGAAACTAGGACCACCAACCACGTGGCACTCAAGCAGGAACCCGGGAGCTGTCCATGATTCCTCCTCCCTAACCCATGGATTCCCTTACCAGCGCTTGTAACTTCTTGCAGGACCCCAAGTAGTAAATGGAGGAGTAAAGTTCCAAAGATGGTCTCTTTGGCAACGTCTTCACTGCTTTTGCCATATCTGCCCCTGTCCCAGGAAAACGTGGCTTATCAAATTATTATCCCACTGGCCAGTCCAGGAAAAGGCTGAATTTCCAAGTGATGACTGCTTTTGCAAATTTATACACCATATTTTAGTACAATATTGAATACAAGCTCTATCTCTAGGCTAGGCACTATACTGAGCATCAGACTGTAGCTGCCTGAATCTCTACTCCCACACATCTCAGGCCAACATGCCCCAAAACAGATTTTGGATTTTTCCTTCAAACCCTTCTCTCCAGTTTCCTTTCTCTTAGGAACTAGCACCACCAACCACCTGGTACTCAAGCCAGAATCTTGGCAAATGTCTCTGACACTTCACTTTCCCACTCAAACCACTGCAGTGGACCCTCAAGTTATGACCGGCCTGACATACAAATAACTTGGGTTACGACCAGAATTTTAGTTTTAACTTAAGACAGAAATCTTGAGTTATGACCCAAATGCCAGCTGCCTGTGCTTCCAGATGGTCTCAGATACAGATTTAACCCCTAAAGAGTTCTGGAAGGAAGATTACAACATCTCTTCCCATGTAGGGTTAATTAGGAAATCCTGGGCCAATGTCTCTCTAAGGATACTGAGATCTGCCTGATACAGGAGAGAGACTTTGAAGGCTGTGTAAGGGAGCGTGAGCCTTCAATTGACCAACTTGAGCTGCAACCAGCCCTTGCAAAATAATTGAGTTCGTAAGTCAAGGGTTCACTGTACCAACACCTGTTTATATAAGTAGTAAAACAAGAAAACATACTCAGTTAAAGCACCCATTATATGCTAGGCACTCTTATAAGTATACACAGCATTATTAACTTATTCTATTTTAATAATAATTCAGTGAGAAGAGTCCTATTGCTAGATCTATTTTATTACTAAGGAAACTGTGATAAAAGGACACTAATTTGCAGTCATATAGCTATTTCACTATTTCTCCAAAATAATTCCAAATGTATTTACCTTGCCAACTTTTCACTGCCCAATTTAGTCTGGTCTACCATCCTGTTACTCTAGGAACTATAAATGCCTGATACATGATCATCTTGGTTCTATTTCTACTTCATTTCCACACATCAATCTTATGCAGTAACTTATATGACCTTTCTAAAGTTTCTATCAATTCATGTCATTTCCTCTGCTAAAATCCTCAAAATGATTCAACTATTTTCTGAATAAAATTCAAACTCCTTAATGTGGCCTTTGAGGTCTTATGTTAACTAGCCATTTCCTTCCTTGCCAATTTCATTTCCTTCCCTTTTTTGTTCATACCGCCTTTTTGTCCTGCTGGCCCTCCTGCCTTTCTTAAAACCCATCAAATGCTTGCTGATCCATGACCTTGGCCTTTGTCATGGGTTCCCTCTATCTGCAACGTGCTCCCCCCACTCTGGAGGGCTCCATCTAATCCTCTTTACATCTTAGAAAACTTTGACTCCACCCCACCTAAAATAGGCATCCTTATTTGTCTCTCTTAGCACTCTTTTCTTTTCCTTCATAGCAAGTTTTTCAAAATGGGTAATTCTAGCGCTGGGGATTTAGCTCAGTGGTTTCGCCACCTGCTGCGCAAGCGCAAGGACCCAAGTTCGATCCCTGGTACCAAAGGAAAAAAAAAAGGGTAATTCTACATTATTTGTATTTTTACTTTAGCTATAATTTCCATGAAATACAACCATGGTCAGTTTTACCTACCATCATTCTTCTAGTTCTTAGCCCAGAACTTGGAACATAAATGGTGCAATGATTATTTGTTCAGTGAGCCAATCAACCTCTTTTGAAGGCGTAACTGAAGAGACCACTTAAAACATTAACATCATTACTTTTACTAAAATAGAGATCTTTAAAATATATATGCAGTCATACCCCACATCACAATGCTTCAATCAATGACAGATCACACATACAACAGTGGTCTCAGAAGATTCTATTGCCTAGGGACATGGTAACCATCTTAGTTTGTGTAAGTACACAATATTATGTCTGTACAATGACAAAAATTTCTAATGCAATTCTTAGAACATATCCTCACTGTTAACCAGCACATGACTGTAAATACATATAAATACAAGCAAACCTTTTTGTTTCCAACATGTGTATAAAAATTATTGAACTTAATGCTCAACATGTGCAAATACATACAAGGAAGCAACTAAAATTTTCTAAATGATTTTTTAAAATCTTATAGCAAATAGAGCTTTAAAAAAAACTCTTTATGTTGTCACCATGACTTTCAAACCTATTAAGAAGAGAATCAATCCCTCAACTGTTTTTATTCAATGTCAATATATAATTGTGTTCCATAAATATCTGTTTTGTGATACACTATGGGTAATTTCAATCATATGGATTTGATTATTTTTTCCTCTTTATAACTTAAGAGACTTGATTTTTCTCATTGGTTCCAAATTCCTTGTCAGAAAACAGCTGAACCTGAACCATCCATTTCATATGATGTTTTACAGTCCTGCCGTGTCACAGGTATTTTAGGAAGAGAGATTCTTCATGTTTCTTCAAAATAGGGTCTGAACTCAAGGTACTTATCCTTTGAGGTTCTAATACTTTAAAAATGCATTTAAGAATATAAAATAGAAGAAAAATATTGCAAATCATATATCTAACTAGGGACTTGTATCTAGAAAATACTAAGAACTCAATACTAAAAATAAAAATAAAACTTAAAAATAGCCAAAGACTCTAAGAGGACATTTCTCTGAGAAAGACATAAAAATGATTAATAAAAGCACAAAAATATGCCAAATGTCATTATCCATATGGGAAATGCAAACAAACTACAACTAGATACCATTTTATACTCACTAGGATGATTATCACTACAAAGATAGACAAAGACAAGTATAACCAAGGATGTGGAGAAATTGGACACTTAGGCACTGCTGATGGGAGTGTAAATGGTGTGGCACTCTGAAAAACAGTTTGGAATACCTTCAAAAGGAAAAAACAAAGTTACTATATGACCTAGCAGTCATATGAATTGCCAATACATACTACAACGTGGATAAACCTTAAAAACATTATGCTAAGTCAAAGAAGTCAGTTACAAAAGGCTATAGAACTGTATAATTCCATTTATTTGTCTAGAATAGGCAAATAGAAACTAAAAGTAGATTAGCACTTGCCTAGGGTTGAGGATTGAGGTGGAGAAATGCTAACCAGGGAGAGTTTTCTTTTGAAGGTAATAAAATTATCTAAAATTAGCGGTGAAGGTTAGAAACTGTGAATATACTAAAAATCACTGAACTGAATACACTTTAAATGAGTGAACTGCATGGTATTTGAATTACATATTAATGAATCTGGTTATAAAAGAATAGAATATAGCTTTTACTACACTTTAAAGCTAGACTTATGTTTGGCATTTACATGGACAAATGTGGCTTAACTAAAGAGGATCTCTAATTTACTTTTGTGCAGAGATGAGTTTTAGATGAAACTTCCTCATAAAGAATTTGTGATCTTTCTTTCTTTTCATAATTCCCAGTCTCTTATCTTGGTCTACTTTTGGCTATTATGAGTAATGCTGTTATGAACATTTGGATACAAGTCTTTTGCATGGATGTATATTTTCAGTTCTTTTGGTGAGAGGTAGACCTGAAATCCTAGTACCAGATTTATACAACTTTAGAGAGGGACAAAATGTAAGAGATCATGTAATTTCTGATTTTAGAGATAAAGAAATCGAGGAAAATAAACATTTTTTCCAAGGTCAGAAAGGTAATGAAAATGGGAATTAGAGACTTCCCCCAGACCAAGACTTTTTTTATATATATTTTTATACTTTCACAGCACCAGAGAAAAGGTACAATAGTGAATGGCATCTTCCATCTCAGCTTCCATTCTGGCTTTATTTCAAAGGAATCTCTCATTAATAGGCAGAAAATAGAGAGCTGCGTTATGAGAGTCAATGTGCTGGTCGATCTTTACTGCTTCATTTCACCTGGTGGGTGAGGAGACATGAATGTTCCAGGCCCGTGCTGGTTTAAGTGGCCTGGAGAATGTGGAGATACTGTTTTGATATTACTGTTATTGCTCTACTTTCTGTAATGCATTTTAGGGCACTTGATCAGCTGCTTTACTGAATTTCCCTGAAAATGATTACCTTCTCACAGAATTCTAAGGAAGCATAGTCCTTTCAGATTCTCAGAGCAAAGCATTTAAAAACAAGTTGAAAATGTTTGTGAAGCTTATAGGAATACATTCATTGAATCTGTTTAGGTTGTAACTGAATAGAAATTGCCTTGAAATGAAATCTGATCCTTCTCTAATTTATGGGATATGAAATAGAGCTTTGTCCAGGATTCCATCTTCCTATCACTCAGTAACCAGCTTGTATACTGTCTAGGCTTATTATTAATTCTCTTTCTGAGACTGTATTCATTTAAATCACTGTTAATATCTATCCTAGGTACAGATAAAGAAGGAAAGATGGTCAACTGTGACTTCACCTAACTTCTAATTTGTCATTCTAGAGACAGCTTAAGGGAGAAGAGGGGGAAAACTAGCACAACTTGTGGGGGTTTGTGTTTATGGGTGTGTCACAAATGAACAAATATCATCTAAGTGTGTTACTCCTAAAACTTTATCAGTCTACACACTATTTGGAAGACAGGAAAGAAAGAAGGCAAGCAGGAGGGAAACCAGGGAGAAAGTTAAGACAGGAAGGACAGCAGGTAGGGAAGTGCACTGATTCATAAAAACTTGAATCAATTGCCAACACTCGAAACTTTGAAATTTTACACACAAATTCAGTTTTTTATTAAAAAGAGGAAGAGATTGTCACAAGACAACATTACTGAGGTGTTTGAATTAGGCCTGCTAAATTCACCAGTTCCTAATATTTTCTCCTAGCCAGTCTGTTTCTTCACTTACTGGTTCCTAAGTGCATTCTGCCGGGAGACTCTCCTACCCTTCTTATCACCCAAATGAACACTTAGCATTTGGTTAGGAGGTATAAATTTATGAATGGTGAATAGGAGATTACCTCTTCTAATCTGGAAAACTACTCCCTGGGATTTTAATACATCTTCCTAAACAATATAATGGAGCACGGATCTTCATTTTTTAATATTTTTCATCAGCTAACCAAACATCTAGACTTCTGCAACATAGATTTAAAAGGTATCATGCTAATGGCATAAAGACAGGACAGCTGGGATTAAAGAATGCTTTTGAGAATAAATTTGATATCTGTACAAGTGTTTTTTCAGTTTTTCATTTTTTAAATTTTCATTTTGTATATTAAAAACCATGTTAATATTAAAAATGTTTCCATATCACTATCTCATTAAAGAAACATTTTAATCTATAGATTCCTAGGGAAAATTAAAAAGAAATCAGTGGAAAGGAGTCCAAGACACTTGCCAGCCCTCTACTTCTCATAAGCAGCAGATCAGATTTCACAGTGAGGACGCTGCCTCACAGGTTGCACACATTTGAAAGCCAAATGGTCATGACTATGGCAGTTATTCGATATTGTTTCAGTGTTTTAAAGCAGAGCTTCGCAAACATGAATAAATCACCGAGGCATCTTGTTAAATGCAGACTCTGGGGTGAGAAATCAGATTATGCATTTCTAACACATACCCAGGGGGACATCCACAGGGCTAGCCTGGCCTGCACTCTGAAAAGTGAGATTCTAAGTAACACCACCATCAACGTGAAGAAAAAGAAAAACACTTTGCAGCTAAATGACAGAATTAACTGTGGGCCGACCATACCTACCACACAAATCACATATACAAGACCTCTGTGGGTGGCATCCTCTTTCTCTCCATACAGCACTACCAGATGTGCAACGGGATGTCTAACCGCTTCTGGGGCTGGGCCCGCCAGGATGATGAATTCTACTGGTGCATCAAAGGAGCTGGTCTCCAGCTTTTCCGCCCCTCAGGAATCACAACTGGCTATAAGATATTTCACTACCTGCATGACCCAGCCTGGTGGAAGAGGGATCAGAAGCATATTGCAGCTCAAAAACAGGAGCAATTCAAGGTGGACCAGGAGGGAGGCCTAAACACTGTGAAGTACCTTGTGGATTCCCGCATATCCCTGTCTGTGGGCGGGGCCCCCTGCACTGTTCTCAACATCATGTTGGACTGTGACAAGGCTGCAACCCCCTGGTGTACCTTTGGCTGAGTTTCACAGAGAATAAGGGAGCCCATGCCTAACAGGCCACACTGCTGCTCAGCCTCAGGATGAGAGCTCAGGCCTGGGGCCCAGCTCTGATAGGATGTGGAGTGGCCTGAATAAACAGCAAGCTCTGTATTTGCACCAGCCTGGGCCCCAGAGGCAGGCTTGAGCTGGGACAGGACACCTATGACACTTGGGATGCTGCTGGCAGTAAACAGTGATCACAAAAAGGCTGAAAGTGGCTTCAACTTGGACTCTCCACCCTGCCTTCCTGCTTGCCCTTCTCTGCCTTCCTTTGTGTGACAAGGCCTCAGGGAGTGGGAAGGGTTGAACTGGACAACGTCTAATTAGCCTCATTTTTGGTCCTTCCCACTGGACTGCCTCATGAAGAGATTAGAAGCCTTGTGGCTGGTGTAGGTGGCAGTTGCAATCAGGAGGCTTAGAACTTCAGAAACCAGAGCACAAGCCCCGCAGAAAGGAAAAGCAGATAGCAGCTCCAGCTGGTTGTCACATGCAGGAATGTGGACCTCGTGTTACCAGATCTTCTGATTTTTTGAGTATCATTTCCTATCCATACAAGACGAAGCAGTTGGATTTTGTTGACTACATCTAAGTTCTCTTTAGAGACTCCTAGATTTGGATAGTCCTGGCAATAAAACACCTTAGAAGAAGTTTTTAATCAAAGAATATTTGAGGTTATCTCTGAGATAGTTACAGAAGACTGAAATTATGGTCTTCAGTTTATGTTCAAAAAGTTGCTTTTGAATATTCAAAAAGTGGGTGTTTTCTTTTCTCCAACTTCAACATCACTGCTTCTAAGTTAGGTATACATTTTCTGCTACTCAGTAGGATACTAGTCAGTGCACTGGCTGGTAGTTATTTAGCTATTAGTTTCAATTTCCTCCACTAAACATTTCATAAGTGGTAAAAAGTACTGAGTCAGGCATCCCTTCCTCCTCCACAATGCAGTAAATACTGGATCAGTAGCCTGAAAGAATGAATGTTTTTATTTTAATTATGGAATATCTAGTCTAATGAACTGAAGTAACTGGGTTTTAAGGACTCCTTGGCCTTCTAAAAAATTTTCTAAATTCTAAAACAACCACAATAGTTTTCATATAGAACTTGAAATATGTAAGGATTTATATTCAGCTATGTTCACAACTGTGATAAAAAATTAATGCCTCTTCAAATGGTCATTAGGAGGTCTTATTAGACAAGATGGTACATTGTATAGGTTGCCATGCAGATATTAAAAATAATTTTAAGAAATCAAATGTTCAAGGTTCATTATACATTAGATGAAAAAGTCCACAAACTTATAGGAAATCTGATTCTTTTTTGTGCAATGATGAACACAGAAAAATGCCTAGAAGGAAACACACCAATATTTTGATGATGATTGGCAAGGTAACAGGAATGTTTCTATGAGAAGCAGTTACAGATTTTGTGATCACAACAATAATAAAAGGTATTAAAATGAATGGTTAAAACTTAAAAATGTTTTAGCAGTATGACCTCCTAGAAAGGGTCTAAGATAGCAAGGACCTGGGTTTGAGGCCAAGCCACAGGCACATTTCAATGAGAACCTCATATAAGTTACTGCCCCTCTTTCGGGCCAAATGTTGCTCCTTTGGAATTGAGAGTAGTTGAATAAACAATCTTTATGTCTTTTTTCAGTCTGGCATTCTAGAATTCCATATGTTATAGCCACATGTAACAGAAAAATTTTTTTAAATCTCAACCTGGCCCCAAAGGATAAGCCGTATTATGAGTGCAGGTGGGTGGGGACTTCTGACATCAACATTTTTTGTATTGTCGAATTTATTTTAATAATAAAGGTATGATTCCTTTGATAATTAAGAAGATTGAAACAAAGAAGATAATTTGAAATAGATAAGGGGCTCAAGGTAAATATGGGCTCACAGATTATAAAATCACATATTGTATCTTTAAATGCATTAACATTTTATTGCCCTTAACAAATCAATCAACAAACCCACACAATTGATAGCCACAATTTGGAATAAAGGGCCCAAGTCAAAGAGAACAGACTCTTGCTATGAAAAGAAGATAGTTTTCCTAAGAAAATTCTCAGATGCTAAGTCCTTTAGAACTAAGTCGCAACTGTCAATATTGCTTACTGTGTTTCAGGAATGAGGCCGAGCTGAGACTATCTCTTGTCCTCAACATCCAAACAAAACCTGTTTTCAACGTTTGGCTCTGTATTTAAAATGAATGTGCTGAATCCTATTTCTCATGAGTTGTACAAGATACAGAGGGGAAAAGTTCCTTCTTTTCCTTCTGCCTAGACCCTTCCCCTGGAACCTGTTAGTTCTTCAACTGCCAGTGAGAAGTTTCCTAGCTTTTCAAATGTATTGAAATATGGCAGCCTGGGGAAAATACTGGGTGTCTCAAGCTGTCAGCCCCACCCTCTTCTGGGCAAAGCAGGCCAAACGTAAGTAGAGCTCCTACCCAAAAGCTGATCGGCTCCTTTGTGTGAGAAAGAACAATTTCCACCCACACCATGTAACATCACTCTCATCACTGTTAGGGGTCACAGCTTGGCTACCCTCCTGGACATGGGACTCTCATCTCGCAGTATCTACTTGGGGTCAGCTACTGACAGAGCAGTTGGGCCTGGTTAGTAAGAACATGGCTCTCTTTCTGGTAGCCAAGACCACCGGGGCCATTTAACAGGAAAGGAAGGTGTATCTGAAATCTAAATAGAGAAGCAAAGGGATTAAGATTTCTACATCACTTTGTCATTGGAAAATGAGTCGGCCAGGGGGCAGAGGGGATCTCTTCACATCATCTCATTTCTAAATTTGGTAGAAAATAAATTAAATTTGAAAGAAATTAAAGACCCTGCTGATACTATATTTTTTAAGGCACAGGTAATTATGTTACTGCTACATGAGGTGAGTTTAAAAATGAAATATGCTGCTTGGGGAATTTTTACTCTGATTAGAAATTGCTTCAAAGGTATACTAAGTTTGACCTAGAGTGCCATAGTGAACAGAGTACTTTCCAGGAATTAGGAATACAGACATGGAAACTATTGGTCAGGAAATATTGCCAATTATTCTCCTTAGTGAACACCTCTAGGTACAATATGACTAATTTAGGTCACAATACCACAACTGAGGGCACTGATGAAATAACTGGTCTAATGATATCACCTTTGAGTTATTGACATTTTAAAAATGCATAAGAACACTCAAGATAATGTTGTATTAATGTGGTAAATGCAGTATATTTCAACAAACATGCATAGATAAAGGTAAGTCTAGTTATTAAATTTTGGTCCAAATGATCAATGGAGATGATATAGTTTTTTTTTTTAGGTATCACCTTAATATCTTTTGTCTAATATGAATGTTACCACTTCTTTATAGTAATTGATATTTACCTGATAAATCTATTTCTATTCCATTACTTTTAAATGCTTTGAGTCACTGTTTTAAGTCTCATGCTTATAAAGAATATACCTGGATTTTGTATTTTTATGCAATCTGGCACTCTTTGACCTCAAAGTGATGAGTTTAGTTCACTCACCTCTTTTGTGACCATATATATATTTAGACTTATTTCAACTGTCTTTTGTGCTACTTTCTATTGATCACACTTTTTTAAAGGAAGTGATGAAGAGCAACACACTATGAACAGGTATCTGTGTTGCTGAAGAGTGAGGCATGATTAAAGAAGGGAAAACAGTTTGGTTAACTTATTTTTATACCTGTCTTAACTGTGACAACCAGGATCTTTTAGAATCTGCATAAGCTTCAAGTGAACACTGGGAAACAATGGATCAATCTGGTAAAAACTGATACATTGAATGAAGTCAATGTTTTACATAATGTAGAATTTTAAAGTCAGAATGTTTGTTAGTAGACGTAGATGTCATCCATGACTATCTCCAGAGGGAGATATCTGGATTCCAAGTAACACTCCCAAGGCCAAAGCCCTGGCATGTCCTTGGATCTTATCATTGATGGGTAGTTTTTGATCCCTTGGGTCACATGTGACTCACACTAGCTTTACTTATTATCCTGGGTTTTGCTTGCTATCACAGAAGCCTAAAAACCTGATAGTCGGTAGATGCCTTAAACAGTCTTTACCTCTTCAGAAGAACCTATGATAAAAGGGTTGCCCCTATTTTTAAGAGGAAAAGACTGAGTCACAGAAATTTTGGGAATGTTCTAAGGATGTACAGCCAATTATCAGAGTGGAGCTAATAGTGCAGAGGCAGTATTGTGTAGTGTATAAGAACTTGAACTTCAGATGACTGCCTGACTCAAATCCCAGTTCCAACACAAGCTAGTTTTGTGACCTTAGGAGTAGTTCAACCTCTCTACATCTACTTTCTAAGGTTGGTAGGAGGATTAATGAATGAATATATGTAAAAGTATTTGGAACAGTGCCTGGTACTTACTAAAAACCACAGAAGGGTTTATTAAATATATAAAAGGAAGGCAAAACTATGAATCAAAGCCAGGTTGATAGGGATCTAATGCAGACACTCTAACCTTGGACTCTTCAACATGTCAGTCTCTCAAAGATTTAAAGTATTACTATATCTTTGAAGCTTTTTTTTCTCCACATCATTCTCTTCCCTCAATGGTCCTTAATATTATCAGGGTTACAGAATGTTGCCTGTTATTCTGGACTTTTGTCTTATCTGAAAGAGTGAGATGCAGAATTCCCACAATGTTTCAGTAGACTATAGTAAAGTGATTACCTCTGTAGGTTTAAGCAAGACTGTTCTTCTAATACTAGTTTCTAAAGCAATAGTTTGCAGGAGCATCAGCACCATTTGGAAACTGTTGGAGATATAAATTCTCCCACTCCACTTCAAGTTTACTGAATCAGAAACTCTGGGGGATGTGGTCTAGCAACTTGCATTTTAACAAGCTCTCCAGGTGACAGCTCAAGTTTCAGAATCATTGTTTTCATGGAACTTAAAACTATAGTACTGGTTGAGGTGCTCACATTGTTTATCAGCTCATACTAAATTGATATTTAGTAGTCTCAGAATTTGGGCATCCAGCATGCATCTATTGCAATGTTGTGGTTTTATACCCTCCTTTGGGTGTTGCTGATTAGGAACCATGGTTCCAGCCCTTCAAGACCTGTCGATCCACTCTCCATAGTTGGGCATTTGGCTCTTCCATCCAGCTTTATGACTTCCGATCATTTGATAAACATATCATCCATATTTTCATAGTATCTCTCACAATGTTCACAGGCAGGGCTGAGGCAGAAAGCTGGTGGTTCTTGGTAGACCTCTACTTCTAGCCTGTTGTTAATGCATGAAAATATCCCATATTGTTGCTCAAGTTACGAAATTTCCTATTATGAGGCTACATGTCTCTAACTTGTATAAGAGGACACCATGAAAAGCTTGTTTTGCTCTAAAAATAAAAGCTGAAAAATGTGTATCAGTATGAGTGGAGAAGCTATGATGTCCTTAGTTTCCTTTTAAGATTCTCTTTGTCCTTTCCCTTCTCCTATCTTACTCCTTCTTCTCCCCCAGTCTGGGAAAATGGCCTGAAAGCCAGGCAGACTCTCAGAACATCAGCCCAAAAGCATGACTCTTGAGATCAGTTCCTTTTCTTTTCCAGGTTTTCCTATTTTTCATATTCCCACATGTAGGCAATTAAAAAAAGAAATTCTACAGAACCTGGACTTTTATCCAGGTCACATCAGCTAGTTAGTTGAGTTATCCATATTTATATTCCAGGGGCCGGGGACTTAGCTCAGTGGTTCCACCGCCTGCCTCACAAGTGCAAGGTCCCGGGTTCAACCCCCAGTACCAACAAAAAAAAGATAAAATCTAACATATTTATATTCCAGTCTACCCACCAAGGTTCAGACTTTGCCTGCTAGGTTATATTGATGATACTCCTGTGACTGTACATGGCAAACCACATAAAGATATTCAGAGGACCTCTGAGGTCCTCTTAACTTACCCTTCATTTCAGAGAACAATAAACTCAGTTACTGATGGAAAAAAAGCACACATCCATCCACCTGACTGGTATCATCTTCAAATATGTATGGGGATCTAGTGCTTGGTCCTTTCTGTAAGAATCTCCTAGGTGTACAGACATGTCTGGTAACAATTTATTTCATCCTGGAGACTACTGGTCCATAAAAAGGAATGCCAGCTCTGCAGGGGGCTTTACACAAAGCCAATTGTCTCCTCCTCTCTCTGCCAGTCTCGGTAAAGTCAAGTCCTAGTCTTGTTGAAGAAGGTGATTCATCTCTGCATGGAAAGAATGTCAAAACCAACTGTACAAAAGATTCCTTTCTCCACATTCTTAATTTCTGAGGACCTTATAGTCACTTAGTGTAATGCAAGTCATTAGGAGCGTTCAAATTTGACAGACAGTTGGTTAATAATGAAGAGAACATTTCTCTGGGCTTTTCACTGACATTTCCAGGGAGTCCAATAAACTGACTGACAGAAGATCTAATTCTTGGTGAAGTAAGACACACAGGGTCTGGATACCTTCAGACACCAGTCTGTACTAGTGTTCCCACTTCTCCAATTTTTCTATCTTCCTTGCTTGGTAGACCCAATAGGAGCTTGTTTGTGATTCTCCATCTGTCTTATCCTCTCACATATAACCTATTTCCTTTCTGTTCTTTATGTCAAGGGACTGACCAAAACTTTTGTAGAGAATGAGTATTGTAACTAAGGATAGACCAGTGTCAAAATTATAAATTTCAGAAATAAATACAATTTAAGCACTTTGAAAGGTGATAGGTAATAGTTCAATTTTATTTTAAGAATCTAGCACATTCTTAAGAGTCCCGACTATTTTGACATTTCAATTTTAAAAGTGCTGGGAGCTCTACGCTGTAGATCACTTTGGCCAGTCCTAACTCGCTTCCCCCCACCGATGAGGCAGGGCCCTGCGGGAGGAGAACAGGTGACAAGAGGGCGTTGAGGACCAAGGCCTGGCCCCAGAAGAGGACTATCTTCCTCCCTGCCCATTCTCCAGAGAACCATCAAGCATGATCTCCTGCAGACCCTAACTGCTCTGTTCCAATCACAGGCATCCCCTTTGACCTCCCCCTATGCTTCCCTTATCTGTACACTATAAATAAAGGTGCTGAGGATGCCAGCCAGCCTTTTTATCCCATCAGGAAAAGGGGTTTCCACCTGGCCCCAGCTTTATCAGCTTTATCATTGTCTTTGTCTGTCTTTCTTAATCTCCCACCATCATTTCTCACTCCGTGGACCCTTCAGCCATGCAGGCCGTGGCCAAAAGTACTATTAAAGATTCATTTATACGTAGGCTCAGGACTCAATAGACCAAAAGAAAAGTTCATTGTATGCTTTGTTCTATGTGATATTACACTAAATCTTGCAACCAGGAATCACTCTTATGTAGTTTTATTACAAGATTCACTATTGGAAAAAAAAATCAGAGCATGCACAGTACCTCCCCCAAGAGCATAAAACACAACAGCAAAGGCAATAAAATGGGACAATACTAAAAATATAAGCTTCTTTAGGTATGGGCACAGGGTGAGAAAACACACGGTACTCAGTCTATCCCTCTTTAACTTTTCTTCCATAGTGAATATTACTAATCAATCACAGAACTCTTCATGACTAATCCCAGAGAGCTGGCCTTGTAATACTTCTCAAATACGTTAGCCCTAACAACTAGCAAAACCTGATGGAGTCAGCAGGAAACTACTTGCCATCCTAGGCTTTGTGGTAGGCCTACCAGAATTTGTAGGATTAATGGGTGTTATTTTGGTTCAGGTTTCTTCTGTAAAGAAAAACAAAACAAAGCAAAACAAAACAATTCAGCTATAGTAATTCAAATACAGGATGCTTCCAGGAAGGAGCTCATAATCCAAAACTGAACTCTAATTTTTCTTGATGGATTAGAAGACTGCTGCAGACCATGCATGCTATATGTAGATAACCGTGGAAAGATAGGTATAGGGAGAAGTTGAAATCTCAAACATTTACAGACGAGTAGAGTTAATTCAACTGTGGGGACTTGCATCAGATGGGTGCATGCTAAAATGTCTGTTTTTCTTACTAATTTGAAAAGTATATCTCTTCACTATACTGAAGACAGAAGAATGACTTAATACAATAAACTACATTTTTTAATTAAAGGAACATTACAGCTATGATAAATCACAAAGGAAAACCACTACACTAATATGTAGTTTTCTATAGCCAATGTTCTAAAAACAAAATGTTCTATTTGGCAAGGGTCTCAAAATTGGTCATGTTCTCATTAGTCTTGAGGGCAACAGTCCTACTTTATACAGCTGTAACTATAATCCAACATGAAGCCAGAGCCTGAAATCTGAAGTTAGAAAATTTATTTTCAAATAAACAAAAATTGCTAAAAATATATTATGAAAAAATGCGAGTAGCTTCAATTCAATATTACTCAAATTAATGTTTTATTTTGTAAAATTAAAAACACCATTTATGAAGAAAGATCAAGTACAATATTAAGGAATGGTGATTTATTTTATTTAGAAATAAATAAATGTAATTTGTCACAAGTGCTATTTTATCTCTAATATTCTTTCTCATATTGTTTTTGAAATTATACAAGATATGTTAGAATTTTATATATTCTATATATTGAAACAATGTATCACTTTTCTATATATAAAAAACTCAAAGGGCCATGCACTATCAGAATGATGGCACTATTAATGATTAGTTTTGAAACAAAGAAACAGAATACTTTCTTAATGAATAAAACCACAACACTTTAACACTTATACTCTATAGGGAACACTAGCTACCTCATATTTTATATCACATAAAGTATTTCAAAACTCCACCCTAAACACAGCATTCTAAAAGAATACAGACAGGGCCAATTTTTAAAAAAAAATTAATAAAGCAAATATTCTATAAATGGATATACTAATTATAGAAAAAAATAATAAAACACAGTCATGATTCCTTCAAAGTATACTTTAAATCATATTTAAAATTGCTTTAAATACCCCATTCCCATCTGAGGATCCACTTGCGTCAACAATTTGTTCATGAACATCTAAGATGAGAGGGCAGGCCAGTAAGGGCCTGACAGATGCCCACAGAACCGCGAAAGAGTTACAAGGACCTAGGCTGGCCAGCTGCACCCTCCTGGGGCAAAGGCACTTTCAAAGACAACTCACTGTCTGGCACAGATCCTGCCTGTGGCATTGAAAGACTTTCTTGGAACTGTATCTCAGCCTAGCATTAGCACCCTCCTGCACAAAGCACAAAGCGCCTCGGTTTCACCTCATGGACTAGTTCTTTCCCACATGTGGTGAAATATGACTCTCTTGGGTGCTAGGCTCCCCTGGCCTTCCCTAAGATCAGAGTTTGTTGAGTGAAGTCCTTTTCTTTCCTTCTGCAGGGGCTCATGTCTTCAGAAGGGTTGCTGCTATGGACTTGCAAAAGTACAGGACAAGTCGGAGGATTCCTTTACCTAAATTTCTTTTGTGCTCATTTAGGCTTGTGAATTTTGAGTAGTAAACTCGAAATTTTTAAAACAATAAATTTAATTATATTTTCAAAAACTGCAAAGTTGAGTGTTAAAGAAGTGTATGATTAAGCTTTCAAATAATTTTTGTTAGTTGTAGAATTTATGCTTCTGAAGATTAAAAGTGCCAGAACTTTGGGGAAGTTTGTATTTCCCATAACCTAGAGACTTCTTTTGGGTTCAGAATTATTCTAAGTTAATGCACATTCTTTAGCCAGCTTACAGCTGTTTTCTTCTTTAAGATGAGTGTTTCTTTAAAGGTGTCTTTTTGGGATCTTGACATATTTTCTGACAGAGTCTTGTTTTCTGAAATTGAGTGAAAAATTAACATCCTTATTTTCATTATCTTGAAAATGAGATGAAATTTTTAATCTCAATTTTATCATTTTTATTTGTTATTTAGATACCTTCAGGAATCTGAATTGGAAATATATAATATCATTATCTCAGGTCAAGGGACCATACTTCACTTCTATGCTTGTATTTGAACACTGGCAAAGATATGTAAAGACATATATTAGGTCTCTGTCATAGTAGTGTCCAAGGTTCTTTTTTTTATTGTAACCCCAGTCAAAATGTCATTTTGCAATCATGACTTGGGACATACATGTAAAGGAGTGTGTAAGTGTATGTATGTGCACACTGGCTCACATCTTAAGTGAGACAGATGTTTCAAAAATATGCAATATGCTCTACTTCTCTGTACCCTAGTCCTTTTTACCTAAAACTTCTATAGACTGTGACTTATCATGCTGATTCAAGACCAACTCAGTGTCAATAACAAAATCTGAAAACTAATAAACTAGCTCTAAAGAGATCAGTCAACACATAAGTTTACCACACTAACCTCTTTCCAGTTCAAGCATTTTTTTCTTTTCAATTTAATTAGAAGTAGAGAAGTAATAGTAGAACAAAATCTGTTCTCAAACTGCCAAGTGCAATAAGAATCTTGTTAAATGCAGATTCTGGTCCAATGGGTCTGACCTGGGGTCCTGGGTTCTGCATTTCTACCAAGCTCTGGGTGGGGAGGATGCTGCTGGTCTATGGATAGCACACTGAAGAATGAGGGTATTGAATTCAGTCCAAGGAGATAGCAAGGAACAGAAATAACTGCACAGGACATGCCACCTCCTTACAACTAACACTGCCAAAGCAAGAAGTTTGCCCCTCTAAGTAAATCCACAGGACACATACAGCACACAGAGCAGCAAAGACAGGCAAGTGGATCCACACTTCAGTGCATCACAGTGACATCTGCACCTTCCTCTCTTCTGTGACTTTTACCCTAGTTTCTCCACGACCAACCCCTGCCAAAAACAGTACAAGCAATGGTAGCCTCTTTGATATCTTGGGAGCCACTTTGGAGTAGACTGCCCACAAATGTAGACAAGTGGTAGATTAGGCAAAGCAGGAACAGGTTACATAAAACCAGCAAAAGAGGATGCCAACAAACAAGAGTGTGAAATATTTATGAACATTTCATTTAAGGAACTTTTAAACTGTGAAACTCACTTGTCAGGGTGGACGGCACTCAGAAACTCTTTCATGTGACAGAAGGCAGTCCTATAATTCAAAGCATGATTTTCATATTTCTGATCTATATAGTTAAAATTCTCAGTCTAGGAAATGTTGGGTCAGTAATTGTAACTGTTCATAGTACCATACTGGGTTTCTGTACTTTCAACTTCCAGAATTTGGAGTATGACATGTATTAATGAAGTAAAAATATACTTAGTTTTGAAGCTTTTATGGCACCATTTTATGTACGTAACTGAAGGGAAGGGGAATATGTTGCTCACCATTATCTTCAGGCATGTAATTGGCACATATCTGGTGCCAGATAAATGTTTGATAGCAAAAGAATGCATTGATGAACATAATTTTAATAATAATATCTTAAGCCTTAGCATATATTTATTAGCTGATTTGCCATGACAGTATTTGCTTTACTGAATTGAGCAGGAACTTTTTAAAAAGATGCAGAAATAAAAAGTGGCATTTCCCAAATTGCATCTTTCCACAAGGCAGATGAAGGTGGGGAAGAGAAGAAAGGAGAAGGTGGGTTGGGGGTAGGTGGGGGAGGAAGAAAGGGAGGGGAGAGAGAAGTTTCTTGATTGCTATGTGGCCCTGCTCCCACCCCATGAGGACTAGGATCATAACAAATGGCAATTATAACTGATAAGAAATGTGGAGGAGAGAGGGAATAATATTCAGAAATAAGGTTTAAGGCAGTGGCTTTTAGTGGGAATGACTTTGGCAATGTAAGATATTGTTGATTGTTATAAATGAAAGTAGAAAGGGGTCAGTGCTAACAGCATCCAGCGAGTAAAGTCCAAGGGTGCTGCTAAACTTCCTACAATGTACAGAGCAGCCTGCATAACAAAAAACTACCTGCTCCATGTTAACAGTGCCAGAGTCGAGAAATCTTGCTCCAAGAGAATAAAAGGGCATGACAGAGGCAAAGAACAGAAGCTATCACGAGACAGAATATATTCACCAAGACCACTTGGTTACTTCAGTGAAGAGTAAGATCTTAGAGACTGTAGGAGAACTAAATGATGGAACTAAAGAAGGCTGAGGGAGATCTGGATGTACCATCTGTTTCAATGGCTCCCTTGAGTAGATCTTCAACCAAACGCTGGAATGGTCAGCTCCACTGTTTCAGGTAAAGGCGATTTATATCTTGTGAGAACACAACAAAACCCACAGGACACCAGCAATCTGTGTGTGGCCATGGGACTTATAGGCTGCCTGGCATGGTGATGCCAATGACAAAAAAGGCTGAAGTAGAACAATGTTGCTGGTGCCCTGACCATGTCAGTGCCCACCGCTCTGTCTTCTGACTGCCAACAGCTGCCTTCTTTTGCCTGGAGGCTTTGCTCCTGGCTGTCAAGTCATAGTCCCAAAATGCCAGGGAATCAGTTGCCCCTGGAGGCAATCCTCCCCCAATCCTTGATAGGTTCTGGTGAATACACAGCCACTCCCTTGCCGTTCATAGGACAACCATGAGCCACGTGTCTTGAGCTTCTCCCAGAGTTCTCGGTGTAATTGGGCTCCAAGTCTCAGTGAGAACTGGTTTGATCATGCCTGCGTTGTTGGCTGTAGTCCCTTCTCTGGCTCACTTTCCCACTCTCATATTGGTGTTTTCTTCACCTCCTCCTAAAAATAACTTGCACTTGAAGTTTCACCGTAGGGCTTGGTTCTGAGGCGCCTGGACTGACAGGCAAATCTTTTAGAGGGATATTAGGTTGGCAGCACTTGCTTCACAGGTGCCTCTTCTGTAAGAGAGGGTCCACAGTACCCTTCCCTCAGGAAGGCCCCATGATTGCTGGAGACTCACTGATTTTTCTATCTCAATGTCCTGAACATAGGATGCTCGGAGTTTCCTTTGAACCCCAGGCCCTTGACCTACTTCTTCCAGACCATCAGAAACCCAACTTCAGGCACATTCTATTCTCTTCCACTGAGAGAATATGCAAAACCGAATTTTTCCCCACTCCAGGATGGCAGGGATCAAGTGACATGGGAATACAAGCATAATCCCCTATTAGTCACCAATGCCCCTACAGTCAAATTTGTACAAGAACTCTAATAAGTAGCAATACTTGACTCAAAGGGGATCTTACTACAGAGTTGGGAAGAAGCAAACATGAAGCAATGCTTGTTATGGTTCAATGAAACTAATGAATTACCATTGAGGATTTAAAACCACAACACAGCAAAAATGAAAGAATTATTTTAAACACTGCAAAACAATGAAAAGAAATGAACTGTAACACCCGCCCAGGATGATGTCTAATCACTCATCTTCCATGTAATGGGAATTTTGAGCCACTAAACATCTCTAAAAAAAAGCCCACAAAAAAAGCTTGGAGCTGTGAACACTGCTACAATAGCTCTGTGTCCAATGGGCTCTTCACTTCAGAAAAAGGAAATTTAAAAAACTAAGTCACTTGACATTTGTGTCAGAATGTTGTCCGGGCAGAAACTTGAACTTGTCACCTAAGGAAGTCCTTGCTGTCATATAAGTTGAGGAGTTGAGCTGCCACCTTTGGGGTCTATTCAACAGTAAGCCACCCATAGGAAGTCTCCTTATAAATCATCAGTTTGTGGGTTTTTTCTGGGGTTCCTCTTTATGAAGAATATCCACTTTGGGCCCTGAAATCTTGCTGATTTAGTGAGGAAAAGAGAAGATCTCAGTTCTGATATGGGTGGATTTTTTTCTAATTGAAAAGAAAAGAACAGCTGAGCTTTTCTGCAGGACAACCTATTCCCTTATTTATAATGCAGGACAGGAGGCCCTTGTAAGTGTATATTCTGGTTCATCTGAGGATACTCAGTTGTTCCTTTTAAAATTAGATTCATCCTAATTATATGAAAACAGCCTACATGTGGCTGGCCAAAACATCAGGAAAGCATTACTCAGAGCCTACCTGCCATCCTTGCCTGCTAGACAGTACTGAACTTCTTTAACTTAGTCCCTGCCCTCTTGGCACTTAAATTCTAGTTTAAAAAAAATCTCATAGACAAATATGAAGCTTGGACACTGAACAGTGAATATGATATGTGTATGAATAAACATGTATTACCAAAGGGGTAAGGGATACTGTCATTGAAGTGGCATGTGTCAGCAGGTCACAATCAGAACTCCTATCTCGATTCTAATTAATTGGGGCAGGATTTTTGGAACTCCTGAAATTATGTGCAAACACTATGTTTTGTTGTATCTTGTTTTGCTCTGATTTTTGGTGTTGGGGATTAAACACCAGAGCCTTGCACACTAAACATGCTAAGCAAATGCTTCACCACTGAGCTACACTCCTAGCCTTATTATGCCATTTTATATAAGGGACTTGCATTGGTAGCTCTTGGTATCCACAAGAGGTTCTGGGATCACTTTCCTCTCCAAACCAAGGATACTGGGGGGGACAACTGAATTTGCACTCATTCATCACAGTACATTACATTGTTAATTTGCATATCATATCAGTATCATTCCCACGGCACAGTCATAGACTGAAGTTCAAAGGAGTTAAATAACTTTCAAGACAGACCATAGCTAGGAGGAGGCAAAACCAAGCATTCAACTCAATCTGCCTTTCAATGCCTATATAGATGTCCACCTTCTCAAAATATAGTCTACGCCCTGGTCTCTCTTTTCCCAGTGAGTAGCAACCAATCTAGAACCCACACCCCGACCCCAGCTTCCTCCCTCCCATAATGCACTAGGCCAATAAGGAAATGGGATTTTCTCCTCCCCACTCTGTGACAGGTCATTACAACAGGACATCACTGGAGCCTGAACTGTGGGGAACCCTGAGACTCAGAAACTCCAATCATGAACCAGAAATAAATTGTGCATTGAGAGCATTATTTCTCCCCTAATTTGGAATATCAAGAATTGGCTGGATCTATACTTAATACTGCAAATTTAAATATTCAAAACTATTCAAAATATTTTACATAAATAGATTTGTGAAGATAGCCAGAGATATAATATAAAGAGATGCTATTACTTATTTTTCTCTTATATATACTCAGCATACTTATTATTTCTTAATAATCCAAAATAAATGTGCCCTTTGTATTGTTCCTTCTTTGTGTGTGTGTGTGGTTCTGGGGATTGAACCCAGGGTTTTGTCCATGCTAAGTTAAGTGTTTTACCATTGAACTATATCTCAGCCCTCCTTACTTCTTAGAATAAGACATTTTAATAAAAATTAGGTGATATGGTTTTCGGAAAGGAAAGATAGGCATACTTAAGAGGAAAGGGCTTCTTTTTCTTATCATTTACCTTATATTTATTATTCATGTCTGTCTTATATTTTCTTTATGGGAGACATTTCTATAGCCAGGCTAGAAAACAAGCAAACATCTTTTTTTGACTAAAAGAGAGGTACCTCACATGAGTTAGCAATTATAGCATGAATAAATAAAAAGAAAACTGATTTTTTTTTAGTCAGGGTATCTTTTGATGAATCATTTCAACAGTCCAAAGTTTTTAAAAATTATTCCAGAGGTGGCCTCAACACCTCTGTCAACATACCAAAGTCAGCTCTGGCCTCTGCTCCCTGATAGCTCTACTAATTAATATGCTTTTAAAGACAGGGAACTAAAACTTAAAATGTCTTAATATTTTATACTGATTAAATATTAATAGCCATTTAATATATTTGGTAAAATACAGCACTGAAATTAAACTCACTGGTTGCTTTTTAACCTCTTTACAGGTAAATGTCAGGACTCTTAGAGGATGTGTGGCTCACATTGTATTTTCATAGGACAGTGCTGAGATATCAGGGATAGCAAGTTATAGCCCATCACCTGTTTTTAAATAAAGCTTGATTGGTACATTGCCATCTCTATTCATTTACCTATTGTTTATGGCTGCTTTCTCACTACAGTGGGAGACCTGAGGTTTCAACAGAGATCATATGTCTTAAAAAGTTGAAAATAATTTACTATGTGGCCCACTTCAATAAAATGTTTGTCAACTCCTGGGTTAAAAATAACTGAGGTTATCTAATGTATCTATAATTATCATTTTATGGCCAAGGAAATTGAAGCTTAGACAAACCAAGAGACTTGTTTGAAACATATTTATTCTTAATTAGGTGGTATTTCCACAATGCCATCCATGCATCCATATGTCCATATTCATTCATCTCGAATCTTGCTCATTAAAGAAATACAATCCCAATTAGTAAGAAAATCAACATTTAATGCTAAATACTGGATTCCAACACAATCATGTCAATGTTATTTCAACATAGTCATGTAATACTGTTTTTATCAGACATCAGTATTGCAGGCATGCACATGCAATAGCAGAAAAACTCATACAGTCTGAATAGGTTGAGATACAGTCTTTAAGCTTCATGTGAAAATATTTTTAAGGGAATATATCATGTAATCTATTTTCAAATTAAATTTGAAATCCCCCCAAATACTGTACCAGCCTGCTAAAAATATTCATTATTGGAATTAAATTTAAAAAATATTGCCACATGTTGGAGAAAATGAAATGTGTTCCCAAAGACATCACAACAACATGTAACTAACTACCTCAGCTCCCACAGCTATCCACTACTCTGCGTCTTTAACTGGACTCTACCTCCAGACTCTCTTTCATTCAAGACCTATCCCATACACCTCTACTAAAACAAAAATTGGGTTTGTTGGACACTCTTCATTGTCTTCATGCTATTAAGTCAAGACCATCTTCCTTATCTGGCCAGGAAAGTCCTCATACTTTGGTAGTGCCTCTTTGTTCTACTTCAAAAGCCTTATTTATTGTCCTTTACCCATAGCCTGGGCTCCATGCAATTCTCCAAATGCTTTGCATGTTGATACTCACTTCCTAAGTTTGCATTTTATGTTCTTTCTGCCTAGAAACCTTCCTTATCCCTAATTAAATGCTTTCACTGTACACTAACAGACGGAGTTGTTGCTTTGTTTTGTTTTTTTTTTTTTTTTTGGTACCGGGGATCAAACTTGGGACCTTGTGCTTTCAAGGCAGGTGGCCGCACCACTGAGCTAAATCCCGGGCCCAGAAGCTATCAATATTATAATTGTCTGTTAAGTATTAATACCACTACCACTATGAACAGCTAATATTTAGGAATACTCAGCTATGGATCAAGCATTATTATTTCATTTAATCTTCACATAGTATAGTCTGAAAAAAATAAGCCATACAATGAAGCCAAGTGAAGGCACAATACAATCCACATATTTCCACTACATGATCCTGGTTCTTAACTTCTATCCTACTGGTTCAAGACGTGGTTAGTTTTGCCTCTCAGCAGACAATGTCTTGAGATATTCTGATTGCCACAACTAGAACTGCTGGCATCTAGTGAGTAGAAGCCAATGATACTGCTAAACATCCCACAATATAAAGGACAATCCTCCACAGCAAAGACTTATCTGGCCTAAAATGCCAATAGTGCAGAAGTACAGAGGAATTATCTGGCCCAAAATACTAATATGTTATTACTGCTGTAGAGAAACATTGCTCTACACTAAATTACCTCCTGCAGACTGTCTCAGGAGACTGAGAATCAATTTTGCAAGGATTTTTAAAGTTTTGCCACAATGTCTTCACACCTACCAAAGTACCTGGCACCTAACAGATTTCCTGTGCATTTATGATGGATACATAGATGAACAGGTTCCAGGAGAGAAAACAATTACACTAAGGTTTGATTTTTGTAGAAACTTCAATGAAGAGAAATCAAAACAAATATTATTAATTAATAGTAAAAGAATGTGTATGGAGTACTTTCCAGAGAACACTTTTGCCTTATGTTTATGAAACTACACAGTGTGTGATCAAATTACCAAGTTAAATGTATAGGATTTCTTTTTTTTTTTTTACAATGCCTCAAGAAGATAAAATGATCCTGAAATCCCTTATAAATACTATACTACAGGAAAATTGATAGATTGATCCACCACATAGGTCTTTTAAAAAAAATATATTTTCTGTGTAAAGTTCCCTTGGTTCCTTTTATAAAAGAAAAAGAATACAATAGTATACAATGCTATGCTTTACCCTGTTGTAGCTATAATTCAGATACGAACACATTGTTCTAGATCTCTAGATACTGGAAGTGTAGCAGAAGTTACAGTGAAGCTTAGGTGAAATTTACAAACAGAAACAGAAATAAGCAATCCTCAACTTATATAATTAATAATCTAAATATTAGAAATAAAGTTAAGGAAAGATACAGGTTATGATTACAGTATTGTTAAAGCAAAACACTTCAATGACAACTGCTGTACACAAACTGTTTGTTATTTTTTTTTTATGGAAAAGCAAAAGGGTTCTGTTATGGGGCTAGCTACCACTCCTTCAACTTATTACTTACTATAAAATGTAGTAGAAAATCAAATGATCCTGATTTTTTTAGTGTAATTCAGTGAATTGTTCCTCATATCCTCTTGTATCAAACTTCAGCCACTTGAAGTTTCTCTCTCTCTCAAGGAAGACATAAGATAGTCATCAAATAAGTTTTGCTACTGATGGCCCCCTCTTAGACATTCATAACATACATTAATGTAAAATGGGCTCTGAAGGTTTTGCATAAATTATTAAACTCAAGATTTCCCAAGCATAATTGAGAATAGAATAAAATAAGCAAATAGTGAAATAAGATGAGGCTCTGTGGACACACTGAGTTATAAGGAAAGGGACTGAAAACAATAACAGGATTTGTGGCTTGAGACATCATAGTGACTGACATTTCTCACCATGGTTTGGAAGCAAGGGACAGGGGTGCCTTTGTCACTGTGTGTGAGAACATGACACACACTTTTCACAGAGACAGATTCTACATGTATCGACATGCAAGTTGGTCAGGCATTTATGCATACAGGAGAGAAATGTGAAAAAGACGACCAAGCCCTGGAATGTTATGATTGTTGCCATCAATCTTTATTTTTTGAGCCATTTTTCTAGAAACGTTCTAAGAGAAACAAATAACAAAGAGAGAAAAGTGTATCTGAACCATCTTAGGGTCAAGAAACAACAAATGTCACAGACTCAGAATATACAATGGTTCCCAAATATCATACATAATGACATACACTATACCTTACCGTATGACATTCATCATACGTTATGACACTAAAACCATGACTAACTCCTTAATTCTCCACGGGGCAAACCCTCCTAAGCCTCCAAAGCCTAAGCAAGTATATTCCCAATGAAAGAGGATAGACCTGCTTCAGTCTACATTCCTTTGCCCATGTTTTTCCTTGAGTGAGCTTATCACTCAGGACTATTTGATAAATCTATACATTCTTGATCAAAAACGACAACTATGATTCCCTGGAGGCCCCATTTTAGAACTAGGAATTGAATGAATAATTTAATTTAGATCAGTCCTTTCCTAACTATTATATGTGCTTCATCTCTAGTCCACTCTTACAATATATACATGCATGCACATATTTTTTGTATGCGTATGATAAAGAGCAATCTGTGGGCAACTTTTTTAAAAAGCAGGATTAGGGAAAATAAATTAGAATTAAACACATAGGTCAAGAAGATAAAACAACTCGGATATGTAAGCCAGGAGTTGTCTTTAAGGGCCATAAATTGGGCCATGAGTTTGTCTTTCACTTTTCTGTCTCTAGACCTAAATATCATTTAATTTGGGGGAAGCATTGCTCAGCAGACAGTTCAAGTTTATATTTTTTGGCCAAAGCCTCATGTGCAGGTATTTTGGGTTGTTAAGTCTGAGGCAAAGGATATCATTATTATGAAGCACATCTGTGTCCACTGGAAACATGTTCTAGGGAGTACCTCATTGTAGTGTCTTACTGCTATGACGGAGAAGCTAACAGTATGCATCCCATGGAGCCAGTCAAGACTCCTGAGCTCTAATTTCAGGCCCTCCTGACTTGCTATTTGGAAAAGATATTTGAACGCACAGCAGAGCTCAGTTCCTCACTCAATAAAAATAGTACTGCACAAGAGAAGCTGCCAATACAGAAAATCTCCAAAGTCCCTTGAAACCAAGTAGGGGCCAAGAAATTCATTAGCAGTGAATACAGAATACCATTCTAGCTGTCAGTTGGCCAGATTCCTGAGAGAACAATATGGAAGTATATTACTTGTGACTCAGTGATTTGGATACCTGCCCCCCCACTTGCTTCAGTGCTATAATTGACTAACAAGTCTGGGAACTTAAAGTGGAGAATGAACATCTTAATCAGAAACTCATTAGCCTAATTGGATGCAGTGGTGCACACCTATAATCCTAACTATTCTGGAGGCTGAGGCAGGAATATTGCAAATTCAAGGCCAGTCCAGGCAATTTAGTGATACCCTATAACATAAGCTAAAAGAAGGGCTGGGGATATACCTCAATGGTAGAGTGCCCCTAGATTCTATGCCCAGTATTGAAAAAGGAAAAGAAATAAACTAACTCACTGGCCTAAATATATTCAATCCTATATTTCTTAGATATAAAACCATCTTAGGTAAATCCCACTGGAATTTACACTATACCTGGGCTACAGAAGCCATAAAACAACCACTTCTCAGAAACAAATAACTTTTTCAGAAACTCCAATAAGCATTTCACTTGCATCACAGTGGAGAGCATTTCAGAGTCCCTTTGCTTTAATCTATCACATTATCTCATGTCACTGGCTGTACATTGAACTTCAAAGAGACTAACAGGCCAGGCCCATAGTAGGTACACAGATATCTGTAGGCTGAATGAGAAATCAAATCAAAGCATCAAAATGATCTTAAAGCAAGGGGTTAACTTGTATGTATTGCTCAACCAGGTTTGACACAGCACAAGCCCTTCTAACAAAACAGCAGGATCAGGACTCATGATGCAATCCAGGTGGCACACATTTACTTTGAGCAAAACCAAGTTTGCAGATGGCACCCCGTACCAATACAGACGGAAAAGAAAAGTACTGCTGTATCCCCTTCTATCCATTCTTCCAACAAGAGTCTCACCTGTGCTCATGTCCCAAGCTCTGGCATTGGGGAGTCAAAATGAGTAAACTCACCTTCAATCCTTCATGACAATTTAGAGGTCAGGGCAGAAAGGAAAACAGAGTGTCCTACAGGATCAGAGATATATAGACTAAAGCCAAAGCATTGGGAGCACTCCTTCAGGGAAGTTTATGGCTCTGGGGTCATTTTCAAGTAAGTACCCAGCTGTCCAGTCTTAGATTTCCCCAGTCAAAAGCTTGGTTGAGGCACTGGATATATGACAAAGTTAGCTTAACAGACATATTAGCCATTCATTCCTCTAGGTTTTCTGAGCTCCATTTCTGCATAGAGGACCATTGAGACAGTCTTTGCTACTGAGCCACACTGGTAGCTCAGGTCTCCAGAGATAAACTCACCCTGGGTTAACTCCTTCTGCAATTTTTTCCTCTGCAAAGCTAGTAAAAGACATGACCATATAATGAACTTTACTTCATTTTCTATAGAACTGAAGTTAAAGTACTGTCCATGACATAACTTTGTATTTCATATGAATAAATATTAGTTGCCAGGCACCATGTAAGCTCTCTACATATGTAATCTCATCTACACTGACAACTTTCCTACATGCCACCCCCAGATCCTTTTATGCGTTTTCTATTAACTTGGTTACTACAAAGCTAAGAGCTAAATTAAAATACTTGAAGCAGTAAGCATTTAGGATTTTAGTTTAATTATCTTTCTTCTTCTACAAGATGTTGATCTTTCTTCCTGTCCCATTTTTAACAGTCTCATTATTTTGTGGGATTTTTACTATGCATTTACTCACACACATTTCTGAAAGTTGATTCTCCATAAACAAAACAAATTACCATAATTATCAGTTGTAATTTCCTTTCATTACCAATTGGCAAGAGTTTTCATGAATAATTCATTTGAAGATGACCCCTTGGGTATCACACTTTGGCCACTCGAAAACTCAGATAATGCAATATTTTCCACAATTGTCTGGTTCAGAATGTTTATGAAAGGACAAGAAGAGGGAATGGGAAGAAGTTGATTGAATTAATTTAAAATATAACTACCAGGTTATTTCTAAATCTATCAACAAAGTATTTCTATATTGTGTTGGATCCTGCCAGTCCCATTTTTTCCCCTCCCCACCTACCATTTCTGCAGCCTGAACTACACCACCATATGCCCTTGGACACCTTAGAGCTGCCAAAGCCGGAGGACTGCCAAGACCTTCAGAGTGAAAAGTCACTGTCACTCAGTGATGTCTGTTCTCTGGAATTTCTCTCTTAGTACTGACAATGCCTCTGGATCGCATAAAAAATTCTGCTAAAAATTCAGGGAGTTGAATGTCAGTGTCTTCAGGGAATCAAAGTAGCATGTAAGATAAACTCCACTGCTGAGGATTTCCATGTACTCAAGGCAAATACTCCTGGAGGAGCTTGTAGAAATAACTACAATGTTACTATACAAAAGGGAAGCCCAGCTGTTGCCAGAGGGAGAGACAGACAGACAGACAGACAGACACTGACCCACACAAAAACTGACCCATACACGCATGGTATGTGTTCATGCATGCACACACACCACAGATTTTGGCATGCACAAATGGCACCCACTGAGAATGCTTAGTCAGGCATTTGGGGAACAGAATGTTTGGGCACTGCCATTAACTTGTCCAACAAATATCTCCCCAGCACCTACTGTATGCCAAGAACTCTTCTAGATGCTGGGATATCAAGCAACGAGGCAGTCAAGACCCTTGTTCTCATGGACTTCATATTTTAGACAGAGAAGACAGGTTATTAACAAGTACCAAACGAAATGAACAATTCAGACTGCAAATAAGACTAGGAAGGAAAATGAAGGAAACAAACAAAAAACCCAGTGTGATGGTTCTGAAAAGAAACGAGGAACTGCCTTTGCTTAAGTGGGCAAGAAGGGCTTTCTAAGAAGGTGAGGTATACTCTTACACTAGAATGAGCTAAAGAAACAGTCACTTTAACTCAGATTTCCATCAAAAAGATGAGCTTACTCAAAGAAAAGGAATATGCAGTCTTATTTGTGGCTCCACAAACTCCATGCTTCAAACAACTGCAATACCCAGGGAAGGAATCTTCAACTTTCTCCATTCTTAAGATTTTCAGAAATCACCTTCTCCCAGAGATGCTGGAGTAAAAAGAAGTTGTCTTAATTCATCTCTAATTATAGCAGAATTAACTAAGAAAAAGCTAAACAGGAAAAAAAATAAAATATTTATTCTTTTTTGTAATGTCAGTTACTTTAATAATACCCTGGTGCCAATAGGAATTGCTTCATAAAAATCCAACACAATTCTGTAACTATGTTCAATATCATTTACTTTTTAACTGATTAAAAAAAAGCCAAATCGTATTTACTAGATGTTTCCACTTCCAACATATGATAAACCTTTGGAATTAATTAAAAAGCTTGTGCACCTGTTTAATATGCACAAATAATAAAGGGCTGTCCACCAATCCCTTCACATAAAACATCCTAAATACATCACTATGGAATTTCTGTTTGGGTCAATTAAAAGTCAACTGGCATAAAAACATCCCCAATTCATCCACAGCTCAAAATACTTTGCACTGAAACACCTTTTTTCATTAAAGTTTTTTAGCTTATGATTTCTTTCAGAATTGCAAATGATTAAGCAGAAGTGAATTAGGAAGCAGATCACTCACCATAAATATTCAGAATGAATCATGGAGCATGTTCACTAAAATATAATTTTTATTCCTTTGCAACACAGTATGTGCAATATATTATTACAGTGTAAATAAACACACTAAGCCAAGGTAAAATAATGTAAAAGTATTGCTCAAGAGATCTACATTACCTAATTCATTTATCACTAAAAATTGCTGTGTTCTCTTATTAACACACTGCACAAGAAATGCTTAATTTCTTTGACTTCAAAAGAGGTCTATAAAATTGAATCTCTCTACTTCTTAAGATCAGTAACATGGTATGAGGAAGATTTTATTTACAATGTATGTATGGATTAGGCATAATGTTTGAATTTCCACAAATTTTAAATGTGTGTGGAGACAAAAGGATAGAGTCTAAATTTGGCAGTTCAGGTAAAATCTTTTTCTTTGACTCACTTTATGAATTCTTTTGCTTCTAAACTTGCCATTTGAGGAAAATTATACATTTAGACTTAAAAACAAAACAACCATTACCCCCACAAACACGCCCCACCTTCTTTAAAATAAATCAGAAGCCTTAGGAATTAGCTCCAATAATAATCTCACAACGGTCACTCGGGAATCCTCCTCCAAAATGACAACCGCAGCTAAGGGCGAAAGCCACTAAGAATAAAAACTCTCCCAAGTGAATCCTTTCAGAGAGGTGGAGAAAACACAGCTGGCACAACTGGAACCACAAGCAACTTGAGGCGACCCAGAGGAAGATGCATCGTCACGAGAAGCAAAGCAAAGGAGCGCGACTCTGGAGGCAAGCGAAATCGCAAAGATTTCCCGGGGAGGCGGAGAGAAGCCGAGTCGCCAGGCACCGGGCACAGCACACTCCAACAACATTCAGGATAATTCTTTTTTCCAAACCCCCCAGTTCCGGGGCAGGACAGAAACGGGGGCTAGGAGACTCAACAGTCCCTTTAAACTGCCCCTACCCCGTGCCTGCCAACCTTTTCCGAAGCCCCGTGTGTCACACAACTTCCTCATCATGGAAACTTCCACTTGGCTCCGTGCTGAGGATGCCAAACTCCATGTCACAAGGATCCTGTCAACAACTGCGCTCGGGGTTTGAGGAACACAGCCGCTGCGATCGGTGGGGGCCTCTGGCCACCCTGCTCCCCACTACCCACGCGCGGCTCCCTGCCTGCGGCCGCGCAGAGCCCCAGAGCGAGAAGGCACCTCCTCTATGACCCTGGGCGCGGACACCCCGCGGAGGCAGGTAGCCGGGCGGCTGCCACCCGCGGACGCCCACGCCTGCCCGCCGCCCGCTGCGCGGAGCTCCGCCGCCGCCAGCTCCAGTTGCCCCGACGCCTTGTCACTGTCCCCCACCCCCGGGACAGTGGGAGCCACCGCCCCCTCCCCCGCGCCTCACCCTCGCTGCCTCCGCGCAGTCCTCCAGCCCAATTACCGGTGCCCTCGAGCGGCTGGCTCGCACGACCTTGCCCGGGGAAGGGAGCCTGCGGGCGCTTGCCCCGAGCCCGGGAGCAGAAGATCTCCTCTCCAAGCGCACTCACATTATTCATGCAAAGTTAATCCCCGCCGCGTCACGGCCGCCCGCCCGAGGCTGTGCGCCTTCCTTGGCCAAGCCCCGCAGTCTCCACCCTCCTCCGCCCCCTCCTCCCGGCGGTGGGGTCCCGGGGAGCCAGCGGCGACGGGGCGTCGCGCGAGTCCTCCGAAATGTCAACTCCTCGAGCGGAGCGAGGCGACCGCAGCAAGGGCCGCGCCGGCCCTCCGCGCCGGTCCACTTTTATAGGCGCAGGAAGCGAGCGCAGCCAGGGCAGCGAGTCCCCGCCTCTCGGCCCCCCGCGTGCCGGCCCGCTCCCCGCGCACTGCCTTACTCGGGCCGGGGCGCCGGCCGTGCGAACCGGTGACCTGGTTTCCCCTCCAGCCCTCTCGGCGGTCCGACTGGCGCGGCAGCGGCGGACAAGAGCAGGCAAACCCGGCTCCGCCAGGGGCGCAGCGAGGAAATGGCCTCCTGGCCGCACACCCCGCCGCTGCCGCCGCCCAGGACGGCCGGGCCGACGCCCCCTGTCCGGCTTGCTCCGGGGCCGCGCCCCGACGCGCCAACCTGTTGACCCCTGACCCGCGCGACACACGCGCGCCTCCCGGCTGCCGCCTCCGCACCTGCCTACCCAGGTGCGGGCTTCCCTCCTCCTGCCCCGGCGCCTTCAGCCCTCCGTGCCCTTCCAGGGCTGTGACGTTATCCCGAGTTTGGTGGCCGCGCGTCCACCTACCCGACGGCTGGCGCGTGAAGGTGTGAGTTTGGTCGTCATTGCTCTAGCTGAAGAGGAAGGAATGGGGGATGAGTGCCGGGGGCGGGAGAGGACTTCCAGGGGCTTGGCCTCCTTAGCCCGGCCAGACTGGAGCGGCCCGTGCCGCCAGCCGCGCTCCTCCTCCCGCCCCTAAACCACTTGTGGCTCGTGTTGGGACGACAGGGCGCTCTGGCTCCTCTGGAGGCCTCCCGCGGGCGCGGCTGTCTTACCACCACTACCTCGGAATGGAAGTTTGGAAAATGCCTTGCTTGCCCGAAAGGGTACACTCACCCTCTCCCACCCCATTCTGCCCATCGTGGGGAGGTGTTCGTTGGGCTGTGACACTCCACAGGTCTCTTTGAAAGGGATGCCACAATATTTTCTCTTTGCCCTGGAATCCTACAGAACAAGTAAAATAAAGCACAGCCTTGAAAAGTTCTATTCTAGCACGTATACAACTCTAAAATGTCACCTACTTTAAGTCCTGAAAGTCAAGGGTTCAGCTTGGGAGAAAATAATGCAGGCAACTTGCACTCTGACCTGCAGTACTTTCGGAAAATACCCAATACCCAGAGAGGTAAAATGCAGCCAGTAGGCAGTTATAGTTGCATCAGAACTACTTTGACAACAAGAGTATAATTATATTCTTACAAACAATGTTAAAATAATATCTACTTCATAATTCAATATGCACATTCATGCAGCACACAATGAATAGAGCTGGGATGATTTGTATCTTTTACTGCCTGAACAATGTATAGATTATTTATTGGAGAGGGCTCTAGATTTCTAGCTGGTGACGTGTTTTATTCCACCTTCTGAGTGTTCCACACTCAGGGGAGAGGCCTCTATCCTTGCAGATAGCACTAAGAGGCACAAATACCAAGGATTTGGAAGCTGTTCCGTGCATCCCTAGGGCCTGAATTTCAGCATCCTTCAAGAATGAAAGTTGCAGACCCCAAAGCTCTCAGGCAAGAGAAAGGGGCCTCTCCCTTCCGACTCTACACACTCCATTTCCCTTCTGTTTTTAAGAGAGAAATTTGTGCTTTAGTCTTTGCTGTGAATAAGGTTCCACTATAGAACTTTCCAGCAACTATAGTGGAAGGTTGTTCTTTGTGGGGAAGTTCCTGGGCTTTGCTCCAAAGCTGCTCTGGGATGTTTTGGTTGGTTTGGAGGAAAGCTGTGGCGTCTACACCACTACACAGGCAGCTCCCGTAGGTGAACCGCTGGCCACGGAGGAAAAACCCTGTCCTGCTCCAGGTAGGCAGGGATAGTGGGGGAGGAGGTTGGTTTTCAAGGGGACCAAGCAACCTTGTGAACAACTCTGTAACAAAGAAAGATGTGGTAATTCTAAGCTTCCTTAATATGGTGAATGATAGACCCCAAAGCTTGATGGAAATTTTCACTTTTTTTCTTTCTGAACAGACCTTGGAGCTAATTTTTTTTCTAAATTATTTCTTAAGAAGGACACACACAGAAAATGAAGTATAAGCAAAACTGCTGCTTCTTTTGGTTCAAATGGCTTCATCTTTCTGGTCTCATTTTCCTGGAAACTTCTGAAATAAAGAGTCAAGACATTAAATCAGTCACCAGGCAATATTCAAACAAATCATGAGACTGTGGCTGTAACCTTGTTATGAAATGATGTTAATTGATTGTTACTGAAACAGCATGAACTAGTAGGACTCCACATGAACAGGTCCTTGGAGGACAGTCTTCTGGGCTGTACAGGAAGGGAAAGGTAAAGCGACAGAACATGACATTTGTTTATCTGGTTTTACATGGAGGGATGATGGGAGAGAATATCATGGGATTCTGACTGAAGGCAGAGCATATCATTCAAACTTGACAGCACACGGTCCTGTGTCCTAGGTTGGCTGGCTTGAGAAGATATACCTCAGTTGTTTTCAGGACCCACAGTTGTTTTTCCACCAGAGCCATCCTCATGACCATGATCTATAAATTTCAAACTGATGCAATCCATTTGCTTTCATCCATCCAGAAACTACCGGGTGAGAAAATACATGAAACACAGGGCATAATAGGGCTAGGTTTAGGCTAGATTGAAGCCAGTTCAGTGGCGCTGGTACAAGGGTCTGAAACTAACATTTTGAGATATTTTTTATTGTGGATGATTATTGCATTAATTTCGATTTTGAAAATACTGCATTTTTTTTCTCTTAATTTCTGTTATTTTGACAATCCCTTAAATTTTGTTTCTGAGGTACGTGCCTTAGGTGCTTAACCTTTGACCCTGCTCTAAAATGCCTTCAGTATTATCAGAGTCTAATCAGCATAGTAAAGTTCAAGTAAGAATTTACTAGGTGTCAAAAATAATCAATGGTAGGGGACTCGAGGTCAGGGAGTTAAGAGATGTGGGTGTGAGGAGAGGAAAAAACTAATATCTCACTGAGAGGTGGCACTTGAATCCATCCCTTAAAGAGTAACCAGATTTTACAAGAAAGTGAGAAACTAAAGATAGCACCATTTTGGAGATTGGAACTATTGGTATTCTTTCGTTAAATAACTACTTCTCAAACTAGCTGTGTAGCCAAATGACCCAGCCCTGGAGCTTCTAATTATCTTTGTTCACTGTTAGTTTCTGAAACTTATTTTTGCTGTGATGGTCCTAGTGATTCTGGTCCATGGTAGCTAGATAAGAATGTAAAATCTACTTCAGTCCTTCAAGAAAGGTAGATTGTGAAGGGAGATGATAGACAAAATTAATTGATGGATGAGAGTCCAGTAAGATGTAGATACAGTCATCTCTTGATATACACAGGGCATTGGTTCCAGGACGCCTCTGCAGCTGCCCAAATCTGCAGATGGGCAAATCCCATGTACAAAACAGCATGGCATTTACATATAACCTGCACATATCTTCCTGCATAACTTAACTCATCTCTAGACTACTTAGAATACCTAATACAATGTAGATGCTGTGTAAATAGTTATTATACTGTATTGTTAAGGAATTAATGACAAGAAAAGAAAGTCTTATGTGCTCAGTACAGAAGCAATTTTTTTCTTCAAATATTTTAACCTGTGGCTGGTTCAGTCTGTAGATGCAGAGCCTCAAGATATGGAAGGCTGACTGAGACATGGTAAGGCTATGTGAGATATGGTAAGGAGGCCAAGATAGCCCAGAAAGAATGGGGGAATCAGGCAGGATTTCCTGCAGAAGGTAGCTGGATGGAACTTTTGGAAGAATCAGAGAGAGGAAAGGCTGGAGATGACTATATTATCTGCAGGACCTGGTGCAAAATGAAACTCTGGGCCCATTATTCCAAAAAGGAAAGAAGTGTGACAGAAGGTGCAAAATTAAAAGCTTTCTTCCACTTTCTTTCACTCTTGTCGTGGTATTTTTTTATTTGCTATTTAATGCCATTCTAAATAAAGAAAACATATTTTAAATTATTAGTACAGATTTCATCATCTATCTTTATACTGTGCAAAGTCCATTTTAAATGCATATACAATAGCATATGACTCATATACAAAATATACTACTAATATTTTGTAGCTCTTGTATGCCCTTTTGTCCTTACTAGAACAGTGGAAACACAGAACAAACTGTTTTTATATCACAGTTTTTGGTACTTGAAATTAAACCCAGGGCCTTAACACTGAGCTATATCCTCAACACCCTTATCTCCTTTTTTTTTTTACTTTGGGACAGAATCTCCCAAAGTTCTGCGTTGCCCAGGCTTCTTGATCTGTGTCCATCCTTGTAACACTATCTTTGGAACACTTGTGTTAGGAAGAACTGAAAGGAAAAGGGACTATGAGCTGCCGTAGCTTTCCCTTTCCTTCTATGTCAGCCTTTTCAGAGTAGGTGGCCAGCTGATACGGGGAAGTAACACATGAAGAAGAAAGCACATGGAAAGGTTGCTCAGTTGTTGCCTTCTTTCTATTTCCAAGCAAGTTCGGTTGGAATGGAAAGTTCAGTCTCTTGGGGTTGTCAGTGCCCCCAGTTGTAGATGAAATATGCTTACCTTGTACTTGTTTTCAGTTTGCTGAAGTCCCACACATTGTGGGTCCTCTGGAATTTCATGTTCCTCAAGAATCCTGTAGGTAAATGGAGCAAAAAGGAATGGTGAACATGCATATGTGTGTTCATGCACATGTTCCACTGGCCTCTCAGACCTTCCCTACAAAACACAAATTCAAAGAAGAATTATTAGGAATTTCAATATGGTGATTACATAGCATTCAGCTATGTGCCAGTCTCAAAACACTGGGCCCTTCTGAGCCTTGTGCACTGTGTATTAGTGCAGATCATATACCCATGAAGTTGGCTTTAAGGAAAGAACTTGTCTCTTTATGGTGATCCAAGCCCAGAGCATGTTGGGGTATATTTAAGGTTGTGTATAGCAATGTATATGTAATATAGCTAACATTTACTAAAGTTGCATTGTGTTCCAGATACTGTCCTAAATACTTTATGCACTTTTTTAAGTTTGTCCAGAAATACGTGAAACAATATTGTTATGCACTCCATTTTCCAGATGAGGAAGATAGGATGGGAAGATCAAATAATCTGCTTAAGATCAAGCCCAGTAGTGGTGGCAAAGGGTGTACTTATTTTGTTTTCCAGGGTCTTGCTAAGTCTTAAGTTGCCCAGACTGTGCTCAAACTTGTGATCTTCTTGCCTCAGCCACCTACAGTGCTGGGATTATAGATGTGAGTCACCATGCCAGCTAGAGGACGTATGTTTAACCAGCTCATTAAACAACTTGTGTTCAAGAGAGGAAGTCATGGGGCAAGCACAGGAGGCCAGAAAATGTATGTTCTAAGAGTCATGAGATATCTTCCTCGTTTCTTTCTTTAGAGACTGCTGTTCCTGAGACAATTAGAAGAGATCTAAAAACAACCATGCCTGCCACTGGCTAGAAAATTCCTGAATCACATTCTCTTTCCTTGTTTTCTAGTTGGAAGTAGAAGAGTCTGAAGCCCCTGGGTAGGAACTGTATGCTGCAAGCTGGGAGGAGTCTGGGTCCCTTAATCACTATGTGGAAGAGAACTCTGTACTCAGATCGAACTATTACAGTGATTGAGTAATCAACTTTTGTATTAAGTCATTGAAATGTGAAAGTTTATTCATTGCAGTTGCAGCAGTATTAATATACCCACCAGCCAAGCCAAACTCCATCACAGCATAAATCATCTTTCCTTTAAATAGATACAGTTAAAATAATGAAATAGACCTATGTGCGTCAACACCGACAAAGGTCCAAAATAAAATGCTGTGCTAAAAAAACTGTTAGTTCAGAGTGAAGAGTTTTTAGCTGATTTGTAGTTACATACAGCAAAATAGGTTAAATCCCAAGTAATCAATTTGACAACTTACCTTTTTATAAACCTGTGTAATCACTATCATCAACAAAATTTTTAAAAATTCCTAGCAATACAGAAACTTTCTCTGTATTTTTTTCTGCCAATAACTGCCACTTTTCCCAGGGGTAACCACTATTGTGACTTCTATCATTATTGATTAGTTTTGCCAGATCTTGAACTTTATATAAATGGAATCACACAGAATGTTCTTTCTGGTATCTGGTTTCTTTCATTCAATGTAATGTTTTCAAGGTAAATCTACATTGTTATGTGGATTAAAAAGTTCTGTTTTAAAGTTCTGTTTGATATTCCATTATATAAATATGCCATAATTTGTTTATTCATTCTCCAATTAATGGACATTTGGTGTTTCCACCAATTGGGACAATTACAAGCAAAATAGCTATGAACATGCTTGAACAATTCTTTTTGTGGATACATGTACTCATATCTTTTGGGTATATGCTCAAGGGTGGAATTTCTGGTCATATATCAACTCTGAATTACTCTATTAAAGTATGCTCTGAGGTACTAGCACAATTTTAAACAACTAGAAGATGATCAATTAGCATTTGCTGAATTCAGTTCATTACAGTAATCCCAAAATATTCAAGGTCACATAGGGTTTAACTTGGGTAAATATTCAGCATAACAAGTATGAAAATGCTCAAAATAATCAATATTCAAAATGACTCTTGCCTTATGTAGCAATTAATTACAACTTTCACTTGCAGCTGCAAATCATTCCTTATGAACTAACCCAGTTCCTTAAAAGACTATGCAAAAACAAAAATGCTAAGGAATTAAAATGCATCAAGAAAAAGGTGAACAGGGGAAAGGAAAATAAGAATACTGAAACATTTCTACATTAAATCTTAATTTCCACCTGTTTAAAAGATAGATTTAAGATGAACTGAGTAATTGCAAATTGGACGGTAATAATATATGTAAATTATGAACATGTGAAAGTACACTGCATTGTTAACTTTTTAGTCAATCACAGGAAAAATCTAGTGGTTCAAGCCACATCTTCCCAAAACATGTCAATTAAGTGTAGTTCTTTTGATTTATTTTTTTGAGTTATGTTTGAATGCATCTGTTACGGTTTGAATCTGGCTTCTTGTTGAAAGCTTAGTCCTCAGTGTAATGGTATTAAAGGTGATGGAACCATTAAGAGGTGGGGACTAATGGGAGTTAGGTCATTGGGGACACTGCCTTCAGAATAAAGTAATGTAGTTCTCATGGGATCCTAGTTAGTTCTCCCAAGATTTATTTTTTATAAAAGAGTAAGAGTGACTGCTCCCTACTCTCCAGCTTCCTGTCTCCCCATGGGATCTCTTCCTCTCTCATGTGCTCCCACCACAGTGCTATTTTCCATGATGTAATGCAGCCAGGGGAGCCCTCACCAGTAGATGAACCAAAGGGACTGCCCAATCTTGGACTTTCAGCTTCCAAACCTGTGAGCTAAATAAATCTCTTTTATTATAAATTATCCAGCCTCAGGTATGATAGCAACAGAAGATGGGCTAATGTAACATCAAAAATAGAAATGTGATTTTGAAAATTCCAGTAAAAATATCCTTCCTGTTTAGGAAGGGAATACAGCAAATCTTACTCATTTTTATGGAATAAACTCTAATTCGTCTAGATACAATAACACATAATACAATATGATGCTTATGGTTATGGACTATTTTCAGATCCTTAAAATCTCTGAATGAGTCCTATCTGGAATGACAGTCATAAATTCAAATTTGCTTGCTTTTGTCAGTTAAGTGAGATTTTGAATTTGAGGCAATATAGTTCTTCTTCAAATCTATTTACATCTCAGAAATGAGCAAGACCCCACCCATCAGAGGTTCAAAGGTGCAAAACTATAAACTCTTCATTTGGAAAGAGAGTCCCCAGGATACCTGCTCAAGAAGGGCCTCCTAGGGAATTAGTTCCTCAGGATTAGCTTCACTGTGTTCAGTCATCCTGGCACTGGGGCTAATGCAGCCGTGGTTCAAGGGGGCCAAGCTGCTGCTTGAGCTGGCACTCAACCTTGGCATTTTCAATGTGATCCTGACTTTATTGGCATGGAGCATGCAAGAGTTGTGGGGTAAGGGAGGCTTCCACCGAGATTTCAGAGGAAGATCTGGGAGCAAGGCAAAGAGCCACTGAGAAGGCTGTAAGCCAGAGATAACAGTGGATACCCCAGAAAGATAGAAATGCCAAGAACATGGAACACCTACTGAGGAAAGCTGTAGAATGACGGGAGCCAGTGCAAAAAAGAGCCCATATGGGCTGCAACCAGCAAGGCCATAGGAGTGGGGCTGCCCAAGCCTTTTAGCCCTTTAGAGTGCATGTCTCACCACTAGATGGCCTGGCTGCAGAACATAAAGCTACAGGATTTAATGTTTGCCCTGCTGAGTTTTAGTTTTGCTTTAGTCTGATTCCTTTTTATCCCCCTATTTGTTCTTCTCTTTTGGAATGGAAATGATTACCCTATCCCATTGTATGTTGAAAGTATTTTACTTCCTTTTTGAGTTTTATAGGAGCTCACAGCTAAGACATTGTTGTGAGTCTCAGAGGAGACTTTGCACTTGGACTTCTCAGCATTGTTGAAAATGTTAGGACTTTGGATAGTCTTAGAGATAGACTAAATGCATTTTACATAATGAGATGGACATGAGCCTTTGAGGGATCTAAAATGTCCCCCAAAAGTCTTATGTGTTTAGTGGTGGGGCTTTTGGGTTGTGATTGCATCATGGGGGCCTATACTCATCAGTGGATTGGTCCATTGATGAATTCATGGCTAATTGTGCTGTTAGGAGGTGGGGCCTGGCATGTGTCTTTGGAGGGTATGTCTCCCTTCCTGGTTCATCCCTTCTCTCTGCTTCATAGCTGTCACAGGTTGAGTAGCTTTCCTCTGCCATCCTCTTCCTCCATGATGTTTTTGCTTTGGAACCAGCCAATCATAGACTGCAATTTTGAACAAATTAAACCTCCCCCTTTTCAAGTTGTGGATGTTGGATATTGTGTCTCATGCCAAGAAAGCTAATACAAACCCAATATAGATCTTTTTGAAGTCTCCTATTTTAGTGTATCATAACTGTCTTTTACAATAAAACTCACCTCGCCTTCAGTTTACAAAGCAGTGTGTAAAATATTAGTCATAGAGGGCCTACAAAAAACCTGTGGACCATATTTTAAACATCTATAAATGATACATTTGCAATTTTTTGGTACTAGGGATTGAACTCAGGACCTTGCGCTTGCCAGGCAGGCGTGGTGCCATTGAGCCACTTCCTGGGCCCATAAATGATACATTTGGAGTAAACCAAATCCCAAATTAGTGTAAGAAAGGTCTGAGTTACCATTATGCAGACTGAGAGCAAAACTCTCCACTGTAGTTTGTACAGATAATGTGCTAATTAGAGGTTTCATTTCCAAGTTTGTGTCCTTTCTAATCATATGATTTGAGCAACAAAGTTTCACCAAGCTTTAGTTTCTTCACCTGTAAAAATGGAGAAAATAATTGTACCTATTTGATAGGGCTGATGTGAGGAATCTATGATGGCTGATGTGAGGAATCTATGATAACTGATAGATAATATGGCACATGATGCCTGACACACAGTAAGTGGTTAATGAATGTGATCTGCCATTACTGTTTTGGAAGAAAAGTAATTCATAGTATTTGAAAATTTAGAAAAATGGCCGGCGAAAACTTACCTTCCAAGGTACTTTTTTCTTGCCAGGTATGGTGGCACACACCTATAATCCCAGCACTCAGGAGGCTGAAGCAGGAGGATCACCATGAGTTTGAGGCCAGGCTGGACTACATAGCAAGACTTTGTCTCTCATAAAATCAACTACCTGAGCAGGCTATTCCAGACTTAGAGAACAGTGAGCAAGACAGTCAGAGTCATTCCCTTTGTGATACCTACATGTCATCCAACAAGCTCCTATCTTTGGCAAAGATGAGCACAAATCCAAATGTATGCCTGGAGTCAGACTTTCAGAAATACTGGCTTCTGAAGACAGAACCCTCTCCCAGTGAGTTTTAGCCTTAAGCCCTGGTCTTCTGGGAGAAATGATTCAGTTCTTAGAAGAATCTTATGCGTATTTCCCTATAGCATTTTCTCACTGCTGCTAAACTCTAAGTTGGAATGCCTTTATCCAAAATCCGGTTTCTACAATCCCTGAAATATTATTCTCCAACATAGGAGAAAATAAAGTCATTCAGAAATCTCCAGATGTTGATTTTGGAGCTAATCTTATCTGAGCCCATAATGATGTTATGCCCTTGGCCTAGTCATTTCTTTCCTGGTCCTCCTATCCACATAAATAAATGCAAGAGGTTGGACTGCATAACCCCTACAACCCTTCCTAGCTCTTACATTTCAAAAGCCTCTGCAATTCTATTCCTGCTCAACGGTCAGAAAAAGGTCTTTATTTTATGGAATTCTCTTTCTTCTCTTCTCTTCTCTTTCTTTCTTTCTTTCTTTCTTTCTTTCCTTCCTTCCTTCCTTCCTTCTTCCTTTCTTTTCTTTGTTTTTTGTTCTTTTTTAAAGGATGGATCATTTGATTTATTTAGAACCATTATAGCTAATTTACTGAATATTGATTTCATCTATATGCTTTTAAACTTTTTTATTAGTATGTTTGTGATAAATAGTAATTACTTTCATCTTGGGGAATTAGTGCATATATATATATATATATATATATGTATATATCCCAACTTGATTATATTTGCTACCCTTGTTAACTGAACAAATAGACTTGAGAATTTAATATTTTAAAGCAAAATCTGTTATTATACTCTATGGGATAAAGTGAAATGGACTTAAGTTCTATACATAATGGCAATTTCTTTTGGGATGTCAGAGAGCAGTTCTTTTGTTTTTCTGATTTTAACAACATTTCCCATTTGATGTGTAAGTCAAGTGCCAGAAAGCTTTTATTTGGTTGGTTAGGTTAATTATAGATTGAATTTACCACTGATATTTTTTTCCAATTTTGTTTTTAATAGTGAAAAACTAGAGAATCTGTAAATTCAGCTCATGAAATATTCTTTTTTAGTATTTCTTCCAATGATTCTTATATGTGCTTTTACTTATTCATAACATTTTAAAATGAATTTTGGTGATTCAGTTGAGGACATTTGATATTTCTCCATGTGATGATGGACATTTCTTCTAGGTTAATTTTCTTTAACTCCTTTACCAACTTTATTGCAGAAGTAGTATTGATTCACTCTCTATGTCACATGACATAAAGCTGTTCCTACTGGGAAATGTCTCACTTCTGCCGTTCTTCAACTACTTCTACCTCCAGGCTCTAATGTAGTATGTGAAAGAAGGCTTTATAGCTACTGGGGCTACAGGAAATACCAGGAATGAGAAGTGATGTTGTCATATATGTTATTTCTCTCAGATCCATTAGTTAATTTCCCTGAGTCCCAAGGTTTTTTTTTTTTAACCTACAAAATGAAGAAAGTCTTCATTGCTAAGGTGATAAACTAAAATTTTAAAATGTTGAACAAAATGCCTGAATCTTGGGTGATCAGTAAAGATTAGTTTTCCTTTTCTTCTCACAACTGATCTTCCTTTTGAGTAGAGCTCACAGTTTTATGACTGATGGCAAGTAAAAAATGCAAAAGGATGGTAGACAAAATGGAACTCCCTCAATAGAGGCTATGTTATTGGGAGTCTGCCTTCCAGTCTCCTGCTCCACTACCTACTATGTACTTGGCAGAGCTTAGAAAACCAGTTTTTCTATTATAGGAGTAACTGTGTAAGAGAAAAGTATGAAGCATTTGTTGAGTGTTGGCTTTCCTGAGCCCCAGTTTTTTCAGTGTCATGAATATATAGGGCCTGTGTTTCCTGCAACATTAAATTAAACTGTGAGCTCCCAAACATTTTATCTGGGAAAATTTACAAATACAGGAGTCATACTGAAACAATGTGCATTGACCTGAGAAATCACAGACCTTTCTGCAAGCCACAGGCAAAAGTTTAGACTTTATCAATTTAGTTGATACCTAATTCTGGTACCAGAGCCAAAACCAGAGCATCTCCACAAATACAGTATGACAAATAAACAAGTTTCCTTTTCTTGACTTTTGGTCCTTAATTTAAGCCAAACTCTTCAAGTCTCAAAGTTTCTTTTTTCTCTTAACTATTTCTAATGTGAGCCTTATTATGAATATAATTTGACTGAAAGCTGGACCCAGATGGACCCTGAAGGCCTTAACCTATGGAAGGAAGTCTCTTGGCACACTGCCTGTAATCCCAGCACTCTCAGAGGCTGAGGCAAGAGGATCGAAAGTTTGAGCACACCCTGGGCAACATAGCAACTTAGCAAGAGACCCATTCTTAAAAAATAAAAAGGGCTGCAGATGTAGTTCAGTGTGAAGACCTGAGGTTCAGTTCAATTTCTAGCGCACACACACACACACACATTCCCACACAATTCCTGCTTTGGTGAGTGGCAAGGAATATGGTTTGCTAGTCTAACAATGGCTATTAGGAAATTAATCCTTGCTATTTTTTGGGTAAGAGTTCAGTTTTGCCTGAGGGCATTTGTACACAAAGGTCCCTCTGCCTTAAGCTCTTTTTCCAGAAACGTTAAGGGCTCCCTCTGTCTCATCAGAGAGACCTTTCCTGACCATCTGCTCCAACAGAATTACCTCCTATCACTTTGTAGTCTGGTGGGTCTTCACCCATGCTCCTCCTATCAGCAGCATAAGCATCACCTGAGAACATTTTTGAAATAAAAATTGTCAAGGCCTGCCAAATCTGAAACCCAGAAGGATGGGCCAAGAAATTTAACAAATCCTCCAGGAATTCTGATCCAAGCTGAAGTCCTTTATTCTGTTTTGCTTCACAGTCTTTATTACCAACTGATATTATATTAACTATCCATTTCCTTCCAGATTTATTACCCACATTTTCTACCTGAATGCAAGCCCTGAATTAGAACTCAGAGGGCATATTAGAAGGTCTATGGAGTCCTATATTAGACACTGTGTCAAAGAGTAAAGTCTTACTGGTTAATGTATCCCCGACACTCTTCAGAATAGTATGTGACATAAAAGAGGCTCTCCGGAAAGATTTTTCAATGAAAGAACAATTTGCCACCACAGGGTTGGCACAACCTCTCAGAGACAGAATATAATACTGAGCACAAAGTGACAGTGCAGTACCTGAATTTCCACCCCGAGTTATTTGGGTAGGTTGATAATGACCTTGTAGGGACTCAGCAAGAATTATGCCTCTCATTTTACTTAATTTTACTATGTTAGATTTTCTAAAGGTCCTCTACTTTAAAACTGCTACATCTCAGGCCAGGACTCAAATGTTACAGCTCTTCACCAGTCCCCTTACCATCACATCAGAGTAGGGTTTCAGGAGTGACTATAATGATACTAAGTGGCCATAGTATTTTTAATAGCTTTTAAATTTTTATTTTTATTTAATTTGTGGCTTCTCAGAATTTTTTTGCGGGGGGAGTACTGGGTATTGATCCAGGGCCTTCACATTGAGCTACACACTCAGCCCTCTCTCTTTTTAAATTTTTGAGACAAATAGTTGCTAAAAAATCACTAAACTACCCAGGTGGGGCTTGAACTTGGATCCTCTTGCCTTGACCTCTCAGAATGCTATGATTACAAGCGTTTACCATCATTCCCAGATTACTCCTCAGAATCTTTAATGTGCAATCTTTTGAAAATCTGTAAGTGGGAAATACTTTAGTGATTCCCAAATTTTGGATCAGAAGTTCATTTTTGTGCACTAAACAATTATAGGTGATGAGGAAATTTGAGGAACATTGTCAAACTCATAACTTATAGCCACTCAACATGCCTCCTTGACCAGTTGGACAGTAATATGCTGTCTGTGATTCTATCCATTAGCTTTTGCTGTATAACAAACTACCTCCAAAATTAGTAGCTTATAACAGAAATCATTTATTGTTTTCCATGAGTCTGTGGATTAGTTAGGCAGTTCCCTAATTTGGGATTGGATAATCTGTGATCATCTTACATGTTGGCAGGCTAGTGAGTCTGGGATTGTTGAGCTAGGATGGGTTAGCTTAGTTCCTCATGGTCTGTCGTCTTCCAGCAGGTGAGCCAAGGTTTCTTCATTTGGTGGTCTCAGGGCCCAAAGACTGGAAAGAGAGCAGGCCTCTGCACACCAGTACTTTTTAAGTCTCTATGTCACATTTGCTAAAGTTTCATTGTCTAAAGCAAGTTACATGTTCAATCCAGACTGAAGAGAAAGAAAAATAGGCTCTAGTTCTTGAGGAGGGGATGGTCAATGTTGTATTGCTAGGATATATTTAGAAGCAAAAGTCAAACATATGACTTGAGAAATTTAAATGAGAATAATCATGTACTCATTTTGTGTTTCCATTACAAAATACCCAAGGCTGGGTACTGGTAAGGAAAAGAGGATTATTTAGCTCATATGTCTGAAGATTCAACATGATGCTGATATGTACATGGTGAGGCTTCATGGTAAATAGCATCGTGATGGTGGGAGTGTGTGCAGAAGCGATCCCGTGGCAAGACAGAGCAGGATTGATTTATGGGACGTGCCAAGTTCCCTTATAACAACCTGCTCACATAAGACTTCTAGAGAGAGTGAGAATGTACTCCCTCAGGAAAGCCTTAAGTCTTCTTAAGGACCTAACCATCTCCCACTAGGCCCTATCTCAATATCCCCAACACGGGGGGCCTAACTTCCAACACATGACACTTCGGGGTACAAACAACATCCAAACTGTATCAGGTCACTTTCTTTCCCCTTTAGAAATTGAGAAACATCTTCAAAAGGATTCCCAACTATCTCTGGTTCTTTGCTTAGCTTAAGAGCTTCATCACTGTATCAAGAACCTTTCTGTATCAAAATTAGTCAAAGCTTCCTCACAGTGCTTCAGAGATTGGTACAAGAATCCAAGAGCAAAGGCCGTTTTGTATATGTGGTTGTAAAGTGGTCTTGGCTAAACTGTGTCACACACCAACAATTTGAAGCCCACCCTCACTATACCACATGCATAGGGAAAAAGAGACTGAGGGAAAAAATAGGATATATTTGCATATGCGCTAGAACAATGTTAGCAGGAGGTATTCACCATATCACAGGGAATGAAAGGATTCAAGCTTTGATGATCTCAATTCTGTTGACAGTAATATACCTTGAGTGAATAGCTTTTATCTCACCCATACCACAATCATTTGGTGCAATGTTGGGCTCAGATGCCAGGCTCTGGAAAGATTATGGTGGAGAAAGTAAGTTAATCTCTTTCTTTGCGGAATTTAGAGCCAAGTGAGATAGAAAGACATTTCAAAGTATATCCAGATAGATATATACATAGACACATAAACATATAAATTGAGATAGAAAGAAAAAGCAAACAAAGTATAAGAGAGGGCAATGAGTGAAGGCATTTAATTTAGACCCGATAGTCACAGAAGACCTCCTTGAGAAACTGACTTTTCAGCTAAGAATTTATGGATGAGCGTAAAAGATCCTATCATATAGAACAGAGAAGCCAGAAGTAAATCAGAAAGGATAGACTAAAGCAACAGCTAATACAGAATTAAACCACAAGAGGATGCACCAGAATATGTACTGAAAAAGAAGAAAATGAACACATTGTAAAAATATGTAAAATGCTTTATCCTGAAGCCCCATCCATGTTTCTCAGTTGTTTCCCTTTTATCATATTGCTGGATTCAAATAAAATATAGTTTAGGAGAACATCTGCTTTAAATTTCATCCTCTTTTAAAGCCTGTGCTCTATAAACAATAAAAAGCAGAAGGATAGCATAAACTTTCACAAGTTAAAGACCACATTTAATCATCATCTTAGGAACTATTAGGAAAAGGAAGAACAAATTTCATGGAGTCTGGTGATGCCACATCCTGATTTTGCAGTATGTTAAAATTAGGAATAACAAATAAAATAATTTGTAGGAACTAATGAACAAGTGGTCAGGATTCACTGTGTTGGAATAGTTCATGCACTTGGCAAATCTTAATGAGATGTGGAACACAAAGGAACAAAGATTACCTCTATCCTCATTTCCTAGGTTGAGTTCCTCTATTGGGGCTGGTATATTCTCACCCTTGAAGAGGGTCATGATTCAGTGCATAAAGTTCAATTGTTTTCTCTGGCATTTATGTTCAAAACAAGGTTCTCTGGCCAAGTTTGTCAGTCATAGCACTACCGACATTCTGGCTGAGTAATTCCTTGCTATGAGGAGCTATGTTGGCATTAGAGGAAGTTGAGCAGCATCCCTGGCCTCTATGCACTAGATGCCAGTAGAACACACATCCAACCCTGTTGCCACGCCTCAAGTTGAGACAAAAAAATGTCTCCAGATTTTCCCAATTGTCCCCTTGGGAGCAAAATTATCTCCAGCTGAAAACTTCTGTTCTACCTTTGGATATCAGAGAATATGAATTTTGCTGTTGCTGCTTTTTGACTTTCTAGATTAGGAAACTGCTTACTGGCATGTTTTAGTATCTTTTGCAGAGTAGAGAAAAAAATATCAAGTTTACTAATGACTTAGCTTATTTTATCCAGTTCTATCTATCCTAAAACAATGTAATTAAATTAGGACCTTAATGTTTTCCTCACAATTGAGAAAAAATTTAAGTTTTGAGGAATAACATTTCAAGTATTAATTATATTGCTACAAAAATGTCCACTGAACAGATATGAATTTACCAAATATAAGTTGATTTTTTTACAAATATTGCTGCAAATTTGTTTTTAAAAAGACACTAATTTTTAATCATCTACAATTAGTACCCCTAAAAATGGAGCAAAAGAAACCAATAACCTAGGAAATGCACAATACCTCTGGAATGTACCTGAATACCTTATAGTAATATTGCTCTGTACCCCTTTATGGATATCTGAGAACACAAGAGTCATTGTGTTTAAATTTGGAATTCTACACTTTCTCCTGTGGCACCCACACATAGCCCTCTATGGCTCAGTGGAAACACTGCAATATAAAACTGTTCAGCTTTTTAAGAATACAGTGACAAATAATTTAATCAAGTTGAAGGGATCTTAAAAAGGTTCCTTTTCTCAGGTTGTTGATGAGACAAAGTAGGGCATACTTAGTGGTACTGCCAACACCATAAAATCATGAGAGGAAGAACCTGGTTTACACAATGAAGGTTAGCTGCCCTATGATGATAAATTAGCAGGGAGTTGATAAGGTGCCTATATGACTAATTACTAGTTAGCAAAATGTTTACATCAGAAATAAAAGCCTCAGTCAGTGGAACAGTTACAGGTCATTAGGAATGACAAATAGAAAACCTGTCTGACCCTGGCCTCACCTTGACTAAAGAGACCCACTAGCCATGGGAAACAAGTGTAAATCAGATAGTCTATCAAATAAAACTGATGCATTGTTAAGAGGGTCCTCACTAGTAGCCTGTCACTGAAGGAAAGAAGATGTGGTACAAAGAAATGAAGTAAAAAAAGACTTATTATTTAGTTTCCTCTGAATTCCTGTCTATTTATAACATTTTCCCATCTGTCATTAAGAGTTACACCCATGACAATAGCAATGAAATATTAGGACTTCTACAATATGTATACACATATGCATACAGAGCAATTGGCTTAACATTGAGCTTGTAAAAATATTTAATTGAATTAAAGGAATATACTCAAGTAGAATATATAGCATTATGCTGTTTCACCTACCATGTATTTGTAACAATCTTATTGTATGTCACTTTGATAAGACAAACACAATTTTCTCTGAAATGTAAACAATAGCTGAATCATTTTCTTTTTCTTTGCATTTGGGAGCAACCCTGGGCTTCATGAGTGCTAGGCAAACACTCTTTCATTACATCCCCAGCCCAATTGAGCTTAATTATAATTATATATAACAGCTATGGAGGTCAAAGGTGAGTACTGTTATTCCTCTGAAACATAAACCTAAGAGAAAATACTCTATAAGACCCTAAGGCCAAACCCCACAAGTGTTCTTTTGTGTTTTCCACTGGCCTGCTTACTCTTGCTGAATTTATATTTCTTGCCAAATTTTGTTATCTGCTCTCACATACCTTTGTAGTGCTGAACAGCAATCTAAGAACAGGTTGAAAGACCTATGTGGAAGCAGGAGGGCAGTAGAGTGTGTTGTTGGGAATTAATCAGTTGTCTTTGCAGGAAAGGCCCCAAGCCCCAAGGCAGCCACTTACTGACACTGGATATTATGCCATGTTGTCACAGCAGGTGACCAGGAAATCGTAAGTATTAGAGAATCCTAAGAGGTCTAGTGTGGAGGGAGATTCAGTCTACCCTGTCCCACCTTCTTGGCTTTCCAACCCTTTCTTTATGTCTGTCAAGTGTTCTTGCCTAGTTTTAGCACCCAGCAATGATGGCAGTGTATTATACAGTTAAGAAAATGTAAGACAAGACTGAAGACAGTACACTATAAGAAACATCCACTCAGGATGGCATCCATCCATTAATCAGTGAATTCAACACACCTTGGTATTGCCTGGTGCTCCTTTCTAATCCAGTCTATGCCCATACCATTTTTTCAGCTTATCAATCTAGCAATCACAACAGTAAAGGAAGTAAAGTTTATCGCACATATTTTCTTAAGCAGCCAATGCAACTTTCTAAGTCATACCGCCATCACTTTTAGGGAATCTATGGCAGTTCCTTTGAAAACAAATTCTAGAAATAGTGTTCAAGTCAATTTAAAATTCATAAGTCAAAAGTTCCCACTTTTTTATCCCTTCTGAATGCAAGATAAACTACTATATGACTTCATTAAAAAAATTGTGTTTTTAAGAGCCCCTGTTCACAGAGATAAGAATAAAAGTGATATGTTTTGAAATGCTTTCACCAAAAATGGATTAAAATGTGAACATGTCTTATATGAGGTCAGTTCCCTTGTATGGAATATTAGTAAATTTCCCTTGTATGGAAAATTAGTGAATTTTCCAAAAGTTCCTTACAGGAAGCAACTGTAGATCAGTGTTTCTCAACATGTGGTCCTCAAACCTGTCCTCATATCACCTGTGAACCTGTTAGAAATGTAGTCTTGGGCAGGGTCCAGCAATCTGTGCAGCAATAAGCCCTCCAGTTGATTCTGTGCACACTAAAGTTTGAGAAGCTGAAATAAAACTGAACTATAATGTTCAGTCTTCTATGCTTTTAACTTAATAATTGTGATGATGACTATGATTTTAACCTTATCTCAGCACCTCACCATGTCCTTAAACCTTATCCTAAATACTGTAGGCATTATGCTGTGGTATCACTTAATTTTCATTAGAATGCAACAAAGTATGCTCATTCCCAGGTTTTAGGAGCGATAATGAAACAGGAAAATTAAGTAACTTGCCCAAGGTCAGCCAATAATCTACAGAGTTGGCTTAACTGAAGAAGATAATACACACATACACTCACGCACAGACACATACACACAACACCCTCTTTTTTTCACTATCCTGCCATACTACCTTCTAAAATCAGGAAAAAGGAAATCTCCCAATTTAAATTTTACTTCCCCTTCATAAAATTACCTTTGCCCTTAGGACCTAACAGGAAAGATCCCCCTTTGCCCACAGCCTAAGCAGTCAACCATCTGATCTCTCAGCCACATTCTGACCTCTTCCAAGCATGTCAGAGCTCTAGAGACAAAATCCCTAGGATATTTTGAGAATGATTTTTCTCTCAAGTGAATGTGAATCTTTTATCCACTCATTTTGTATAAAAATGAGCCCTTCCCATAATTATAAACTACAGTTTCGAAGTGTCAAGAGACATTCTAAATACCATCGACATCACTGCAGCTCAAAGTGTGGTACCCAGGCCAGCAGCATCAGCCTCATTCTGGGTGCTTGCTAGTGGTGCAGAATCTTAAGGCCCACCTCAACTTGCTGAATCAGAACCTTTGTTTTAACAAAATCTCCAAGTGATTCTATGCACATGGAAATTTGAGAAGCACAGGTTCAAATAGTCGACACCCCCCCCCCGCGCCCCGCCCGCCATTTTACCTGAGGAGACTTGAGGAAATTAATCCATTCAAAATCATGAATCTAGTTAAACTGGAACTGACCACAAATTGAATATATTTTTTTCTGTGTCCCTGAAGCCTTCAGCTCTTAAGTACTTTAAAAATAATGTTACCCAAAAATCATTGAGAGCTTCTTTTTATACTGAACATTGTACTGATCACTTTACATAGATTATCTCACTTTGTCTTTTACACATCCTATCAGTTCATTACTATTGTTATCACTATGTTTTCTGCTAGGGACACTGAGGCCCAGAGAGGTATAAGTACCTGCCCTAAATCATGCAACTTTGACTAGTTAAATCCAGGATTGTAACCTGTGTAGCAATCTTGGTCTCTGTCTCTCTCTGTCTTTCTCTGTCTCTGTCTGTCTGTCTGTCTCTCTCTCTCTCTCTCATTTCAAGAGAGGAGTGAATGAAATAGTCATTCTGCTTGATATCTTTTTATTAATCTCAGTAGGAACAGCTCTTCTCTACAGCTGACTAGAAAAGAAAGCAAAAGGCCTCTCACCTTCTACTAGTCTTTTCATTCCTTACAGCGTTGTTGCCATACCTTCCAGTCCTTCTTTTCAACCCCTCTTCCATCACCTCGGGAATCCTAGTTTCCAGTCACTGGGGATTTAGAGGTGAAGTCCCTGCCTACAGAGTGAGAAAGATCAAGCGCTACTGATCTCCTTCGCCAGAAGCACTCAAAAGGTAAAGGAAAAAAGGTGTTTATGAGAGAGCTATATCATAGGTAAATGAGTTGCTATTTGTGGTTTCTTGAAACCCCAACATATAAGAGGTTATTTCCAGTAAAAAAAATTTTCCATCCCAATCAAGATAACATCTGAAATGCAACCTAAGAGTAAATTGGAAACAGACTGTGTTATGTTCCAATATAATTATAAAAGTTCTACTTCTTTATAGCACCTTTAAAAAAGTGTTTGAGTGTTTTGGAGCAATGTGCTTTTCCTTACAGTAAGCTGGTACAGCTCCTTCACACTATACGCACATATTCCACAACCAAAAATAATATGGAAAAGGTCCAGGTCTAGAAAAGCACCTAAATTAGAATATAATTTTTATGTTTAAATTTGGGTTAACGATTAAGCATTATGAGATTAATATTTCATTTTCACACAGTTTTTCAGAATTTGGCAATGTGTATAATGGTTAACTACATATACTTTTGCTTGTGTCACTGTGGAACTAGGCAGTAAATGAGTACTTTAGAAACTTTGGTATGTGCATCATCTGTAATATGATTGCACAGACCTGTAACATTCCCAAAGGAAAGTACTCCACAATTTCATTGATATCTGAAAGCAAACACAGCCCAGTTATTAATGTTCTCCATACAGCATATGCATGTGTGGTGCATGAGTCTTTGATTCTAAATATCTTCTGTTAAATTCCAAGATTTTCAAGGTAAGAACCCTGCCTTATTTATGTTTCGTTTTCTCTTATTATAGTAACATGTTTTCTTGCCTTAATAAATGTTTGCTGAGCTAAATACCACACCTTAACTACATATATCTGGACTTTCTTGTGTTGTGAACTTTATCTAATGGGAAATGGAAAAGATTTGTGGGTTTTATAAGGCTATAATTTTCAATCTCCTGATTTTTATGATTTTTAAGGGCTGGCCATAATGCCATATAGTTCTCTGATTTTATTTCTTTGGTTGTTTTTTTTAAAAAGCAAAATGAATGAATTTTGATTGAGCCATGGAACCCAGTTGCTTGCATATGTAATAGGGATTTTAAATTACCACATAAACACAGCTGTGGTTTTTCAGTCTGAAGGGCTCCAGAAACATGCCGACTACTGGGTGGGGGTATTTGGAGCTCTAAATTTAAGTGCATTATGAGCTGTGGCAGACAATCATTCACCATATTTAAATCTCTGGGCAAGTATAAAACTAGAGTGAGACAAGTTTCTTATCTATGCACAAATCTGAACAAGCAAGTTTAGCTTCTATCTTAAAAGTTGACAAATTATACTTCATGGTATGCCATTGGCTATTGCATTTATGAAGTTACCAGAAGGTTAATGGTTTAAGAGAGTTTATATTTAAATTATGTCATTGTAGAAGTTATTTCAAAAGTCAGAAATTGATGATAAATCATGCTTTCTTACAGGGCAAGCAGTCTCATGTAGGAAAATAGATGAAAATATTTACATCTATGTTTATTTGTGTCTACATACACATAAAAACAAATGCATTGCTGGGCGTGGTAGCACATGCCTGTAATCCCAGCACTCAGGAGGCTGAGGCAGGAAGATCACCGAGAGTTCAAAGCCAGCCTGGGCTACATTGTGAGTTCAGGACCATCCTGAACTATAAAGGGAGACCCTGTCTCAGAAAACAAAAACAAACAAACAAACAAAAATGCATACTAAAAGCTCTGTGTGTGAACTTTAGCTTAAAAAGCAATGAGGAAATGTAAAATTTAAAATACTAGTTACCCATACTGCAGGAGAAAAGATATTTCTATAGAAGCTTGTTCACTAAGTTTGTTAAACTATTGACAAGAAATATGCTCAATGATTTAAACTATGATTTCATGAGACATTTTCAATGCTATCTCTTTAATATTCTTAATATTTAAGAAGACTTTAGGAGAATTAACTAATCACTGATGGAAAACAGAATTGTATTTCATGTCCTCAGGTTTTTGAACCATTAAATTGCAATAAATCAAATCAGGAAAGTTTTACATAGTAAAAGAAGTGGAAAATACCACCGAACCCTAATGCTAATTCAATTAATTAAATAGAAAATTAGAATTAGAATCAAAGTTGCCATTTGGCCCTTTTATCCCTTGAGACAAGCTGGATTTAGAAAGGGAATAGTGACAAAAGTCAGGATTAGATAACCTACATTATGAATTATCTACTCTGTAGTGTAACCTCAGAAAATGACAAATTCAAGTTCTTTTCTCTGGGTAACCAATACTATTATGAATTATTTTCTTCTATCACCACTTTAAGAAATTTAACTTAAACACTGTAGTTAACGCAAACAACACTAGGAAATAAATACTATCACAACAGACAAAACTAGAATAGGCAACCTGTCCCTTGACCCCAGATAGACTTGGAGTGGTGATCATAACAGTGAATAATTTCCGATTGTTCTACCACCAAAAACGTATACAACTGAGAATTAGTTATTTTTTTATTTAAGAGGTTTGTTTTTTATTTCTTCAAAGAAGTCATACTTACTTCTAGCATTTTTTTACTCCACCTTGTTAATGCAAGCAGCCATAAAAATTTTACATTTTGTACTATATTAATATTTGCTTTTCCTTAAGACAAATACATCAAATATATAAGAACCAGAAAAGGCATCACTTTCTACTTGTTTCAGTCAATCTAACATTAGCAAAGAAAATCATTATAAGAATGCTTTGAGTTTTCAGTAACAAATCATATATAAGCAATACCTCATCTGGAACTGGATGAAATTATAGGGTAACCTGGTAGGAGTCCTCTTATTTGAGAGATGAAGAAAACTGAGATTTCCAAGACAGAAACCACTGACATCAAACTGTTGTAATTCTCAAAAGTGGAACATCTGTGTATATTTCTGTCTTTCCAGAAACTGGATTGTCCCTGAATATCTTCTTTTCCTTTTTCTATAGTAACAAAATTTCTCCCAGGACTGTATGGCTGCCCAAAATGAAAACTACATTTCCCAACATTCACTGCAGTTTTTCTAGGTCAGGTGAATACATTTTAGGCAGAAGTGTCCTGTGATTGCCCCGGGACATTTCCTTATGCATTGTCCTTTATTTTTCATTCTTCCCATTTTCCTGCCGGTTGGAACATTTGTAAAATGGCCAGAACTGGAACAGCCATATTTGATGGTCCCAGGAAGAGAGAGGCTGCTTCCAGAGCAACAAAAAGGGTGGAGAATCTAAAATTGCATGGAGGAGAGTCGTACCCCAGATTTCTAGAATTTGGATGAAAGAAGATGTATAATGAAAAAATTTCTTTGTCAAACAGTGTTTACTTTTTATTTTTCTATTACTCCTACTGAAACCCAATCCTAATTCCTAGTCTGTTGTAACAGCAGAGTCTGGCACACTAACTGACCTGTAGGGGTGTTCAGTAAATCCCTGAGCAATCTGGGAGGCATCCCTGACACAGTTTCCTCCCCCTATATTCAACACAGCTGTGAGCCCTATTGGTCTTATCTCCTGATATATCTCAATTTTGTGCACTTGTCTTTGTCTCTCTCCACCCATGTGAACTGAAGCTCCTGCCTCCTCTTGCCCAGATTACAGTGATTTCTTCTGCTCACCTATCTAAAGTTTTGCTTTCAATCACTTCAGTTACCCATGGTCAACCTTAGTTTGAAAATATTACATGGAAAATTTGAGAAATAAACAATTCACACATTTTTAATTGTGGCCATTCTGAATAGCATGATGAAACCCCCAGCTGCTCCACTCTTCTCTAGCTTGAATATGAATCATCTCTTTGCCCAGAGTGTAACCACACTGTGTAAGACACCTTCCCACGAGTTCATTAGGTGCCTCACTTATTAGATGGGTGGTCGTCACAGCATAGTAGTGCTTGTGTATCCTCATTTTACTTAATAATGGCCCCCAAATGCAAAAGTAGTGATATCGGCAATTTAACACATTATATTGTTTATAGCATCACTTTATATTGTCATATTTTATGACTATTGTTTTCAATCTCTTACTGTGCCTAATTTATGAATTAAATTTTAATTACATACGTAATAATAGGTATGTATGAGTAGGAAAACCCCAAAGTAGTATATGTTCAGTATCTTCTGAAGTGTCAGACATCCACTGGGGTTGGGGGGGGCGTCCTCAGAACCCATTTTCTATGGATCAGGGGAGATTGCTGTATTCTTAAGCCATCTGAATGGTCTTGCCAGAGCATATCCTTTTTAATTTAAAATGTACTTTTTTGTAACTTTTGAAAGACTCAAATCCTTAACATATCCTATAGAACTCATTTCTCTGATTTCATTTCACATTATTTTCAACCTTGTTATCTGGGATTCTCATTTTCCATCCCTGAATTGAGTAGGTGGTCCTGTAAAATGCATGGTTAGAATCTGGAAAATCGATGGGCCAAAGTGACTAACATTTGAAAGACAGAAAGAGGGAGAAAGGAGAAAAGGGGTGGAGGGACAGACACAGAGAAATGTCAATTACCACAGAATATATTTTGTATTTACCTTAGAACAGCCATGAGCTCATTGAATTAACCAAATCCTAACATAAACTTACTTAAAAGGTTGAATGGACTAGGGATTTGAAACCCATTCCTCCCTATTCCTATCTCAAATTTGAAATATAATAATTAGATTAGCAGTCCTCACAGTGGTTCAGAGTCTCCTGGGGGGGTCCCTAAGATCATTTTTTGGGATCCACAAAAGCCTCCCTATTCTAATCTGGATGAAGCTGGATTTTCTTCATACATTTCAACCCAAGCAGCATACTGCAAAAACTTTAGTACAGAAGCACTTATAAGATTCTAGCTGTCTTATTATTAGACTAGACATTAAAGAAATTTGCAAAAGTGTAAAACAGTGCCACTCTTTTCACTACTTTTATTGTTTATGAAAATATAGTTATTCTTAATAAAATTGTGTTCCTTACTTTACCATGTAATTCAAGGGTCCCCTACCCATTTGCCACAGACTTGAACCAATAAAGGTAAGCAATGAAAGTTTCATTTGTATTTACAGCAGCTGTCCTTCTCTTTAGTTACCATCTGAGCTCTGCTTACTTCAGAACAGCAGGGCATTAGATTCTCATAAGAATGTGAATCCTACTTTCAACTGTATGTTGGAGGGATCTAGGTTGCCTACACCTTTGAATCATGCTGAAACACCCCCACTCCCACCCTGTCTGTGGAAAAATTGTCCATGAAACTGCCCTGGTGCCAACATGGCTGGTGCAATGGTTTATCGTTGCTATTTTTAAATGATTTAATAAAAACATCTTAAACATTTCTGATTCTATTATAATACCATTGATGCTATTAATAGACACAATCCACCAAACCAAAGCTGTTTGGTGTCTTCAATACTTTTGAGAATGTGAAACCATCCTGAGACCAAAACATTTATGAACTGTGACATAGAAGAATCATTTCTCTGGTTTAAGGCTGATCTTCTCTTGAACTTCAAATATGTAGGAAGACAGTAGTAGAAAGAACTGAGACTTGAGGTTAGTAGACCTAGGCTGGGAAGCAGGTGCTGCCATTCACTTGCTGTGTGAACTTGGGCAAGTCAGCTAGCTTCTGAGAATCTGTTTCCTCCTCTCTAGGCTCCAGATAAAACCTCAGTGCATTATTTTGAGAATAAAAGAAAAGGACACATGATTGTACTCTGCAGAGTGCTGGACACAGTAGCTATGTGTGTAGCATGCAGAAATATTCACTTGTATTTAATATTAATAAACTACACATTGGCGTGAGTTTGGAAATTTTTTTCAAACAGCTTTTAAGGGGAGATGTGGAAGAAGCTCAGCAACCAGCTCTCTGAGAAAAAGAGCTCTGCTTTTTAGCATTTGCTGACTTCCATTGTGCAAATACTCTCACATTGGCAGATTTCAGTGCCAGTGGGGAAGAGATTGGCTCTTGTGAGCAGGCATGAGCCAGCTTTAGCATACAATATTCTGGGTCCTTTTATGGGATAGGGAAGGAGGATACATATGAAGCAGGAAAATAGTCTGGGGTCTGAGAATAAAATTCATGCTACTTCAGTATTTTGTCTCTAGTCTATGTTTAATTCCCAGTTTTCTTTTTATTTGATTTAATGTTTGAATCAAAGATACCATGAAGACTTGGGCATCCAAATCATCTGCCAGAGGCTTTTGTAATTCTACCAGCTGAGTAATGTTTGGGGACACTGCCTGGAAAGAGTAGTTAAAACAAGGCACAGGACATACTAATCTAGTTTAAGTGTCCCTGGGAACAGATATAAGACACTGAAATGATGCTATAGGGCAGAGGATCTCAAAAGGTGGTCTTCAGTTAAGCAACCTGGTAACACCTGGTTGTTAGAAATGTGGATCATCAGAACCCACCCAGCCTTACTGCACTGTCTACTCTGGAAGATGAACCCTGCAATTTGAGTTTTAACAAGCCCCTTAGGGGCCCAGGGATTTAGCTCAGTGGTTTTGCCACCTGCTGTTCAAGCACAAAGACCCGAGTTCAATCCCTGGTACCAAAAAAAAAAAAAAAACCAAACAAACAAAAAACAAGCCCCTTAGATGATACTACCTGTTCTTTAAACAACTCTAGAAGTCTGAGGGTCAGAGGAGGCAAGCCAACTGCCGTGTTTTCGAGCATAGATGTGTTGAGCATTTTGGATATCCCAGGTGAGTGAGGCACAATCAACTGAACTGGGTATAGTGGATGCTGTTGGCTGGTACATCCATCCCTTGCTTTCTGTGGAATGTTGGCTGCTAAGTCCCATTTTCTGGAGAACAGCCAGGACTGGCCCACCATCAGCTCAAAAGCCTCCTCCTTTGCTTCAGAGGGAGACAGGCTGTGCTATAACTCTAGTTCCTTGAGGTGTAGACCAAAGCCAGTCTCCACGTGGGACCAGATTCCTGCTTCCTTTTTCTTCCTGCACCAAGCTGCTTCCCTCATTCTCCTGAAAGCACTCCTCACAAAAAGTGCCTCAACATGAATCTTAGTCACAGGCTCTGTCCCTAGGAATCCTGAAATGAAACAGCAGATTTCAAAGATAGACCATTTCTGAGTTTGTATCTAAATTTTCCTAATTACCACCTATGTGACTTTATATGGGTTAGGTAACCTCTCTGGGCCTATTTTCCTGTGTTAAGTACAGCTAATAATGCCCCTTCAAGGGTTTGCTGTGGAGTTGAAGGGATACTGTGCAGTGTAATAGTTGCCAGTGTAGTGCCTGGAGGGTGGTGTGAACTGTTCAGAGCCCCTTCAAATTCACTGCCTTGTCCTCTGGCCTTGATTCATGTTTTTCCTGCAGTCTGTTCTCTTTGTGGGGACTCCCTGAGTATCTCGCACCAGCCTACCTCATCAATGACTGGAAGTCAGAAATGCTTTTTCAAGTGGTGAAGTACTTGGCAGGACATGGAGTGCAGGCATAAAGCATAAACAGACATACAATTGAAGTTGGAAATATACTAGGAGGGGTGTCTGGGAGTTCAGAGACTAGGAGAAGGGTGTTCCAGCCTGGGAATTTCCCTGGACTTTCCCATTCTTGTAGCCTTATAGTGAACTTGGAGAACTTGGAATTGCCAACCTGGCTCTCTCCGAGTCTAGAGAGACTGCTAAACAGGAAGGAAAAACAAAACAAATATAAACAGGTGAATGTTGGAGTAAACTCACATCTCTGTCTGGTTTTCACTGAAAGTCCCTGTTTGTGACTGAGATCTGAACTTCTCAGTATATCCTCCCAGTGGCCTCTGACCAGCCCATTTTAAGAGCCCTCATTTTTCCAGCACCAGCCACCACCAGCTTGTTGATAAGTATATTGTCTGTCTCTCCTGCTACAACCCCTTGAGTAGAGTGGCTTGGTAAATCCTGTCCACAACTATCTCCAGTACACAGTAGGTCCTCAATAAATTCTTGGTCTTGGAGCCACTGGGATTGTTAAATATTGCTAGTGAGAGTTTGGAAATATTGCTGGAGACCGAGACCGAGTGTACACCTTCCCAGGACACAGGCATTCCGTGCCTTGGTATTTATCCACAGAAATGCAAAGGTGCTTGCCAAAAGTTAGGTACTAGAATGTTCACTCCAGCACTTTTTGTAACATCTGAAAGCTGGAAGCCACCCCAATTTTCACCAAAACAGAATGGATAAATTGTGGTATACTAATACAAAGAAATATTATATGGCAATGAGAACCAATAACCTTCAGTTGCTCGCAAAAACATGGATGTATCTCATTAACATAAAGTTAGAGACCAGACACAAGAGAGCATATTCTCTATGATTCCACTTGTATAAAACACAAAACCGGGCAAAATTGATGTTGGTGTTAGAAGTCCTGGTGAATGAATGGGGTTTGTCTGGAGCGAGTTGCGGTTGCTCATCATGTTTGATTTCTTTACCTTAAAAAAAGGCAGGAGGTGGTAGTGGGGGCTGGGAGCCAACCAGCCTCACCCTACCTGTTTGCCTGGAGCGGTGCCAGGGCAGTGAGGGCGCAAGGGGGCCGCCGGAGGCGAGTGGGAGACAGGGAGGCGCTGCCCAGCTGTGGGGCTGGAAACGCCTGGAGTGCAAAGCCAGGGCAAGCACCCGAGCTAGTAGCAGCGGGCACTGGGGGCGCCCTCTCCTCAGCCCGCAGGGCGCCGCGCTGTGGTCGAGGCCCAGGGTCGGTCCTCCCCAGGCAGGGCTGCGGGGTCTGGCTGCGGGGTATGGCTGCGGGGCTAGGGCAGGCCGAGCTGTGTGCGGGAGCTCAAGGCCGGAGCTGGCAAGGGGCTCCACTGTGGCCAGAAGCTTGGGACCGAGCCGCGGGGAGTGCGGGGGGAGGGCACCTGTCCCCGGGTGACCCGGGCCGAGGAAGGGCGGGCCGTGGGCGGCGGGCCCGGGACGGCGGCGGGCGGAGACCAGGGCCAGGCTGGGGTCGAGGGGGTGGGCGCCCAACGGGCCCGGCGCCTGGTGGTGGCGTGAGTCTCCAGGAGATGAGGCTGTGGCGAGGGGAAGTGTGTGTGTGTGTGTGTGTGTGTAAAGGGGGGCGTGCCTGAGGGGCCTGGGCTCGGGGAAGGGTACAGAGAGGGAACTTGGAAAGCCCAGAGCCTGGGAATGGAGGAGGTGGAAGGGCAGAGCTCTCTCCACCCCCTAGCCCAGTACTAGGAGAGAAGAAAGGACAGGGGACCCCAGGAGCTGGGGTTGGGGAGAGAGAGTGACCCTGAGGCAAGCGGACGCGACGCGATAGGGAGCCCAAGAGAGGAAAAAAGGGACGAGCACGTCTGAAACTGAGGGTTAGGTATTAGAAAAGGGCAAACAACAGCCATGCTGAGATGCCGCTCGCTGCTCGGAGAACCAAGTCTCAAATTTTGCTTCAGTGGCCTTGGCATTTAATGCATGAATGGCGAATGGCGTCTATGCTAGCTTAGGCAATGTGATATTTTCAGTAGCCCTGACCTCACCAGTGGCGCAGCCTTCTGGGCTGGCTGTTGGTTCCTAGCCGCAAGAACTCCTGCACCCACCATTTGCCAGGTCACCAGGCCTGTACACTGTCCCGCGGGAGCTGGAGGGGTCACAGAAGCCTTTGGCTGACGGGGTGTTTTCACCTCCAGTTTCACCTCTTATCTGTGCTCCAGGGAGGAGACTGAGGTCTGGAGTCTGATGGGAGGCACGTGGGAGCAGACAGGTCTCTCATCCTTTGGCCCAATTTCTCCCCAGCCCCAAGCCTGCCTTCGGGGCTGGAATCAGCATGAAAGGAGAGTAAAAAGTGCGGATTGTGCCCGAAGATAGTTGGGTCTGCTGTAAGCTCTAATGATGAAGGCATCGCCAAAAGGCCACTTAATTTCTCAGTCACCACAGAGGAGGGAATCTGACTTTCCTGAAACGATTTTAATTTTTAACTGTGTAAGTATTGACTGTAATGTATAATGTGTAATTATTGTATATGTAATGTATATGTATTGACTGTTGTGGGGAAAAAAAGATTTTGCCAATACATCTCTTCCATTTTTACCCATTTCCTTCACTTAGTTCTATTTTTACTTGGTCAAAGAAACACCTGTATCATATACCCAGAATTTCCCCCCTTAATTGCAAGTTAAAAAGGAAGAGATAAAATGGAAAGCATGCTGGAGCACTGTCTAGAAGGCATTATAATATAAAAAGAAGGGCACTGGGTTGGCTTCTGGGAGATCCGGAACCTTGCTTTGCCACTAATTTGTTGGTTAAGAGAGGCTATTTTTGTGCTTCTGTTTCTTCAGTAATGTGCAGGTGTAAGCACAAGTGACCCTATATCACAAAGTTCCTTTGGGGGAGATTAAAAAATTTTATTCAAATAAATTTTCCTTATTTATACAGTTTGATATTTAATTCACTGCTGTTTTAAGGTGATGAATAAAAGTCAGCATATATTTCCTTGCCCTGAGTCACCTTGATTCTCTCATGATACTCAAAGTACACTGTTGATGCCTAGCAGGCTTTGTGTTCAGTTTGTACCATTTGCAAATATAGAGAGGCTTACAGTGGAAGTGAGGGAAGAATGGCTGCAGGATTCTTGGACCAGAGAATCTCACACTTCTTTTTCCATTTTCGTTCTCATTAGCACACAACTCTTAAAAGTTGGCCTGGGCACAGCAACACTTTCACACATCCATACTAAAATCCATGCTAATCTTTCCCAGGGGATGTAATTCAGTTGAACTGACATTCTAATAAAATACTGGCAAAGACACAATCACAGTTTCCTTGCAATGCATAATTAAACTAGCACTGTGCAGTTGCTTATGCCTCAGATAATGGCTTCTTTACGTATTGTTGGTTATGAAATTTTAGGGTGTTCGTTCCTGGGCATTTTAAAACTACTCTTTTAAGCAAAGTAGTTATAATCTTAGTTTGTCATTGCTAGGAAAGCAACAAGACCTGTTTGCTTTCAGATTGGTTTGGGACAGTATTGAACATATCCAAATTTCCTTTGTGTTTTTCTGATAGTAGCTGAGTTCTCTCTGTCAGATTTAAATCATTGGTACAGATTTACATTTGTTTGGAGGCAGTTTGAGCCTATTATCCACACAGCATTTGGGGAAATATTAATTAATTAATATTAACTATTTTCTGAGAAGCCAAAGACAAGAGGATTTGCCTTGGGTAATGAAATACAGAATATTTTTTTCTGCTCTTTTATTCCAAAATGTTTTATACTTATAAAGCTACCCTGATTTAGCGCCGCCATTGATAACCATCTATAGAAATACTGTATACTTTTTGTTTCTTCACTTCACTTTTAGGTTATGGTTGCTGAATGTACAACACTCTTTAGTTTATGAATTAATGCATAGTTAAACTGAAAATTTCACCATTGGTAGTTTTGTGGCCAAGAAGACCTGGAATTTTGAGAAAGGTCTTGGAGAGAAAGAATGGGGTCCTTTGTGGATTCCTACACATTTTAGGTGAAGCTTGGGTAACTGTACACCACCCCCAACAATATAATGAGGTCATTTTTAGCAGTGCCCTGAGATGTTCTCACTCATGAGACATAATGTTATCAATTTTGTCCTTTGTGATATTAATAATCTATTTAGGAATGAAGGCTGAGTCATAGAGTGCCTCAGAAAGGAGGTGAAGCTTATTGATAGGGCTTGGAAAGGTCACATCATTTATTTGAGCTCAAGGCACCTAATCATCCTTGATTCACTCACAAGCTCTAAACTAGATTTATCCTCCAAAGGTGAAGTAGATCCTGGGTGCTTGGACCAATAAGGAGGGCATGGATTGATTCCTACAAATGGAAAGATAGTGTTTGTTTTTGAAGGATCTTTATATATAGCTTGATTGCTGTCAGCCAGAAGGAAACAAGAGGGTCTTCACCATTCAGGGCTACAAACCAAACAAGAAAGAATTTCTGCTCACTGTCTGCAAGGCTTCCATGCTTACTGCAACCTACAAGTACTTTTATTGGGGTTCTTAAAATTAGAAAAATATACTTCTTATTTTGCTTTCATTTTCCTCAGAGATTTAAATAAAGGTCTCCTCCATCCCAGAAAATAGCACCCTGTTTTGGTGGTATTAATGAAAATTAGGTCCAGGACCCAGAAGGGGTACATGTACATCTGGGAGCTGTGCAGAGTAAACAGTTAAAAGAAAATGTAACTCAAAAGAGATGTGAAGGAGCTATGGACTTTTAATGCATTGGAATTTCTCCTTTGTTTTCCAGTGAGGCCTGCTGACCCATGAGACCTGTGGTATCTTAAATATGGTTCCTGGCTCCCTACCAGTTGTTTTAATTAGGCAAAGTAGGCTGCAGTAACGAATAGGTTCCCAAATAAATAATGGCACAAAGAACAGTCCAAAGTTGTTCTTGGCTGGAGTGCAGAGGTGACTATTCTCTCTCTTGTAGTTTTTCTGGGACTCTGGTTTCTCCTGTCTTTGGCTCCTCTGTCTCCTAGGGGCTTATTATATTTTGTGTCTTGATGAAAGGGGAATAAAGCTGGGTACTAACAGATTTGAGCTCAGAGTGGCAGACCTACATTTTGTTCCCCTTTTCCTGGCTGGAACTAAGGCACCCTCATTTCTCTTCCTCCCTATGAGAAAGCTTAGGGTGTATAGCACACAAAAAGAGGAAATGGTATTGTGGTGCTCCTAACGGCTGGGTCACACCCTCCTGGATGCCCAGATGTTGTATCACAACAGCTAATGTTTATTAGTGCTTCCTAAATGCTAAGGGCTTCTTATACAGTGTTTTCACTTAATCTTTTCAATCATCCTGTGAGGTAAGACATGATTTCCTCTTCATAGTGATGAAATTGAGGTTTGGAGAGGTTAAAATACTTGTACAAAACCAAACAGCAAATGGAGAGCAGAATTCACACTTGAAATATTATTTGTCATGGACAGGGGTGCAAAGGCAAGCTCACAAGTATCTTTCCCACCTTTGCAAAGAGCTTAGTAACTGTTTTTCCTTCTCCAAGCCTTCCTTTAGAGATCCTGAGAGGGGAGTGGCTGGTGGAAGAATTGGAGGAGAGAGGTGATTAAATCACCTTAAATCTGTTTTAAAATTCTCCATTTTCAACAGCTTCTTTTTTTTTTTTTTTAACAATGCTTGGTACTGTGAGAGACACTGGCACCTTTTTGGGGCCAGCAGAGTAACAGAAAGCAACTTCTAACAGACTGGGTGGTGTGGTAAGGTAGCAATTGTATTTAAATTTCAGTATCAGTAACAGGCTGGAACCACCTAAAGCAAAGGAAGGAAGGGGTATCAGGGTACATTTTCACTGCTTCAACTGCCCACAGGGCTAGAAATGGAAAGTTTTATGTGAAAGTTTATTTTTACAACTTGAAATTTTCCTCTACTTTGAAAATTAAGACAGCCTAAGAGAGCCTTATATTTGGGCCAATATAGCAGCAAATTTATGAAGTGAAAAAGTGGAGATTTTCATGGTGTCATAAGCTCACCCACACTGTACATAAATTTATTGCTTAGAATGCTCCAAATTTAAGGTTTATTATAGCACAAGTATACTATGAACAAATTAACTTTGGATTTCAGAGTTTTTGAAATCAAATAGTATCTCTTCTTGGTGCTTCTGTAATCAGAAACAACAATGAAAAATTATGGTCTGAAAAGCTTCAAATTTTGTACCTACCTGGGTATAGAAAGTTGGAAACATCCATTTCTAATTAAGGCACCAATTTGAAATTTAGCATTTAGAATTTATTTTAAGCAAAATCAATATGTTGATGATTATTTTCAATGCAGAAGGATGCATAGGTATCTATAAGCTCTGAAATTCAATTAATAAAGATGTCATCGAAATGAGACTGAAAGTATATTTTTAAAGGTGATCTTCTAAACTTCTTCCTGGAGCTCTGTTTATCCTGACCTGGCAAGGCTGCTGTATTTCAATTCAGGGCTTCTTTTGCATACAGAAGTACAGACTTGCTGAGCTGAGCCAAATCTGTCTATCCAATTACCGGGTAAGAGAGCTGACTGTAGCTTTCGGCAAAACCTGTAATCTGTAAAACTCTATAGTATCAGTGACAGCCTAATGAAAGGGAAGGGCCAGTAGAGTGTATATGTTACTCGAATGATACACAGATGCATGGCTCTCTCTACAAATATCCCACTTCAAATCTAACACCAAAGAGCAACAAGATACATAGGGCCTTGAAAAAATATCATGTGCTGTGTCTACCATAATTTTTAGCTAGGATGACTTATAAAGGAAAAATTCTCAGCAATGTATTGGAAATCACTAAGCTGAATACTAACAAAAAAGCTTTTATTACATTAATTAAAAATCTGATTTAGCAACTCATCTCAACAGCTGTTTTACAGACTTTGTAATATTTGGTGACTTATGATTTGCTAAAATTTTCATTATATGTAAAGAAAATCAATCCAAGGGTAATATTTGATTATATTTTGTCCTACACAAATAATTTCAATCTAAAATAAAGTTAATTTCTACATACTTAGAAGCTAGATGCATAAATTATGCAGACTGTATGATACCACATATAACATTTAAAGACCGGCAAAATTTATTTATCATGGTGGAGGTCAAAAGAAGGAATATCTTTAGGGAGAAAGGAAGGCAGAGTGTTGGAGGGCTGGAATAGCAGATTTTTCAGGTGCTTATAATGTTCAATTTCTTGACTCAGGTTCTGGTTACACTGGTCTATTCATCTTGTGATAGTTTATTCAACTGTCCACTCATTTTGTGCACTTTTCAGTATATGTGTAGTAAGCCAATTCAAAAAGTTAAATATATATTAATCTGTATAATATGATATCAGTGTTTTAATAAATACGTTTACAGGTTGGTTATATTCAAGCCTGGTTTTATATTTGTAAAAGAGCTACTAAAAGTTTTATTAGAAACAGAAATTTAGATTACTTTCCTTTTTTTTTTAAACACAAATGTGTGGAAAAATTAAATTGATTTAATCTGTATTGGATTGCAGTAAGAAATTGAATTCTTTTTTTTTTCCCTCTCATTCATGGAAATAAAGGGAAGAATAAAATCAGGGCAGGGTATATTTAAGAAGATATTTTAATTCATGTTATCAGTACATCTTAAAAGAAACCCAAAACCTCTGTAAGTGAGGTTTTTGCTGGACCCAGCATTTTTAGTGGTAATGAAGTTCCATGGGTGTTATCATGATCATCTGGTAATCAATACCCAGGATATCTACTCCAGTAGAAATAAAAGCCCTGGTAAAATGTTTCCATTTATAGTTCCTTTTTTTTCTTGATAGAATTGGGAGTAGATAACAGATAACTTAGTAAATGTATATTTCTATGGCCAACAGCCATATAATTTTTAAGAAAGTATGCATTGATTTTCATTTTCATATCTCTTAAAACAATGTCAAGAAGTTTAATGTTAATTTACCCTTATTCCATAATGACATGGCACGTAATTTAATGCTTTTATTCATTCTACCAACATTTGTTGTCAAGGCAGTAGGAAACGATGCAGGAAACACAGGTAAGGCCTGCCAGGGGCCTACAGTCTGCACAAATCATTATTTATTTGACAAATGTTTATGTTTAGAGCACCTACTATGTGCCAAGCTTATTCTCAGTTTTGAGGACCTTGAAGAAGGGAACATCAAAAAAATTCTTTTCTTCATAGGGATTTACATTCTTTTGGGAGAAGACCAAGGAAACACTTTTGTTATGTTTGTTTTTGTTCATTTGTTTTTGAGACAGTCTCACTTTGTAGTCCAGGCTGGCCTTGAACACATTGTGTAGCCTAGTCTGGCTTGAATTTGAGATCTTCCTTCTTCACTCTCCCAAGTGCTAGGATTACAGGCAGGTGCCTTCATACCTCACTGATAACATGAAATGTGAGGTCTTCAAATATATATTTATAAAAATTGAAAAGTATACAGTATGAAGTATGTTTCTGGTATGCAGGCTAGAGTTCTACCTTCCTTTTTCATCTGGTCTGACAATCTCTGCCTTTTTATTGGGGAATTTAGTCCAGTTACACTTTCCACTGGTGCACATTTCCTATAAACCAGGACACTCTCTCGATTATGGACAATATCATCTTCAAAACTAGGAAATTAACATTGTTTTATTAATGCCATATGATCTTCAAACCTGAATCAAGCTTTATCATTTGTTTCAATAATATCTATCACATACAGCAAAAGTGTCTTTGGTACTGTGTTTTGCATTTAGTTTTCATGTCTCTTCAGTCTGCAACAGTTCTTAAGCTATTTTGATTTCCTAGAATTTGACACTCATGAAGTTTGAAGACTAGTTATTTTGTAAAATTATTCTTTACTATTTTTCTAATATTTTCTCATATGTTTTAGATTATTCATATTTGGCAAAGATACCATGGAAGTAGTGTTCTATTTTTCTCATTGCATTATATACACACAATTTCCATCGGTCCCATTACTGGTGATGTTCACATCGGTCACTTGGTCATGACGGTATCCTCCAGGCTTCTCTGATGGGAAGTTAATTTTGTCTTTTATAATTAATAAGTATTTTAGGTGGATGTCCTCTGGAACTAAGCAAATATCCAGTTCCTCATAAACTCTGAACTTAATCATTTATTTGTATCAGTAGGTACTCATCGTTTCTAGTTTCAGATAATAAATTATAATCAACCATGCTTATTATTTATTTTGCATTTGAATTTTTTTTTGCTGGCCTGACAGGTTGTTTCTGAGTTGTTTTAACATGTCCCCACATTTCTTTGAGTACTTTCTTGCCTGCTAGTACAACACAAGTTCTAAGTTCAGCGATTTCTTTCTCTGGCACAATCTCAGAATCAGTCCTTTCTTTTCTCCAGTGAATGCCTTTCCCACTCCTTATGGCTCTGATTTGACATGCCAGACCCATCCTGTGTGGATCCTTCCTCACCTTGCTATCAGTTATTACTCCCAAATTTTCCATTTCCAGTGTTTTTTGTTTCTTTATGTAGATCTGACTTTCCACCCGGCTTCATTTCCTACAGCTTGAAGATCTTCATTAAACATATCTTATAGAGCAAATCCAATGGTGGTAAATTCTCTCAGCATCTGTTCGTCTCGAAATATTTTTAGTTTGCCTTCATTTTTGAAGGATATTTTTGCTAGATATATAATTCACGGGTAACAGTGTTTTCCTCTCTGCACTTTGTAGATGTTGCAGCATTGTCTTCTGGCTTGCACTGTTACCGGTGAAAAATTGGAGGTAATTCTCTTTGCCTTGATTTTCACATGTGATTACAAAGCGTTTAGACTGTAGGCTTCTGTTTTGCTTCTTTTAAGAAAGGCCACTTGCCATTAACTGAGCTTTTTGGGTTGGCAGTTTTGTTTTTTCTTTCAAAATTAGAATTATTTCAGCCATTATTCCTCATAAAAATTTATTTTTGTGTCTCCATCTCTCCCTCCTTCGGAGCCCTGTTGGCATGCATAGCAGTCTGGGGAGCATTTTCCACCAGCCCCTGACTGGTCGGAACTCCAGGGACTCTCAGTCTTGTGTCCCTCTAGAGAATGCTGAGATTACTGTGCTCTGGCATTTGTTTTCTTATAGGCTTTGTGGCGTCTCATCCTCACATTGTCAACCAGCAAGTAGTGACTAAAGGAACCATGGGAGCTGTTTGGAAGCTCTTTATCTGTGCTGCCCACTACCTCCAATGCCCTGTCAGTGATGACCCTGGAGTCCAACCTCTCCTGCCTTCATGCAGCCCAAACACCACACTCCACCTGGGTTCTACCCTCTATCTGTGGTTTGGAAAGCACCTCCAGAAGACAGGGATATTATGAGGCCACCTAGAAATTTTTCTTTACTGTAGGACCATAAGCCTGTGTTGCTTATTGTCCAATATGAAAACATTTATTTTTTATTTTAATTTTTAGTACCAGGGATCGAACTCAGCACTTGTGAGGCAGACATGGTGCCACTGAGCTAAATCCACAGCCCTAAAAAAAATTTATATATACTTAGTTTTATAGCTGTTTATGTGGTGAGCAGTGCTAATTTGAAACCAGTTGCTCATCATGGCCAGGAGTGAACACCGAGTAAATTCCATAGTATGTTAGCAAGTGATAAATGTTACAAAAAAACAGTAGAGTAAGAAGGAAGGGTACTGTGGGGTCAGAGAGGTATAATTTTAAATTACAAATCAGGAAACAGACATTACAATTCAGCATGATAAGTCTAAAGAGAGGGGGTACTTTAGGCACCTAAATGAAAGAAGGGGTGCCTAAGTGGTCTAGGGGTGCTTGAGGGGAGAAAGTCATATCTAAGACTTGAAGGATAAAGAGGTGTTAATTGGGAATGAGATAGGGTATGAGAGTGCTGGCATGTTTTCTCACATATTGGAAATAGAATATTTTAGAGATTCAGTGAGAGGCATTAAGAACACACAGAAGTTTGTCAGATATATGTTGTTTCCTACAGCTGGAGTGATGCTGTATGTTAAAGCAGAGACCAAATCGTAGAGAGCCTGGCAAGCCATTTAAAAAAGTATGCATTTTGACCTTTTGGCCTTGAAAAACCATTGAAAATTTTTAATCAAGTGTAAAACTCAATCACAACCTCTGGATTGCCAAATCCCCATCTACAGAATGAATACGTTGGAACTAATGGTGTTATTATTTTGTAATGAATGAGTCTACTTTTTACATACAACATTCAAGGTTTGTATCATATCAAAAGTCAATGTCAACTGTTTACTATAAGTTCTTGAAAATATAATGCTTTTCAAAAATATTTTGGATCACACATTTTCTGAGAGATAAAGTGATCTGAAAAAATAAAGGAAATTGATGGTGAAACTAAAAGCAGAACATAAAATTTTGATTTCTCAATTATTATCATTAAAAGATGTAAATGACTAAATTACAATAGAAGGTAGTCAATTGAAATGTGATATCTGTGAGTACATTAAGAATTTAGACAAAGTGAATGAAATGTTTATTTTAAAAGGTTAGTAGAATCACAAAAGAGAGACAAGGAAAAGAATAAAAAGAAAGCTAGCAAACAAGAAACTAGTCCCTTTATTTCCATGCCAGATGGAACAGATAGAAAAAAATTGCTTTTTCTATTTTTTCATATTATATTTGATGCAACTTAATTCAACAAACATTTACTGGCTTTCATACTAGGTACTGAAAAAAAAAAGATGACTAAGACTGTTTTCATTCTAAAGGCATTTATAGACTTGGGGAAGCAGATGTTCCTAATTATTTGTTACAAATGGCAGAATAAAATGAATGGCTTCCACCTTGAGGTGGGAGAAAATAAAAGGGGAGCATTTAACCATATTAAAAAACACACACAATTGCTATGGCAGCCCCCCCCCACACACACACATGGGTAAGTGAGCAGAAGACATCATAGGCAAGAACTAACCAATGACCTGATCCTGGACAAGGACAATGCTAAAGGACAGAAAGTAAGCCCATAAAGCCAGCAGATCCAGGGACAAAGTATGGACCTGGCCAGCAACTTCAGGGACTCCAGTGTTACCCTCCCCAAGTAACTGGGTGAGACATAACTGCAGGAGATCACTGCAGAGAGGGAGTGGACCCCCTTAAGAAATGTAAGCTGGTGCTGGAAAGGACTTGGGCCCGGCCTTCCATAGGGAGCAACTGGACCCTGTGAGTGTTGACCTTAAGTCCAGCAGTCCACTGGAACTCTGACCCAGTGGCCTACATCCAGCAGAGACTACAGGGCTGATCATGTTTCCCATCTACTAATCTAATCAAAAGAAGCAAAAAAAGATCACTGCGTATTGGTTAAGGGAACAATCCAACAGAAAGAGTTAACAATTATAAACATTCATGCACTAAACAATGCACTAAACAACTTCATAAAACAAGTACTACTAGACATAAAAGATCAGAGAAATATAAACACAATTATAGTGGAGGACCTTATTACCCCACTATCACAAATAGACAGATCAATTAGAAAAAAAATCAATGAAGAAATATCAGAGTTGAACAAAACCTTCAGACAAATGGACTTAATAGATATATACAGAGTGTTCCACTAAATAACAACAGAATACACATAATTTTAGGCAGCACATGAAACTTTCTCTAAGACTGCATATTAGCCAATAAAGCTAGCTTAAGGATCAGGGATTTAGCTCAATGGTTCTGACGCCTGCCTTGCAAGCGCAAGGTTCCAAGTTCGATCCCCGGTACAAAAAAAAAAAAAAAAGCAAGCTATCTTAAGTAAATGTAAAAGAATTGATGTTATACTATGTGTATTATCAGATCAATAGCACAAAGAACCCAGAAATCAATGACAAATGAAAGCACAGAATATATGCAAATGGATGGAAACTAAACAATATACTCTTAACTAAACAATGAGTGACAGTAGAAATCAAGGAAGAAATAAGACAGTTTCTAGAACTAAATGATAATGCCAGTACAACATACTGAAATGCATGGGACTCAGTGAAAGCAGTTGTAAGAGGGAAGTTTATAGCTGTGAATGCCCACATCACAAAAACAGAGCAAGTCCAAATAAATAATCTAACAGTGCACCTAAATGTCCTAGAGAAACCAGAACAATCCAAACCCAAAATTAGCACAAGGAAAGAAATTATAAAAATTGGAGCAGAAATCAATTTTGAGACCAAACAAACAAAGAATTAGTAAATCAAAGAGTTGATCGGGCCCGGGATTTAGCTCAGTGGTGCTGGCCGCCTGCCTCGCAAGCACAGGGTCCTGAGTTTGATGTCTGGTACCAAAAAAAAAAAAAAAAAGAAAAAGAAAAAAAAGAAAGAGTTGGTTTTTCAAAAGAATAAACAAAATAGGGCCAGAGATTTAGCTCAGTGGTGCCACTGCCTGCCTTGCAAACAGAAGGTCCCGAGTTCGATCCCTGGTACCAAAAAAAAAAAAAGAATAAACAATAAACAAAATAGACAAACCTTTAGCCAATTGAACCAAAAAAAGGAGACAAAATAATCAAATCAATGCAATTAGAAAGGAAAAAGGTGCAATCACAACAGAGACTGATCAAATAAAAAAGATTACTAACAACTACTTTGCAAATCTATACACTAATAAATTGGGCAATTCAGAAGAAATGGATAGATTCCTAGATAAACATGAATTACCAAAACTAAACCAAGAAGATTTAAAAACCCTAAATAATCCAATAACAGGCAAAGAAATTGAGGTAGTAATGAAAAACTGCCAATGAAGAATATCCCAGGTCAGGATGGATTCATTGCTGTATTTTAAAAAAAACTCCAGGGAAGATCTAATACCAATACCCCTCAGGTTCTTTAATGAAATTGAAAGGGAAAGAGTACTCTCAGAGTCATTCTGGGGAGATATCATTACTCTGATTCCAAAAACCAGACAATGATCTTACCATAAAAGAGAACTATAGACCAATCTCTTTAATGAATATGGATGCAAAAATCTTCAACAAGATACCTGTAAACAGAATGCAGTGAATAATCAAAAAGATCATAAATCATGACCAAGTAGGTTTTATCCCAAGGATGCAAGGAAGGTTCAACATATGCAAATTGATAAATATAACATATAAACAGAAGCAAGGACAAAAACCACATGATTATCTCAATAGATGTAGAAAAAGTTTTTGACAAAGTCCTGCATCCTTTCATAATAAAACACTGAATAGGTATAGAAGGACCTTATCTCAATTTGATAAAAGCTATTTATGACAAACTTACTGCTAATATCATTAAGTAGGGGGAAAAAACTCAAAGCTTTCCCTCTCAAATCAGGAACAAGACAAGGATGTTCATTATCATCACTCCTTTTCAACATAGTACTCAAAACATGAGCAAGAGTAATTAGGAAAAAAAGAAAGAAAGAACAAAAGAAAGAAAGAAAAAAAGGAAGAAAGAAAGAAAAAGAAAGAAAAAGAGCATATGTATTGGAAAGGAAGAATCAAATTATCATTTGCAGATGACACAATCCTCTACATAAAAGACCCAAAAAATCTACCAAAAGACTCTTAGAATTAATAACCAAATTCAATAATGTAACAGGATACAAAATCAACACACGAAAGTCAATAGCATTCCTGTATTCTAATAATGAACCCAGTAAGAAAGAAATTAGAGGACCAGGGATTTAGCTCAGTGGTTCTGATGCCTGCCTCGAAAGCACAAGGTCCTGAGTTTGATCCCCAGCACCAAAAAAAGAAAAAAAGACTCTGTCTCAAAAAGAAAGAAATTAGAAGAAAATACCATTCACAATAGCAAAAAGAAAAATTAAATACTTAGGAATTGACCTAACCAAGAAAGTAAAAGATCTCTACAAAGAAAACTAAAGTATTGAGAGAATAATTCAAAGAAGGTAACAGAAAATGGATATTCTCTGCTCCTGCATATGCAGAATCAATATAGTCAAAATAGCCATACTTCCAAAATTTATATACAGATTTAACACAATCTCAATCAAAATAACAACAACATCCCTCACAAAACTGGAGAAAACAATCCTAAAATTTGTATGGAATCAGAAGAGACCCAGAATAACAAAAGTAATCCTGGGTAACAAGAGCAAAGAAGGAAGCATTACGATCCCAGACTTGAAGTTACTTTACAAACATACAGTGATTAAAAACAGCATGGTACTGGCACAAAAACAGACATGAAGATCACTGGAACAGAAAAAGAGGATGCAGAAACAACCCCAAGCACATTCAACTAGTTCATCTTTGACAAAAGGACCAAAAACATACACTGGAGGAAAGACAGTCTCTTTAGCAAACGGTGTTGGGAAAACTGGCTTTATGTACATGTAGAAGACTGGATTTAGATCCATATCTCATACCATAAACTACACTAAAATCAAAATGAATTGAAGAACTAAATGTTAAAACAGAAACACTTAACCTGCTGGGAGATAAAATAGTTAAAACTCTTGAATTCATAGATATAGGCAAAGACTTTCTGAACAGAGCCCTGGTTGCACTGGAAATAGTACAAAGATTCAACAAATGGCATCATATCAAATTAAAATGCTTCTGCACAGAGGAAAAAAAACCCCAACAGAGTAAAAAGACAACCTACAATGGGAGAAGTATTTTTCAGCTATTCTTCAGGCAGAGGACTAATATCTAGGATATATAAAGAACTCAAAGAAATTAGACTCCAGAAAATAAAAGACCCAATTCAAAAATGGGGATGTGAAATGAATAGACACTTCCCAAAAGAAGTACAAATGGCCAATAAATACATGAAGAGATACTCAACATCACTGGTCATTAGAGAAATGCAAATTAAAACACTTAGATTGCATTTTACCCCAGAAAGAAAGGTCATCATCAAGAAATAAAATAATAAGAAATGCTGATGAAGCTGTGGGGAAAAAATGGAAATTAGTTTGAAAATATTTGAAAAACATAAAACTAGAAATTCCATTTGACCCATCTATTCCCCTTCTAGACATCTTCCTAAAAAGAGTTAAAGACATCATATTACAGTGATACATGCATACCTATGTTTACAGCAGCACAATTCATAATAGTTACATTTTTGAAGCAGCCTATATATCCATCAACAGATGAATGCATAAAGAAAATGTGGTATTTACAGAAAATGCAGTGCTACTATACCTTAAAGAAAGGTAAACTTGAATCATTTGTAAGAAAATGGATATACCTTTAGACAATAGTGTTAAATAAATCAGAAACAGAAGCTTAAATATCACATGGTTTCTTTCATACGAGAAATTCAAATTACAAATAAAGAGCAAAATAAAAGATAGTGGGAAGTAGGGAGATAGGTCTTTCTCAAATGGGAAGGAGATCAAGAGATGAAGGAGGAAGGAGGGAGAGGAAGTAGAGGGGATGAAAAAGGAATTAAGTTGTGTTATGTACATGGACCAACTCCACGCAGGGAGTGTAAGCATTATGCACTGCAAGCATGCACTAATTAAAAAAATGCTAAAAGGAGGGAGGTAACCCGGCCTGAAAATAAAAGGTTAATAAACCCTAAATTGAGGACACAGAACTCTGACAGAAAAGTTTGGACTAAAGCACAATTTGAGTAGGTCTTGGGTAGTTGGACAAGGTAGAAAGATTATTCTAGGTAAGACATTAAATGATAGATGGACAAAGGGATGTTTAGAAAATACCAAGTATTCTTGCATTACTGAAGTTGAAGCAACAAAATGAGATATATTTGGAGAGAGCAGGAAGTGCTGCAGTCCTTTCCAGATCTTCATTAGAAAGTCAGTTATCCCTCCCCTAAATGAGTGAGTGTGGGCTGTTTCTAAGATCACAGCTGTACCCTCTTTCAGAAATTTGTCCTCAATGGAATGAGATCCATCTGAACAGAAAGCTGAGCTACTCTTCACCTTTAGCACATAATTGAACAGCTTTCTTTGCCTCAATGTGATATGTATTCTGGGAAAATTCATGTTGCAGAGCTCCTATGGATCAGGCTGAAGCTAGATTCCAGCCAAGACCACATCCTTGCTCAGTTTCTTCCCTTGTCCTGTTCCACTTGGTCTGCTTTTCCTGAGAGGTCCACACATTACTCCTACCTGAATCCCTATGTCAGTGACTTGGAGTGAGATGGATTGAACCAGAAAGGTAAGTAGAAGCAGGCTGGGGAAATTTCTGAACACCATGCTCAATTTTGATTTTGTTGTTGAGGCTGCAGGAAACTGACCACTGAAAATTTTTGGATAGGAGGGGGACTTGCTGTTTGGAAAGGGAATTCTGAAGAAGTTTAAGTGAAAATGAGATAAAAGCACTGCAGAGGTAGAAATTTTAGGACTTGATAAATGACTAGCTGTGTGTGTGTGTGTGTGTGTGTGTTTGTGTATAGGAGAAACAGAGAAAGAGAGAGAGAAAGGATGGTCTTGAAATTTCTAGTGAGAATTGTTGAATTTGAGGTACTAGAAGACAACCAACATGAAAATATCTAGCAAGCAGGTGGAAATTCAACCTGTAGTTCCTGACAAAATTGGAATGGAATTTAAGGAATTATTACTCATTAAGTTCATGTGTTTGGCATTATTGTGCTTTACTGACACTAAGACAAATAACATATTGTCTGTGGAAGGCATCAAAATGTTATAAATATGTCAGTAGGAGAGGTTAGCAGCGTACTGCAGTAAATACAACATGGAAGTAGGATAATTCATTAGAACTAATAAGCAGTTCACCAAAGTGGCATAACCTACATATCCAAAAATCAGTGTTTCCTTGTACACCTTTAATAAATACTTAGAAAATGACGTAAAAATTATCTCATTCACATTAGTCGTAAAATGTATCAAATATCCAAGAATAAAGTAACTGGAAAAGTATAAGACCTTTTGAAAAAAATCTGTAAACATTACAGAGAGGTGGAAAAGAAGATCCAGATAAATATACAACCAAAACCATGCTCCTAAATAGGAAGGCCATGTTGGAACAAGCCAGTCTTTTCCCAGTTAAGCTCTTGAATGCAATGAAATTTCAGTGGGGATTCCAGTGGAATTTGGGGGAAATTTGTCAAATTTATTCAAACATTTATGTTAAAAATAAAGTGCCCCCTCCCGAAAAAATTGCCTATGCTAAAATAAAAAAATATTTGGAAAAAGAAGAATGAACATGGTTGTTACCCTCCTAGATAGGAAAGTAAGTTACTGTGATTTAAAGTTCATGATATGGGCATGGAGATGTAAATTTCGTGCAACACTCTAAGTCCTACCCAGATCTAAAACAATATGGCAATTAAATATATAAAAAACCTGTCTCAAATTCATGAGGAAAGGAAGGATTACTCCATAAATTATGTGAGGGTATTTAGCTTTTGGAGAAAAACATGTACATCACCATGTACAAGAGACATAAATACATAAATATTTTCATATGTGCTATATAGCTGCTGTATTATTATATTATTAATCTATGTAGGGAAAATGCCTTAAATGAGATATGAAATCTAGAATCCATGAAAATAAGAGATATTACCACCTAAAATTTTAAATTTCCATATTGTTAGACGCTGGTAAAAAAAAAAAAGGCAAATAACAGTTGGGGAAAATGTATGCAATCTAAGAGATGGTTAAATGTTGTTAATAGTCAAAGATCTTTTACACAGCATCAGGCATATACAATATAAAATGGAAAAATTATAAGATCAGGCAGAAAATATAAATGACCAATAAACACAAGGGGAGAAATTCAACTCCATAATTAGAGTTGAAAATTAAAGGCCCTATTTTTTCTACTAGATTGGCATTTAGTCAAAATATATACTTAGAATTAGCAATTTGTCTATTGTACTGTGCACACATACACACCTTTACTCTTACTGATTGACATTTGACTTTTTTTAATATTGCCTGTAAGAATTATAAAGTTTATTGTTTTATCAACTAGAGCAAACTTTGCCTATGTGGTTTCTGGGTTTCCACTTGTTTTCTTCTGGTTACTTTGAAGTTTTAATTTGAAAATATTTAAATCTTTTATTGCTCTGGAGTTAATTTCATTGTAAGGAAATAAGTAGTAATTCTGCTAAGTTTTTCAACTAAGTCTATTTTTCAAACACCTTTTATTAAACAATGCATTGGCTAAAATGCCTTTTTTTCATAGACTAAATCCCTGTATATATTTGGGTCTCTTTTTGGATTTCTGTTTCATTGCTATTTCTGTTCACTACCACTATAATACTACCATAAGTATTATGACAAATAGTTTCTTAAAATGGTGGACTATCTTTTAGTATTCCTCTCTTTTCAAGTTTCTCTTAGCTATCCTTACATATTTATTTTTCTCCAGGAACTCTTCAATTACTTAGCTTTTTTGAAGACTGGCTCCTTTCAATTGCAGATATTTTAGTGGTTTTGATTCAAATATATTTAAATTTAGAAATTCTATTATTGAGATTACATTTTTGACATTTTCTATTCAATATCAAGATATATCTTTCCTTATTCATTAACATTATGGTCCTCAGCAGAAGCCTGACATTTTGTTTTCTTCTTTGGGGTGTATATATGTTCTACATAGGCCTTTTGAAATGTATTCATAGGCTTTTGCTGTTATAGATAGTACTGTGAATTAAATCTATTATATTTTTTACACAGCCATTGTTTGTGATAAAAGCTATTGATTTTTGTATAATTATGCCATAACTACTGGGTTCTTGCAGGGATCGTTTCAGTTATAGGTTTTTGGTTTTTTGTTTGTTCAACATGTGAATTTTTTAGCCTTCTAGATAAATTCAGTCTGTTTAAATTCTTTTAAAGCAAAAGAAAGAAAGAAAGAAACTACTTCCAAAATTCAATTTCAAAACTAGCCAGCAGTATTCCATAAGTTGTCTCTGCAAAGAAAAGTACAAATCGATCTTGTGAAGATTATGCAAAAATACTGACAAAGTTGTAACTTACTAGATTTTCCTATATATATATCTTTAATTTTTTATACATAGTGACATATCATCTGTTAATGACTACAAGTTTGCCTTCTTTCTTGTATTGATATCTTATACTTTGTCTAACTGCATTATTTGGTATTTTGTGAATAATGGGAAGCTAAAATTTCTTTTCTTGTTCTTCACATCAAGGGAAATTTTTCTTATTTTTCACTGTGGAGTATGATGCTGAGATGAATCATATCACCAAGGAATCATCCATTCTTATTTTGCTCATAGTTCCTTTCAGATAGGAATATAATTTGAATTTTATAAAAGGTCTTATTTGTCTTGAAACAATAATTAGAATTTGTCTTATCCTATTTATGTGTTCTTTAAAGTCAAATTCTTAATGTTGAATCATTGTCACATTCTTTTGTCCTACATTTATTTTTCTATTACATTTTTTCCATACTTCATACTTTTACACAATTTCTGTAAAGGAGATTAGGCTCATGTTTCTTTTTGGTGGGCTTCTTTGTCAGGTTTCTTATCAATATTTTGTTGGCTTTAAAAAAGGTATTTAGGCTTCTTCTTATATTTTGGAATCATTTAAATGGACTAGATTTATCTGACCCATAAAAGTTGAAAAGATCCACTCTTTGAAAACCTATAGCTGGAAAAATTCTGGCATAAGATCCATTGAAGGTAAAATGGCTGACTTTGTACATAGGCTTATAGTGATTTTCCTTTTCTTTCTAGTTTTCTAAATTTGGGGAATTTTTGGAAGCACAAATACTTTATATTTAAATTTGAGATAAAAATGAGAGAAAGGGAGGAAATGAGAGAAGGGAAAAGATAGTTTCTGTAGCATGAATGCTAGTTAGGAAAATTATTTAGGCAATTGTTATAAAGTTCAGGAAGGAAATGATAAGGATATATATATATATATATATATATATATATATATATATGCATGCAATGGTTAAAAATGGAGGAATGGAGCCAGACATGGTGGTGCATGCCTATAATCCCAGGACTGGGGAGGCTGAGGTAGGAGAATCATGAGTTTGGGGCCAGCCTGAGTAATTTAACACATTCCAAGACAGCCTGAAATGCATAGGGAGACTTTGACTTAAAAAAAAAGTGGGATAAAATAGGTAGAGTTGATAATTAATATCTTCAGGCTGGATGAAATCCCAGAGGAAGAAGTCACTCATGGAGATGAGGGAAAATAGAGATGAAGGCAGAACCTTAGGGCAACACATAAGTGACACTCAATAGTTAAGTGGGGTACACGTGAGAAAATAAACCTAGGTGAGATGAGACTAGAAATTCCAGTCTTAGTAAGAGATCCTATGGGAAAATCATCAAAGGAGTTGGAAGAAAAGTGAGAAAACACACTGCCCTGAACCAAGAAAGAAGGGGGCCCAGAAAGAGGAGGTTGTCCTTGGGGTGCAGGGCTGCATGAACATTACTTAGACTGAGTTGATCATTGGCATCCTTTGAAGGAGCGGTTGTAGGAGAATAACATGGGATGAAAAAAATTTTTTCCCATAAAGAGGATTGTAGGATAAGGAGAAGACCCCATATTTTAGGATAAGTATAGTAGCTTTCTGTTATTTTGGAGTTCTTGATGACCATAACTGTCAGTGAGAAAGCAATTTATTTCATTACTACACTGGACCCAGCTGAATCAGACAGAGAATAAAGGATATGTGTGTATATTTTTTCCATCAAGATCTAAAAAGTTCTCTACATTGGTCTGAAATATCAGGGAAACATTTATTTCTAGACTGTATAATTTGTGTGTAGGCAGTTTATCTCTGTTTCTTAAGCAGTATCACCCATGGAAAATTGACATTAACTCCTTCAAAATTAATGGGAAATTGGGCCAGGCGTGGTACTGCAGGCCTGTAATCTCAGCACTCAGGAGGCTGAGGCAGGAGGATTGCTGTGAATTCAAGGCCAGCCTGGGCTACATAGTGAGTTCAGGGCCAGCCTGAACTACAAAGCGAGACCCTGTCTCAAAAAAAAAAAAAATTAATGGGAAATTATCCACATAACTTGAAGTTGAGTGTACACTGTCCTTATGGAGAAGGGAAAACAAAAATAGGCACTGCTGTTTTGTTCTTGGAGAGCCAAGTTCCTCAGCAAATGTGCCAAGGTTCATTTTGCCAGTTCCTTGCAAGTTGGCAGCCTTGTCTTGGCCTCTCATTGTGAAGGTGCCCTGTCTTTGGAAGTTGGCATGGGCATGATGTAGTTGGGGAAGTGCAGCCTTAGTCATGGGCATTGCTTAGGACCTGGGAAGGCCCGGACTGCCTTTGACCAATGGGAAGAGGATATGCACTCCCGTTTTTTTCAGGCTTTCACAAATACCAACAGCTGTTTCCTGGATGGTACTACTTACTTACATGCTGTAGACCATCATATCCTATAGGTTTCAGCTGCTGCTTTTCTGAAGCAATAAAGTTATTCTCTAGCCTTTGTAATTAAAGCAGAACTCAAAATCAGTTTTCCTGGCTGAAAGCAGTCTCTCCTAGCAGCTCCCCACTCAGGTACCCCCCCCCATAACTACTGACCTGTATTCTGCTACAGATGAGGCAAACAATAAGATTCTTGCTATCAGAGTCCTGTGACATCCTAGTTACTTAGGAATCTGCCTTCCTTCAAGGCTGACCTCCCCCTGGTACTGAAAAGGTAGACAGTCATATTCCTGTAAATGAAGTTTTCTAACTCCTGAGGAACTATATTTTCTGAAAAGATAGAGATAAAATTGAGAACTGTGTTCTGTAAATAAAGTTTATGACATTGTTCTCATATGATTCATAAGACATTGTCTTCTTACAAGGCTAAACTACAAAACTGTCCACCTCTGTCCTGTCCTGGTAAACTAACTTGCTACATCACTAAAAAGACCACCCGCCTTCAAAAAAATGTATAAAAACTAGAACATTTCCTTGTCCAGCACTCAGTCTTTTGAACAGGAGTCCATCTGAGTCAAGGTGAACCTAATGAAGTCCTCCTGATTCTCACTGGTCTCTCCTGACTCTTGAAGTTCTGTAACATAATCACTATAGACATATTCCTGTACATATTACATATCTGTTCTCCAGAAAGCCCCACACATCAAACATGATACTTGCAGCATTTTTCTAGTTCAAAATAGCAGAATCACTTTCACTGGAGAATATTTATTTGAAATTAAATGTGTCTCAAAATATTAACTATTTTCAAGGATGATGTTTAGAAAGCTTTTCTAAAAGACTTTCAGATTTATTCTTGAAATGAGCATACTTTAAAATTTTTCTTGTTGCTGTGGTTATTATTATTGTTATTATGCCAAGGATCAAACCCAGGACCCCATGCATCTTTGAGCTTCATCTACAGTCCTGATGTTTAACAATTTCATATTTACCTTTCCTTTGCAATGATGAATAATAGTGAACTCAATTTGGGGCTTATACTACTTCTTGCAAAGGAAATTTATTTTTTAAAAGCATATGCTTTCCCATTACTAGGATGCATGAAGACTTTATGAAGACAAATTTTAAAAAATCTGATTAATGTAATACAGGTAAGCTTTATTGGAAGTGCAAAAAAAGGTGATTAGCAATTTGACAAAAATTTGAGAAAAGCCAGAAGTTTATAGCTCTCAATTACAAAGACAATTGTGTAAACAGTTGTGTTTTGGTGTCATTCTGCACTGTCAGAAGCAGGTTTGAAAGGTAAAAATAATTCCCTCCTTTTCTGCAGAGTTCTGGGAAATGTGGCATTTTGGGGCACGGTTGAAGGGGTTCTGCTTGTTTCTGACTGTTGTCCTGAAGTTGTGTCTAACTACTGGTCTCCAGCAGGCCTCTTGTTTATGTAAAGCATATAACTATGTAGACAGAGGCATCCCCCTGCTTCTGAATGGAAGGGGGTTGCCTGGGTCTTGGGCAAGGGGAGGGGTGGTGGTGGTAGTGGTACAGCTTACATATGTCCCTAAGCAAGATCTATGTGCTTTCCTTCTGCTCATTGTTTCCACCAATAAAAAGAAGACTGCTAGCAGTCTGTGAGGCTGAAGCAGGAGGACTGCCTAGGTGAGCCTGGGCAACTGAATGACTTAGTGAGATCCTTTCTCAAAAAAATAAATAAATAAAAAGGGCTGGGACTGTGTAGAGGGGCTGGGGTCAATCCTGGAAAAAAATTGGAGTTTCTTCATTCACTCTTCTCAGGAGGGCTTTGTTGAAACATTGTTGCACACATTTGGTTTTTGAAGATACTTCTGTACTTAGCCGATTTGCGGAATTAACCAGTCCTGTAAGTGTGGATCAATGACCAGAGCCTTATCCTATAGAAGAACAAATGCCTGCTACAAGCAAGGACAAGATAAAGTTACATACAAACACAACAATGAACTGAAAGAGGCATTCAGAGGAAGGGAAAGAGCCCTGAGCATACTGAATTCCAGAAATTTTAAGTTTGTCATTTATGTATTTATTAGCCTTATCTCATTTAATACTGTTTGCAACCATAGAAAGCAAAGATCATCACCCCTCTTTTATACAGGAAAGAAATTGGGAGGCAGAGAAATTAAGCTTTAAAGTAGTAGAGCCACCATGCTGCTTAACTTTAACACACCTGTGAAAAATAGTGTTCCATGGGTTACTCAAAAGACCTTCTTGGCTTTTCTATAGTGGTTGGATGTCTAGTATTTACTTTCCCAGTCTCCTTTGCAACCACAGCTGGCCAAAGGACCTGACCTATTAAGGAAATCTAAAAGGAAAATTGGTGTTGGGAGCTCTGGAGAATCTTTTGCAAACTTTTTGTAAAGTGCCAGATAGTAAATATTTTTGCCTTTGTGGGCCATACTGCCTCTAAACACCTACTCAACTCTGCTTTTATAGAGTGAAATGAGCTGTAACCATAACAACATATGAGTGTGGTTGTTTTCCAATAAAACTTTATTTAAAAAGAACAGGCAGTAGGACAGATTTGGTCTGCTGGCTATAGTTTGCTAACCTCTGGTTTAGAGCAACAGCAAGATATGGTTGAATGAAATAGTCTCTGGCTTTTTCATGTCTGTCCATCCAATATTATTGTATGCTGAACAGTTTGAATAACTTATAAAATATGCTCCACATAAAAACTTAAAGTTATGATATTTAAATATACAAATTTCATTGTATCACTATCCTGTTTAAAACACTTCCTTGCTCAATTCAAGCATCTTGTCTCCCTGAGAAGTCTATCACTCAAGGTAAGTACATTCCAACCTTAGTAATCTCTCTTCAAGTATCATGATACTTTTTCTTCTTAATATCCAGTGCCATGAGTAGTTATATTTTAATTTGTGTGTTTATTTAATGTCTGCTTTACCCATCAATGCTGGGACAATGGTTTTTGATTTCCATATATTAAGCAGTACATACAAGATATTCAATAAATATTTATAAAGTAAGTGAATAATATCATAAAAGCATCTTGCCTATTTCTAGGTATAGAATTTTAAGACAATTTAAAAATTAAACATGTAATGCATATTGTTGATCAACTGGAAAATGAGTATTTCATGAAGAAATGCAATTGAGACTAAGAAGGAATTTATACAAAGCTATTATGAGGCAAACCAAGAGCAGAGGGTCTAAGTAAGACTGACTTGGACTGTGCAGGGAGCATAAGCAGGGAGAAAGGAGCTAGGAAATTATGTCCATAACAGTGTAGTGAAATAGCATATGTAAATGGAGTCAGTAGTTTGAGGTGGAGTCTCTCATGTTCTTGTCTGTCCCATGCTGGGAAAGGTAAACAGAAACAGGTAATAAGTAGCTCAAGCTACAGAGAAAGAAGAGGGCAGAAGGGAAGTGGAGTTATACATAAACAGGGTATACTGAGGCCTGTCATACATAGGAATTGGTGGAGAAATTTGTTGTCTTTGGGAAGAAGGAAAATTTATTAGAAGACATTATTAGTATAAAACATTTTTATTCTTTCAAATATAAAGTGGAGAGTAGCTGAATTTTATGCCTGTGGGAGAATAAATATTTTAAAAATAACATGAAAGGCAGAATTCTTTTTCTCATAGAAATTACAAATTTCACATTTAAGACAAATGAAATGCATATATATTTTTTGGAAACCATATATTTTGAAAACCAGAGAGCATTTGATTTCCCTGTCCTATGAAAACTGAAAATGTTAACATATCTATGAGCAACAGCTTGGGATACCTGTGTTAGTTGGATAGTGTCCGCCCAAATTTCATCTTTCCTGCAACCTCAGGCTGTGACCTGATTTTGTAATTAGTTGAGTTGAATCATCTTGGAGTAAAGTTATTCCGTAACCCAATAAGAATCATGTCCTTGTAAAAAGAAGGGAGACACAGAAGGATGGTGGCCATATGAGGTGGAGACTGGAGTATGCCTCTGCAATGCAAGGAATACCTAGGTTATCAGTACCTGGAAGAGGCAAAGAAAGATGCTGGGTTTGGAGGGAGCTCTTCTGATACCTGACAGGAGACTTCTACCCTCCAGAATTGTGAGAGAAAAATTTCTGTTGTTTTCAACCATGTCATTTTGTGGTACTTTGTGGTGGCAGAGCTAGGGAACTAATACAGTACATAATTGTAATGTTTAGAATAAAAAAGTCAGGAAAAATTCCAAACGTTGAGAAATTAGTAAATTGGGATCCATCAGTAAAATATTTTATTTTCTACAAATTTGACAAGTATGAGGGTTGTAGCAATACATGGAAAACTTTTTGCCAAGTAAGAAATAAAAATCTCATGGCATGTGAGGAATGATTACAGTTCTATAAGAAGCATATATGGGGCCAGGGATTGAGCTCAGTGGTTCCACTGCCTGCCTTGCAAGCACAAGGTCCCGAGTTCAATCTCTGGTACCAAAAAAAAAGAAGAAAAAAAGCATATATGTATAACTGTAGAAGTTTAGAGAATGATCTTGATTCTTACAGTTGATAGACTATGGTAAAGACTTCTTATCCATGTTTCTGTTAATAGAAGAAATAAATATTTAATGTAAACACTTAAAAGTAATAAGTCACAAAAATAGTTTGACATAAAAGTCACCTTTAATGAATTAAAGTAAGATTTGAACAAATTTGTGACTTCATGAATTTTTTGTACAGTGAGATGTGGCCCTTAAAGATTATGGCTTGTGGAAGACTTCAAGATCTATAGGTTATAGTGATTCTCTTACTGCACTTTCTGGTAACTGGGGCTAAAACAGAGGAAACAACAATAAAAAAAAAGTTACAACCAAACACTTTAGGAACAAGCAAGCATTGAAGCTTATAGTTTTTCCTATGCGTTTTGTAGAATCTAAATTATAATTAATACTTCAAGCCCATAAAATGTGTGGGATTGGAGAGTTTGGTATCTGGGGAAGTATTTGCTTGGAAGTTAGGAAGCTGGTGAAAGAGCTTATTAAACTAACCCATCCCATTTAAATAACGTAGTGCACAAAATGATGAAATCTTATTAAAAGCCTCCAAGTGAGATTTCAGAGCCAAGGTCAATTTTCATTATACAACTGGAGTTGGCACTTTTCAAGGCCAGCTGATCTCTTACTTTGCACGTAAATATGGTCCTTCTGGCTTCACTAAAAATAAATGTTTGCTTTTCCTTTCTCTGCAAGGCCATTATTGGAAATTAATTTGTCATTTGGTGAGTGGCATCAATGAGTGGCAAATGTGGAAGAATTAAAATGTAACCCAACGTGATAAAGAATGCTCATATTAAAGGCCATGCTCATGTGACCTAGATTTGCCATTTTATTCATAGAACAACACAGGAAACCATTCTCTAAGTGAACCACGTATTAAGACTCAATTTACAGGATGATTTGAATTCCCTTCACTGAACTACCAGTATTTAAAGTATCACATGTTATCTAAGTTTTATAATAATATTTTTCTTCCTCAAAATTGGAAGAACATGGATGTTTTGGAGTCATGGTATCAATAGTCAAATCAACATAGTCACTCAACATTTTTCCAAGAAAAACCATCAACGAGAAAAGTAAATGATATTGTTATTATTGTAAATTTGGTTTTCTTTTCCTACTTGGGAGGAAATCTGAATGGCAATGTTTTGTAACCAGTGGAATGATCTCATCAGTTAGTCTTGTTGAACTCTTAAGATTGTCTTAGGAAATTAAAGCATAGAAAAAATAAGGCATAGGAGTAGAAGACAAAAAAAATCAAACATTTATAAACATTCAGCTTCATTTTCAAACATATATTTGAAGGTCTCAATAGGATATTAGTTGTTTCTAGATAATTTGGATGCTGAAAAATTCTTTAGAGTATGTGTACATATTCTGGGAGCCCTTGTGGGAATTGCTTGGCCCACAAGGATCTGAGGGAGGCCCATGACTAGGAAGTTTTGAATTTAAAGGTTAATAAGGCCCCTCTAGGCAGAGGGGAATCTAAGCATCCTCAAAGAGGCATTTTCTAGGTCTTGGTGTGAGAATATACATTTTATTTTTCATTCTAATATCTCTAAAAAGAAGGAGTTTTAAGTCTTTTATCTAATTTTAGACGACTGTTAAATTCAGTGTTTGCACCAGTCTGTATGCCCACCAACAATGGAGAAGGGTTCCTTTCTCCTCACACCCCGCCAGCATTTGTTATTTGGTTCATTTCTTGATAGCAGCCATTCTTTCTGGGGTGAGGTGGAATCTCAGTGTTTTCATCTGCATCTCTCCAATGACCAGGGATGTTGAACATTTTTTCTTACATTTGTTTGCTTCTTTTACTACTTTGTCTGAGAAATGTCTGTTCAAGACCTGAGGACCAGTGGAACAGGTTAGAAGATGCAGAAACAATGCCAGACACACTCAGCCATCTCATCTTCGATAAAGGAGCCAAACACCCTCACTGGAGGAAAGATGGC
>NW_004624788.1:2406986-2422601 GCF_000247695.1 Heterocephalus glaber
ATGTGCACCCATGTTTATAGCGGCACAGTTTGTAATAGCTAAAGCTTGGAAACAGCCCAAGTGCCCATCAACTGGAAACTGGATAAAGATGTGGCATTTTTTTTTAAATAAAATGGAGTACTACTCAGCCATAAAAATGATAATTACAGACATTTATAGCTAAATGGATGCATATTGAGGCCATATTCTTAAGTGAAATAAATAGGACACACGTGTATAAATACTGAATCATTTCTCTAGTGTGAGAAACTGATAGTGTAATTAAGGATTAAAATGATTAAAACAAATAATTGATAATTTGAAATAGGAAGAAAAGGTCCAAAGGGGCAGGGGTAGTGGGAGGGGAAGGGGAAAGGAAAGAAGGGAAAGGAAAAATTATGAGAAAAGAAAAAAAAAAAGGAAATGATGTCTATGTAAATAGGGAAGGGAGCACAAGTAATGGGGAAAAAATAAGAACTAAGGTACATCATGTACAGGTACAAGCACCCAATGATAAATGTAAATGTATTGTATACCTAAAATGTACCAATAAAAGAATTCAAGCAAAAAAAAATTCATAGTGTTATTTTCTTCTATTTCCCAGTAGGCTAGAATGTCCCAAAATAAAAAGATTTGGGGAAGGAGACTGATAAAATGCAAAGATAAAGGGAAGGCCAGATTGTATCTGGCCAGTCGCCTGGTTGTGATGGCCTCACGAGTTATTTTTTCTATTTAAAGATGCACCTATGTTGTGCTACCTTCTGCAAATGCAACCAGCTGGGACTTTAGGCATAGATCTCCTTTTGAGGGGTGCTTTTATTTATGGCAGGCAGAGATTATTTGGAACAAACGATGTTCAGGCTTTATATATTCTTCCAGGTCATGTTTGGAGCATGAAAATCAGGCCATTTCCTGTAAATATTTTGTAATTTTAATATTTTCCTTTATTGGCAAATTTCTAGAAAGGATGATACACATTTTAATATTTAAGCACTATTAATTTCAAGTCTGAAAATTCCAAATCAGGTTATTGAAAGCCAAGTTACATATGATTTTTAGGCTCTTTCGGAGGTCTATGGAAACCTGGTGTATCTAACAGCCTATATAGAGACTAAAGGCTGTACATATATTCCTGACTATGAAGTAGATTGTAAGTGAGATGTTATTACCCATAAGACTTGGTTCCACCTCAGAGGTTATAATTCTCCTTGGGAGAAGAGGGGAAGGGGATGAAAAAAGAATTAACATGTGTTTTGTGCATGTACCAACTCCCCATGACAAATGTAATCAGTATGTATGTATTGCAAACATGTACTAATAAAATTTTTTAAAAATAGACAAATAGAAATTTCCCAGAGAAGTATATCCTGCCATTAAATCAAACTTAAGAAGCTTCCTGTTCTCTTACTCAAAATAATTATTTTTTTAGTATGGGAAATAGAACCCAGAGGCGCTCTACCATTGAACTATATCCACAGCCCTTTTTAAATTTTATTTAGAGATAGGGTGTCTCTAAGCTGCCCAGGCTGGCCTCAAACTTGAGATCCTCCTGCCTCCTGAGTACGGGTTTATAGATATGCACCATCCAGTCCGGCTTCTAAGCAATTCTTGAACCGCAGGCTCTTTTCACTTATTTTCTTAGATCTATTCCTCACAATAAGTAAGTAGTGTGGATTCACTGGATGCTTCTGTCCAGTGAACTGTGTATCTCTAGTACTAGTGAACACTACAGATATCCTGCAGAGTATCTGAAAATAAACAGCTGTCAAAATATGCCATACGAAACAAAACATCAGCGCCATACTATCCTGCCAACAATTTGCAGTTAGTTTTTAATATATAAAAAAACTGATTTTTGTGTTTTAATTATCTAGCCTATTACTTCTCCCCTTAACTTGTTGATTGCAGATAGTAGTTGTTTGCAGGTTCTGTAGCATATTGTACATAATCAGTTGAAATTCCTAACATACAGTGTGAGAGTGTTAGCTTGAGAAACCTCTACATCCCCTCACCTTAAAAAAAATCTACTTTGAGTAGTGAGGGATTTCACATTTAGCATTAGCTAGTCTTACCCCAAATCATAATGAAGATGATGCCAATGAACATTTATTAGGGTATGTACCAAACAGTGGGGTTTCCAGGCATTATTTTATATAATCCTTCCTCCAGCCTTGAGAAGACTGAATAATATCTCCAACACAAGCAGAGAATTGCAGATCTAATTGTTATTTATTTTACTCTAAAATGTAAATGTCACAGAATTTAGAACTCCTGAGTAATGAAACTAGATTAAAGTTCAAGAAAATGTGTGGTGAACGATCACTCACAGAACTACTTGCTCTTCTAGTCTGTTCTGTGATTTTCTGCACAGATGTTGGGTGTCCAGGGTGCTGTGGCAAATTTTAATTTGTGCCAAATACTGAGGAAATGTGAGAGAGCCACTTCTGAGCTAATTTTGGTAAATCAGGACACATTTTCATAGTGAATAATCACCACATTAAACTAATTTTAATTTGCTCTCTGTTCCCTTGTTCTACCCTTCTTTACCAACTGATGCACTGTTTGCCTTTTAAATTTGGATAGTGATTTCACTTATTAGCTTAATTTAATACTTCCAAGGGCATTAGTCCTATTTCAACTGGAATGCCTATGCATGCTATTAATGTATATGCAGAGCACTCTTCTAACTATAGGCATTATTTCATTTGATAGTCACAGCAACCCCACAAGGTAGATGCTATTATTATTTCTGTTTTGCAGATGAGAAAACAGAGTCTCACTTAAATAACTGGCCCAAAGTCACAAGTCTAGTAAAATGTGGATGATCTGTATGTAAAATAAATTTTGCTTAACTTGATTCTGAAACCTATACTCTGTGCGGTTTATATCTTTGAAAGCTATGCATGTGTGTAGTTCCTGTGCCTCTGGTTGTTTCTTGTTCACAGCATCTTGTTTTTCTTCTCATGGTCTCGATATTTTCTCTCATGTCTCTGGTGATATCTTTAGAATTGTTATTTGCTTGCACAGTGTGTTTCTCCTAGTTTGCTCTTTTCTGATTGTGTTTATTTTCTCTAGCATTCATGCTATAGCAGAGATTCCTAGCTGTGAGTATGAGCAGAATTACCTAGGGAGCTCTCAAAAAATACTGATGGTTCTTCACTCAGATAATCAAATCCAAATGTCATCTACTGGAGCATATCTTTTCCAAAAGCTTACAGTTAATTTTATGTTCAGATTGGGGCAATCCTTGGATGTCTACATGTCTATATTTAAGAGTGGGAGACTAAGGCCCAGATGGCTTAATTGATACATTCTTTACAACATTTAAACAATAAATAGTATCAGTTTACACAAAATCTTTCAGAAATAAAGGATAGCCCCATTGAACTCACTCAGTATCACCCTGATACAAAAGTAATATAGAATGATTAAAAATACATATTTACAAGAAGACAAAATGCATGCCATGCATACATATGTAAATATATTCATATCCCTATGAGCACAGACCCAAAGATTCTTAATGAAATACTAACCAATGAGCTCTAGGAATGCAAGGTTGTCAATGTAATGCACCATAGTAACAAAGTAAATGAGAAATAATATTTCAATAGATGTAGAAAAATTTTTGAAAAAATTCAATATCCATTTATGATAACATTTTTCATCAAATTAGGAATTTCTTCAATCTGGTAAAGGCCATATATAAAAAACCCATAGCTACCATCATATTTAATATTGAAAGATTACTCCCTAAGGATTGGAGACAAAGCAGAGATGCAGACTCTCCCCATTGTACTACGAATCTCATATCTACAGTAAGGTAATAAAGGAAATAAAAGACATAAGGATTGGAAAGGAGGTAAGGCTATCTCTGTCCATGTACGCCATAAATGATTATGTAGAATATGCTAAGAAATCTGCAAACAGCTTTTACCTACAATTGTTAAGTTAATTTGGAGGAGGTCACAGGCTACAAGATCAGTATATAAAAATCATATTTTTTATATATTAAAAACTAACTGCAAGTTGTTGGTAGTATAGTAAGATTGGCTGATGTTTAGTTTCAGTATGGCATAGTTTGTTTAGTTGTTTCTCAGGACAACCCAACATCAGTATTTTATATCTGTATTCTTAGATTATTCCAGAAGAATTTTCCAATCTTCAGCCTAGAGGCAAATGTTTGGCTTCCAGAGTGCTGAAGGCTGGGCATTTCAACATTCAGTAAGTACATGTTTTCTTAATCCCTGTTTTTGGCTCTAAGACTACACTGTCAACTGTGCTTGGTGTTCCCAGTAGAAAGACCTTCCAGTTAATCTCTCCAGAGAATAAATTTATAGGCTTTCTAAAGCAAAGGAAGAGTTTTGTCTCAGTGGTGTGGAATGGTGGAAAGGTTCTGAGACTAATTTATTCTTGAGGCCCAAGAATAGGGTGAGGCAGGCTGCCTGGGGAAGTAGGCGTGACCTGTTAATGACAACAATCCCAGGACGAGAGCGAAGAACAGTTCCCAAAGTCCCCAGACGAGACCTGACACCAGCCTGAGGAGTGGAAATAAAAAAGGACAGCTTTTCCTTACCTGTTCTCTCACTGTAGCCTGCTTGAATCCTGTCCTTATTTTCCCACTTTCCAAACTCTGCATGCAGATCCTGTTTCTTTTCCTACCTTTAATAAATATAAAACCTTGCTACCATTTGCACTTGTCCTGACAAATTCCTTACTCAGGACAGAAAAAAACTATAAATCCCTTCTAGAAGGAGATTCCAGCACCCCCAAACCCAGTAACATTCTCACACATCTTCACTCAATCCTGCTGCCAGTCTCTGAGTCATTTGAAGATTTTATAGTAGATTAACTTGGGTCTCAGTGTTTTCTGATTCTAGCTTAGGATTCAGGTATGCTATACTGATTATTGCTTCTTGTTTTCTTTGTAACTTAAGAAACTGTTATTGCTGTCCTCTAATTTTGTTTCCCCTACCCTTGTATTTCTTTTTAAGAACCTCATTTTTTGATTGGATCTTTTATTGGGGAAATGGCCTAATTTTTTTTGAGTTCTTTATATATTCTAGATATTAATCCTTTGTCCAAAGTAGCTGGTAAATATTTTTTCCCATTCTGTAGGTTGTCTCTGTACTCCTGATTGTTTCCTTTACTGTACAGAAGCTTTTTAATTTGATGTAATCCCATTTGTTTCTTGATGTTGTTTCTTGTGCAATTGGCATTCTGTTCAGAAACTGTCTACAGCCATGATTGTAAGAGTTTTATGCATCTTATCTTCCAGTAGGCTAAGTATTTGTTTCAATATTTAGATCTTTGAGCCATTTTAATTTTATTTTAGTACACGGAGAGAGATATGGATCTAGTTTCAATCTTCTGCATGTGTATAGCCAGTTTTCCCAGAACAATTTCCTAAAGAGGCTATCTTTCATCCAATGTATGTTTTTGGCCCCTTTGTTAAAGATCAGGTGACTATGTCTGGGGTTGTTTCTGTGTTATCTGTTCTATTCCATTGGTCCTCATGTCTGTTTTTGTGCTGTTTTTGTACCATGCTGTTTTTGTTACTGTAGCTTTGTTATGTAACTTGGAACTCAGGAATGTGATGTCTATTGCTTTTGCTATTCTGGTTCCATATGAATTTTAGGACTGTTTTTTCTAGTTCTGCCAGGAATGTTGTTGGTATTTTTTTGGGGATAAAAAGAAAAAGACAGGGTTGGGGATTTAGCTCAGTGGTTCTGCAGCCTGCCTTGTAAGCACAAGGTCCCAAGTTTGATCCCCGGTACCAAAAAAAAAGAAAAAGAAAGAAAGAAAAAGACAGCTGAAATAAGTACACACTTCTCAGAAGTACAAATGACCAATAAATGTATAGAAAAGGTTTAACATTGCTACTCATTAGAGAAATGAAAATTAAAACAATATAGATTTAATCTTATTCCAGAAAGAATGGCAATCATCATGAAATCAAATAAAAACAAATGCTGGTGAGGCTACAGTGGGAAAAGGAACCCTTCTGCATTGTTGGTGGGAATGTAAACTACAACCATTATGGAAATAAGTATGGAGATTCTTTAAAAATCTTAAAATAGAAATTTCATTTGACCCAGCTATTCTTCTCTTAGGTATCTTCCTTTAGGAGTTGAAGACCTCATACTACAGTGATATATGCATAACCATGTTTATAGTAGCACAATTCAAAATAACTAAGTCATGGAAGCAGGCTGTATATCCAACAGATGAATGGATTAAGAAAACGTGGTATTACAAACAATGGAGTACTGCTTTGCTATAAAGAAGGATAAACTTAAGTCATCTGTAGGAAAATGGATGCACCTTGAATCCATAATTTTAAGTGAAATAAATCAAGACACACAAGCTTAAAAATCATATTGTTTGTCTTACACGAGAAACCAAAGTACAAGTAAGTCAAAGAACAAAATAAAAGATGGACAATAGGAAATAGGGAGATAGATCTTTGGCAAGTAGGAATGGACTAAGAAATGGAGGAGGAAGAAGGGAGGAGGGGAAGAGGAAGTAAAAAGAAATAAGATGTGTCATGTGTGAACCAAGTACCCACAATAAATATTTCATAATATACCCCAAACATGTACTAATGCAATAAAAAATTTAAAAAAAAATAAGTCCCATTGCCATATTTTCTATAAATTACTAAATAAATAATTCATGTGAAATTGAAATATCAAGATCACTGGCTAATTTAAAGGAATGACTTATTTTATAAAATATTTTTATAGCTCATGATATTTTATTATAATACATATACTTAAAGGAAGAATAATTGAATATCTTATTTGTAGAACTTGCTTTACATAGGACATCCCACCTTAGACTAGTTTTGTTATCTTCATTTAAAAACTCCATTTAAAAATAAATAAGCAGTTTTGCTCAGTATCAGTGTGATACTTTTCATTTAAATCTAACTTGCATATAAACCAAGCATGTATGCCTTCTGGTTATTCAAAAGAATTTTGGGTCACTATAGCCATGGACTTGAGAAACTAAAAACAACATTTTACATGCAGTCCTTATTAATTCAACAAACCTCAATCAAGTACTTACAATGAGAGAGGCACTGTTCCTACTGTTGAAGTGAGGAAAGTGAACAAAAGAGACCCAAATGTCTGTCCCTCTGAGGATTCCATCCCAGTCAGTAGATTTCTGATGTTAAATCAAACATAAAGAGAGAAAAAATAACTCTCAGTGAATTATTTAGAATATGGAGCCGGTGTTCATATTTAGAGATATTTCTTATTATACTTTTATCTGTATTTGTGACTTTGTAGTTGATATGATTAGCACATAGGATTCTGAGGTAATTAGGCTGTCGTTTTTTCACGATAACATTTCTAACTGAAGATGATTTTAGACAAATTTCTGAGATATGTACTCTATGGTAAAGTAAGTCAAAGTGAGAACTGAAGCAGAGTGAGACTATGAGGAGGACAATAAAATGAAGCTAAAAGGGGCCCCAATATATGAAATACATGTAGTAAAGTCCCATTGTTTGTAAGGATACATTAAACATACATTTTTCCCGTGTTTTCTGCAGCCATCTTAAAAATAAAAATATCTATTGTCATAAATAAAAAATAATCAGTGAATTAAGGCATATAAAATTACAAAAATTTATCCCATGAATCTTTATGAGAAGATCTTTGTTGAGAAATACAGCAGAAATCACCCTTTAAAAAAAAATAGAACCAGGAGTTGAACAATTGGACAATTTCTTTTACGTGGAATATGGTCTAATAATATTAACCTAACTTATTGAGTTGTTATGCAGAAGTATAAATTTAGAAAATCTCTCTCTATATATTTATTTGAAAAGAAGTCATTTTTTTATTTTCCATGAAGTTATGATAAAGCCACTAACATTTGTAGCTTACAAAATACTTTCATGTGTATTCTCTTCTAAGACAATTTCCAGGAAGATATCATGATCATCTTCATTTTAACCTGGAGTCGTACATGCTAAGTAACTTACCCTAGATCTTCTAGCCATGAAATGAGAAAATCAATTTAGAATAGTTTTAATCTCTAGCAATGAAAGATAAAATTTGAAAAAAGTTTTTTCATCACTAAATCTTATCTTCTTAGCAACATACCATTCTCACTATTTTGCCATATCTAGATGACTAAGAAAATGCTAACATATACAGTTTTTGAAAATGTCTAAGTTACAACATTGTTACAAATTACAAAGAGCATAAAGCACACTAATATTAATTGTAGAGATGAGTGAAATTTTCATATGTACATACCTATGTAGCAACCATCCAAATCAAGATACAGAATATTTCAAGCACCCTAGATGTTTCCTTTGTGCCCCTGTTGTTCACCACTCATTCTCCTAAAGATATTCAAATTTCTTATTCATTTGTTGATTAGTTTCATAAGTATTTTCAACTTCATGTCAATCAAATTATATTGACAAATTCATCTATGATGTGTGTAGCACTAGTTAGTTTCTCTTCATTTTTTAGAAAACAGCTTTATTGACCTACCATAAAATTTATACAATTAAATTATACAGCTTGGCAATTTATTATATTCAGAATTGTGTAATTATTACCAATATTTAATTTTAAAAACATTTTTAACATCCCTAAAAGAAATCTTATAGAAATTAGTAGTTACTCCCATTCTTATTTTCCTTCCCCACTGCAAACCTATCTTTCCCTCAGGCAACCACTATTCTACTTTTTGCCTTTATGGATTGGCCTACCTTGAGTAGTTCACATTCATGGTAGTATACATTATGTAGTTTGGGGGGCTGGCTTCTTTAATTTAGTATAATGCTTGCGAGGTTCATCTGTATTTCATTCTTTTTTATTGCTGAATAATGTTTCACTTTCTGAATGTACCACATTTGTTTATACATTCATCAGCTGATGGACATTTGGGTTATTTCTACTTTTTAGCCATTATTTTAAAAAGTTACCATGAATGTTCTCATTCAGATTTTTGTGTAGACATATGTTCTCCTTTCTCTATGGTATAAACCTAGGAGTAAAATTGCTGTGTCATCATCTATATTTAGCATTTTGAGGAAATGCCAAGCACATTTTGCAGTGGCTGCTTCATTGCACAGTCCTACAAGCAGGCTGTGAGCGTATTGACTTCTCCATAGCCTCACCAACACCATCTATTGTCTGTGTTTTTTATTATAGCCATCTAAGTGGGTATGTGATAATATCTCATTTTGGCTTTGATTTACATTTCCCTAATGACTAATGATCCTGAGCATTTTCCCTCATTTGTATATCTTTGGGAAAATATTGAAATCATTTTGCTATTTTAAAAATTGGGTTATTTTTTACTTGTTGTTGAGATGTAAATTTCTTTGTATATTTGAGATTAAGATCTCTCTTGGGTACAAATTGAGTATCTCTTATTTGAAATTTTTGGGATTAGAAGTGATTTAGATTTCAGATTTTGGGGGATTTTGAAATGTTTGCATGTACATTTTGAGATAACTTGGAAGTAGGATTTAAATTCAAACATGCAATAACCTGAAAGTGATTTTATACATTTTTAGTATGCCTATGATTAGTCTGTGACTCATTACATGAAGTGAGATGTGGAATTTTCCAACATCATGTTGGTGCTCCAGAAGTTTTGGATTTTGTAGCATTTTGATTTAGGTATGTTTACTCTGTACATGATTTACAAATTTTTCTCCCTATCTATGGGTTGTCCTTTCATTTTTTTTCTTCATAGAATCTTTAAAGCACAAAATTTTTAATCCAGTTTGTCTGTCTTTTCATTTGTTGGTATGCTTTTGGTGTTATATCTAATTAAACATTGCTCAATCATAGGTCATAAAGACTTACTTCAACGTCTCCCTCTAGCAGTTTTACAGTTTGTCTCACTGCCATTATAATTAGGTACATTTCCTATTTTGAATTAATTTTTGTGTAAGATGTGTAGAGGTCCAAATTATCTTTTGCATATAGATATCAAAATTTCTAAACAACATTTATTGGTAAGGCAATTCTTTTTCTATTAAACTATTTGGCATCCTTAGGGAAAAAAATCAATTGATAATAAATACAAAGGTTTATGTGAAGGTTCATCTTTGGAATCTCAATTTTATTCCGTTGCTTTTTATGTAAAATGCAAGTACTACACTCTCTTGATTACTAAAGCTTTGTTCAAGGTTTTGAAATCAGGACGTATCTTTCAACTTTCTTTTTTTGCAAGATTCTTTTAGCTATTCTCAATCCCCTGTATTTTATATGAACTGTGAGATCAGGTTTTTTTAGTTTTAAACTAAGGCAGCTGGGATTTTGATAGGGTTTGCATTAAACCTGTACATCAATTTGGGGGATATTTCCATTTTTAAAATGTTAAGCCTTCTGATATATGAACATAGGGTATCTTTATATTTATTTGGATCTTTGTTCTATAGTTTTCACTATTTGTGTCTTTGAGTTCTTTGTTTGTATTTGTTCCTAAGCATTCCTTTCATTCCTTTTGGGATTGTTTTCTTAATTTCATTTTTGGATTGTTCACTGCTATTGTATAGGAGTACCTTTTAAAATATTTAACTGTATCCTACTCCATTGATAAGCTTGTTCATAAATAGTTTTTTTAATTCAGAATAATATTCCATTGTTACTTTCTTTCTTTCTGAAGGACATAACATTCTTCCATTGTTTGGGTATTCTGAATAATGCTGCTGTGAACATTCTTAAACATACTTTTTGGTGGACACAGGTACTCATTTGTATTGAATATATATCTCTAAGTGACGTCTCTAGGTCATGCCATAGGTGTATATTTAGCTTTAGTAAATATTGTAAGTCACTTTAGGCAATCTGCTTTTGTATCTGTACTTTGGCTACATCAATTGTTTGAAATAATTCACTATGACTTTTATTTATCAGTGGATGATTGTTATTTATCAAAATAGAAAAGTGGAAAAAACATCTTTGAGTCTGAAATTGTTAGGAGGGTAAAAGAAAAAATCAGAATAAGGGGAGGAGAATATGTAGCTTAGATTTTTTCCCAATATAAACTATAGAAAATAAAATAGAAAGCATCTTTTTTAGTGTAAGAAGGAGTAAATGAACATCATGGACATGGTTAAAACAGACCTACTAGACTGAGTCCTTCCTAACCAACTTGTTTTAGAGGAAATTTTTTCCTCTATTTTGTACCAAAGTCTCACCTGAAATGTAGTCTTCAGATGCTGCATGAAAAGTAGTTAAAATAGAGAATAGTTTCACTCAAATGTAAAGAAATAAGTTGAAACAAGTAATTTAAAAACTATTTTTCCTACTTTGTACTTCTTATATGATCAAAAGAGTCAGAAAAATATTTAAAAGATTCTGTTATTAACCAATGAATGGTGATGAGGTTCTCTTTTTGCTTGGACAAAATCCTAGCCCATTTGCAGGAAATTTGAATAGGTTGGCCAAATTCTTTTTACATGGGAAGATAAAGAAGAAATCATGAAAAAATGTTTAAATTTTAATTTAGCTAAAAATAGAAAAAACTATATATTTCAACATTGGCAGAATTTTGTCTCTTAATGAGAAATGAAAAGGAAGCCAAATTTGAAGAAAAATTGTTAAGCATATTTAAAGTTTGAGTGATTTGTTTTGTGGGCACTTTGTAGAACATTTTGATTTAGTATTTTTGGGTATAGATGATGGATTATAAAGTTCTGTCTTTTAAAAGTCAACACAGTTAACCTGAAAGTTAAAAAAGTTTTTAATTTTAATGGCATTTTTTGATTAACACCACTTTTATTCCTGATTTCTTGCTGTATTTTTGACACTTCTTTTTCTAACATTTTCTTTGATTACTTTTTCCATGTTATCTCCATGTTTTGCTGCCCTTCTGATTTCCCAACAACTTCTTTGGGCTCTTCTACCTGGAACTGGTAAAAATCCCTGGCTTTGGAATTCTATTTTTAAAGTACAACTTCCATTCATCTCTTTCTTTGTGAGCTTTATAGAACTTGTACTTTTTCCTCACTGAAAAACTTCTCTCCTTTATTTTCTACTCCTCAATTATACACCAACGCTTGCTGCTTGTCAGTTATAATTATTTTAAGATATTATAATTAATGTTCTTGATAGGAACACAGAAATACTCCCTCCTTTGACTTCCTGTTTGTAAGATTTGCTAATTTTCAAACTTTTGGTGAACACCCCAAACCATTCATTTATCAGTCACTCTTGGAGTCTGAATTTTCATGGAGTCAGTCACACAATCATTCTGATTGGCAGGGGATTCCAGGAAGAGGTCACATGACTTTTCCAATTGTCTTTGAACATAGACCCTCAGTGTTCTCCAAGAATCATGACCTATTTGACACCTCCTTGATCTCCAACAGGGGCTGTTACAACCTGTCAATTTTACCTATGTGCTTTTCCCAAAGAGGGAGATTAGTTACCTTGCCTCCTATCTTTCCTAAAATCTTTCCACTTACGCTCTTGTTTTTTCCCTTCTCTCTTTGTCCTTTGTTCCCTCAAAGGTCAATTCATCTGTGTGTTGCATATCCTGATCCACTACTTACCATTCTCCCATGATCAATTTCTTTAATTCACTTGTCCCTTTTTCTCAAGAAATAGTCTCTTCTGTAAAATTGTGGTCCTTAACTGGAAGAGATTTTACCTCCTAAGGTATTTTTTCAATGTCCAGAAAGATATTTTGGGTTTTCATAACTGGCTGGAGGGGTACTACTGGCATCTATTAGTGAGAGGCCAGGGAAGCTGTTCAATAGCTTTTAATGGACAGAGAAGACCCCTAAAATAAAAAAAATTATCCAGGCCCAGATGCCTACAGGGCCATGGTAGAAGAGCCTTGCTCTAAATTTAAATCCGTCCAAATTTTGCCTCTCCAAGAATTTTAAATACTGTGTTTTAGTGGCCATGCTTACTTTTTTGAGTTCATCTTTCTTTTACTTTTTCCTTATAAATTTGTAGAACAGAAGAAATTTGATGGCTTAATTTCATTATTTTCTATTCATTTTGCTGAAAAAGTATATAATGATGAAAATTTTTTATCTACTAGAAATTATTAGTGTTTAGAAGGTTCAGCTTTCTCCCTGAGCATTTTGCAATGACCTTGGAAATAAATAAAGCAGATGAGAACACTTTTATCTTCCCAAATTGTAGTTTGATTCTTGGCAACAACAGTCAACAACTTGAGCTTAGATATTAATTTAAATGTTTCCTTTGTTATGGTGGATGAAGAATTATATTTGGTGATTTTTTTCTATTTTTGCTGAGAAATCTGCAACAATAGCTTTCTGAAACTAATATTCTTTAAGATACATTTGAAATCCAATTATGAAAAATAATTTTTATGATCTATTAGTACTTTTAGCAAAAATAGAATAAATTAAAAAATAACTTCCTAATATAGCTAGGGCCAACTCGCTAGGCTCTGTGGTGGGTGTAGCACTTCACAGGAGGCTGCCATGCTCCTTGGAGACAGCAGAAGCTGCGCCTTCCATAGAGAACTTGCCACCGACATTGGTTCCCAGTCTTTTCAGAGTGTTTAATAGACTATTTTTAAAACATGACAAAGCACATTTCTAGTAAAATGGGAAATAACCCTAACTTCTCCTCCCCTGTCACTTGCCTAGCCAGTTGGAGGAGTTGCTTGAAATCTTTGAATCAAAATAGAATTCTTAATTCTGTTCCTGGAGGAAAAATGATCAACCGTCACAGGGCAAAACCCTGGATAAAGGCCTTTATGTGGATGATAAATAGTGGCTCCTAAGATTGCATTTTTCTTTCACAAATTTAAAAAACCCCACACAACTTTTGGATCTATCCAGTTACTACTGTCATGCATATCAAACTCTGCAATGAAAATGAAGCTGTGACAAAGACAAGGGCTTTCAGTTTATATATATATATATTTATATATATATATATATTTTTGGTCCTGGGGATCGAACTCACAACCTTGTGCTTGTGATGCAGGTGAGGTGCCACTGAGCTAAATCCCCAGCCCCTGATCTTTATATATTCTAGAGAGTAAACCTCTGTTGGTGGCAAAAAAATTCCTCCCATTCTATAGTTTTTCTTTACTCTGTTTTCCCTTGGCTGTGTAAAGCTTTTTGATATAATCTCATTTGCTGATTCTTGCTATTTCCTGAGTTAGTGGCCTCCTGTTGAGGAAGTCATTCCCTGTGCCTATATTTTGAAGTATTTCCCTTATGTTTCATGTAGCAATTTCAAGGTTTCAGGTCTTGTATGCAGGTCTTTGATCCATTTTGAATTGATTTTTACATAGTGAGAAAGGTACCTATTTTGAACATGTAAGTTTTGATCATTTATGCATATCTTTAATTATGATAAAATATCAGAGTCAGACCAGTGTTTGTCAAGGATAGATTTATGAAATATGTTCCTGTTATCCTTCTCTGCCCAAAGTAAATTGCTCATGTACAGGTTTATGATTAATTGGCTTTGTTATTTTAGTGCTACATTTTTTAAAAGTTCATTTTAAAGCCACAAGTTTTTTGAAGCTATAAAAAAATGGCATCCCATAGGTCAGGACTTAAATGCCCCATTAAATAAACTGAGATCGTCAGTATTAACGAGCACTTCTAATTTTCATTTATGTGGGTAATAACACCGATTAAAACTTTAGCTCCTTTTGTTTCTTGGATTTGCATGGAGACAGTGGAATGAAATGGTAAAAGATGAGAGTTGAAGCAGACAAACTTAGTTGTGTGTGTATATGCATTTTAAAAATTATTTTAAGAATATTTAACGTGAAATCAATCTTCTTAACTAAAATTTAAGTACATGTATTTACAGTGTTAGTCTAGAACTTAAACATCTCCCCTAAGTGAAACTTTACACCCATTGAATGGCAACTCCATTTCCTTGCCCTCCCCAGTCTCAGACATATTTTGAGTCTGGTTCTGTTCATGCCCAGCAGGGTGCTTTCTTATGCTTATGTAAATGAGGTGTGGTTAAGAGCTCAGGCACTGAAGATAAAGAGTGTTCACATGCAGGCTTAGCTTCTGATTCTTCACAGAGTTGAATAATGAAAGAAAAATGTCTTGCGCACAGTTACTGTGATGATTAAATGAGATATGAATGTAAAGTGTAACCTTAAACTTGTTTTCCTTTTTAAAAGGTTTTAATAGCTTAAAAGGATTATAATTGCCAACTAAGACATACGAGCTAAGAAGCAGAGACTAGTTTGATAGCCTTAATCACTTGGATATACTAGACAGGAAACAGCAAAGACAATTCTGTGAAACTTGAAATTGTTCTAATGTTAGTTTCCTTGCAAATATTACAGTGATGAACATGATGCCATCATTTAAGGAAATACAAGAACCAAGGAAAGAAGACTGATGCAGCTCTATAATTTTGGTTTATTAGTTTAAAACAGTGTTCTCTTAAAAGTAGTATAAACGGAGCCGGGGATTTAGCTCAGTGGTTTCACCGCCTGCTGCGCAAGTGCAAGGACCTGAGTTCGATCCCCGGTACCCAAAAAAAAAGTATAAACGGACCATGTATATGATGTATTGCATAAATATGTGAAGATTCCTCATCATTACTAAAGGTAAAAATGTCTTAAACATTTAAATGAATATTTGAAGCTTACAAATAATTTATACAGTGATTATATTCACATTTA
>NW_004624788.1:2422701-2554991 GCF_000247695.1 Heterocephalus glaber
TTTATATATATATATATATTTTTGGTCCCAGGGATCGAACTCGGGACCTTGCGCTTGCAAGGCAGGCACTGAAACCACTGAGCTAAATCCCTGGCCCTTTCAGTTTATATTTTGAAACATTTAATGAAGATTGCTACAGTGGTTTTTTAGAAATTAATTGTTAAGCTTTCCAATATGGCTGACTAGAGGAGGAGTTGTGCCAGAGGTGCTCAGAGAGGACTTACTGAAGCTACAGGGACAGATTCCAAATCACTTGAATTAAATAGCTGAAGGGATAAATGCTGCCTCTGGACAAATAAAGCTGAAAATTCATCACAGGAAGGCAATGTCTTAGTAAAAACATCTTTATATTGCTTACAAGATCTCCTCATCTACTTGACCTTAACACTTAGTACCAAAAAAGGAAAAATAAAATAAAAACAAAGCAAATTTTAAAAGACACACATAAGGGCATGAGGAAAAACAAGGCAGCCAAAGACCTCCAAGTTCTTCCAACTCTGCTGAGGCAGATCCAGCAGGCACTAATGGAAAGAAAGGCAAATGCCAGGTGGTGGAGCTTTTCAAATTGATTAAAGAAGAGTTTAAGAAACTTGGTGAGTTTGAAGAGGACATGACCCAAAAGTGTATAAAATTATCAAAGAAAATGGCCTATACGGATTTGGGGGAAACAAAAAATTGGGAGAGCTGACCAGTGCACTTCAAAATATGAATGACAAATTTACCAAAGATACAGAATGCACAAAAAGGTATCAGACAGATATACCAGATATAAAAAATTGGTTAGAGTTCATAAATTGCAGAAATGATTAATGTAATGACTGAGGTTTTGAAATAGAGGACAAAATGGTAAATTACAATGAATTACTAAATGAAGCCTAAAGAAAGATAAGAGAACAAGAAAATTTTATTCAATGGCTACTAGAGGACACTAAGAAGACCAACCTAAGGTTATTTGGAACATAGCACACATGGAATAATACATTTGTTCAGAGAAATTATAATAGAAAACTTCCCAAATATAAGAAGAGTTCAATGTACAAGTAAGTTGAAAAAGAAGCTCCCCATGACATGTAATTAGGATACCAGATGCCCAACAAAAAAAATCTAGAATTTTAAAGGATGTCAGAGAAAAGAAAAAAAATCATATATAAAAGCAAACCCATTAGAATTACAGTAGACTTTTCAACACAAACTTTAAAGGCCAGATGACCTGGAAGTGAAGTACTTCAAGCCCTAAAACCAAACAACTTCCAAACCAGATTAACAAATCTGGCAAAACTTTCCTTCAAAATAGGTGGAGAAATGAGGACATTCCATGAAAAATAACAACTCAAGAGATTTTTGAATACCAAACCAGCACTTCAGAAAATACTCAAGAATATTCTAGACAGATACAAAGCCAACAAAGCCAAAAATCCAAATGTAATGAATACAACAAGCAAGCTGAGTAGATAAAACAAAACAAAAAGGAAAACAAAGAAGTCCTCAAGAGAGAACGAATGCAGTGACAGGAATTAATGAACACCCCTCAGTAATAACTCTCAATGTAAATGGCCTCAACTCCTCAATTAAAAGACACAGATTGGCAGACTGAACAAAAGCCAGAATCCAACAGTCTGTTGCATTCGAGAAATTCATCTACTCCAAAAATAAATTCATAGACTAAAAATCAAAGGATACAAAACAATATTTCATCTACTAGGACCCCAAAACCAAGCAGGGGTGGCAATTTTACTCTCAGACAAAGCAAATTTCAAGCTAAAGCTGATCAGAGGAGACAAAGTCACTCCATATTAGTTAAGGGAATACTCCAACATGAAGAAGTAACTCTGGTAAATATATATGCACTGAATACTGGAGCACCTATCTTCATAAAACAAATACTGCTGGACATAAAATATTTTATAAACACTAACACAATCTTAGTGGGTGACCTCAGTACCCCACTTTTGCAGAGATAGATCAACTAAACAAAAAATCAATGCAGAACTATCAGAGTTGAAATATACCTTTGATCATGTGAACTTAATAGATATTTACAGAATGTTCTACTGTACTACAAGAGTGTACACATTCTTCCTTGAACCACATAGAACTTTCTCCAAAATGTATCACATACTAGTCCACAAAGCCTGTTTAAATGAATATAAAAGAAACAAAGTCACTCCATATTTACTCTCAGACCATTGTTCAATGAAAGTAGAAATCAGTCACAGCAGATGCTACAGAAAATTTCAACACACTTTGAAACATAACACTTCTGAACACTCAATGAATCAGGGAAGAAATTAAACAATTTCTGGAAGCATATGACCGTGCCAGTACAACACAGCAGAGCCTATAGAACACAATGAGAGCAATCCTTCAAGGGAAGCTTATTGCAATCAATGCTCAAATTAGAAAAATAGAGTGAGCTCAAATAAATAGCCTAATGAGGAACCTCAAGGTACAGTACGTGAGAAACAACAATCCAAGCCCAAACCAAAATTAAGGAGGGAAATCATAAAGATCAGAGTGGAAATTAATGAAATGGAGACTAAAACAATACAAAGAATTAATGAATCAAAGACCTGCTTTTTTTTTTAAGACAAACTCTTAGCCAAGCTAACCAAAAGAAAGAGGGAAATGACTCACATCAATGCAATTAGAAATGAAAAAGGCTAACTCACAACAGACACCATCGAAATCCAGAACTACTATGAAAAACTGTATTCCAGTAAATTGGAAAATCTTGAAGAAATTGTCAGATTCCTAGACTAATGCAAATTACCAGAACTAAACCAAAAAGACATACAAATTACAAACAATCCAATAAAAAGCAATGAAATTGAGGCAGTAATGAAAAACCCACAAACCACAAAAAGCATAGGACCTGATGGATTCACTGCTGAGTTCTACGAAACTTTCAAGGACATTATATCACTAATACTCCTCAAGCTCTTCAAAGAAATTGCAAGGGATGGAGTACTACCAAACTCATTTTCAGAAGCCAGCATCACTCTGATCCCAAAGCCAAAGAAAAAGAAACTGAAAAAGAAAATGACAAGCCAATCTCCTTAATGAACATAGAGGCAAAAATTCTCAATAAGATATTGACAAATAGAATGCAACATATCATTAAAAGGATCATACATCATGACCAAATTAGTTTTATCCCGAGGTCTTAAGAGTGATTCAACATATGCAAGTCAGTAAATACAATATGCCACGTAAACAGAAGCAAAGACCAAAAACCACATGATCATATGAATAGGTGCAGAAGAATCTTTTGATAAAATCTAACACCCTTTATGGTAGAAACTCTGAAGAAAGTAGGTATAAAACGTCCTTACCCGAATCTGATAAAAGCCCTTTATGACAAACCAATGACCAGTGTGGTGGATTAATTAATGGTCAACTTGGAACACCCAGATGAACTGAATCAGCGTGGTTGGAACGTGGAAGATCCACCTGAGGATTGTTGCCAGCCGCATAAAAAGAGAACTGGAGGCTAAAATCGTGGGCTGTTGATTTTCTTGGAGAAGTTCACTATGGATGGTTTTCCCGAAGTGAACTAGGCTGTTCTCTGGAGGAGGAGCTTGGGGCCTCGCTGTCACTGGGAATGGCTGTTGTTCTCCTCAGGGGAGCTCTGATCATCACCGTGAGCATCACTTCCTGGCTCCAGTGTGGATCCCTCACCCTGGTGACACAAATCCTTCACCCCACCAGCACAGGTTTTCTGGCTTCCACCACTGGCCTTTGGGCCTTCCCGGTGAAGATCTTCAATACGGACAAGCATGAGACATTGCCATGGGCTCTAAGGCCTCTGGCTGGACTCATAAAGGACATTGCCTTCGGCTAGCCTTCAGCTGAACTTGTGCAGAATATTGCCGTGGGATCCACGCCCTTGGCTGGATCCTTTGGGTCTCTAGTGCATGGCTAGATCTCTCGCATGCCTCTGCATTTGACTTTTTGGGTGACTATTATAAAATAATCATATAAATTGTGTGTCCTGTGTTACATCTATTTCCCTTGCAAACTCTGACTACAATAGCCAGCATCATATTAAATAGAGAAAAACTGAAAGCTTCCCTCTAAAGCTAGGAATTAAACAAGGATGCTAATTATCACCACTTCTCTTCAATGTGGTACCCAAAACATTAGCCAGAGCAATCAGGCAATAGAAAGAAATAAATGGAACTTGTATAGTAAAGGAAGAAGTCAAATTATCATTACTTGCAGATGACATGATTCTCTACATAGAAGACACAGAATTCCACCAAAAATCTCTTAGAAGAAATAACCCATTTCAGCAATGTAGCAGTTTAAAAAATCAACACACAGGGCTGGGGATTTAGCTCAGTAGTTCTGCCATGTGCCTCACAAGCACAAGTCCTGAGTTCAATCCCTGGTACAAAAAAAAAAAAAATCAACACAAAAAATTAATAGCATTCATGTATATCAATAATGAATTCAATAAGAAAGAAACTAGGAAAACAACACCATTCACAAAAACATCAAGAAAAATTAAATACTTAGAAATTAACCTAACCTAACCAAGGAAGTGAAAGAACTCTGCAACCAAAACTACAGTACTTGAAAAAGGAGATTGAAGAAGACATTAGAAAATGTCGCTTGTTCCTAAATAGGCAGAACTAATATTGTCAAAATGATCATACTCCCCAAACTGATCTACAGATTCAGTGCAACCCCAATAAAACAGCATTCTTCATAGTACTGGAGAACATAATCCTATAATTCATATGGATCCAGAAGAGACCCAAAATACCAAAAGAAATCCTGGACAACAAGAGCAAAAAGCAGGAAGCATCACAGTACCTAACTTCAAGTCATACTACGAAGCAACAGTGATAAAAAAAAAAATGCCATGGTATTGGCACAAAAAATAATATGGATCAGTGGAACAGAACAGAGGATATGAAAAATTTATAGACTCATTCAGCTATTTGATCTTTGACAAAGAGGCCAAAAACATATGTTGGAGGGAAGATACCCTATATTTAACAAATGTTGCTGGGAAAACTGGATATTTATATGCAGAAGATTGAAGCTGGATCCACAACTCTCACCATGTACTAAACAAATCAACAGAGATCAAAGCGCTAAACATTAAAACAGAAACAATGAGGATAAAATAGGTAAAACACGTGAAGTCATAGATATGGGCAAGAGCTATCTGAATAGAACTCTAATTGCACAAGAAACAAAATCAAGAATTGAGAAATGAGATACCACATTAATAACTTTCTGCACAACAAAAGAAACAGTACAGTGAAGAGACAACCTACAGAATGGGAAAAAATTTTGCCAGCTATTCCTCATTCTAATATCTAGAATACATGAATAACAAAAATTAGGCTGCCCAAAATAAAAGATCCTATCAAAACTTGGGCAAGTGAAATGAATATAACCTTCTCAGAAGAAAAAGTGACAATGACCAATAAATACATGGAAAATGTTCAATATCTCTGGCCATCAGAGAAATGTAAATTAAGGCAAACTGTTAGTTTATCTTGCCCCAGAAAGACTGCCAAACATCAAAAAATCAAATAACAACAAATGCTTCTAATGCTATGATGAAAAAGGAGTCCTCCTATATTTTTGGTAAGAATGCAAACTAGTGCAACCATTATGAAAATCAGTATGGAGATTTCTCAAAGAACTAAAATTAGAAGTGCTATTTGATGTAGCTATTCTCTTTCTAGGTATCTTTTCAAAAGAGCTACAGTCATTGTGTTACAATGATACATGCATACCAATGTTTATAGCAGGACAGCTGATAATAGCTATATCCTGAAAGCAGCCTGTATATCCACCAACAGATGAATGGATAAAGAAAATTTAGTGTCTAGAAATAATGGAATACTACTCAGCTATGAAGATGGATAAATTTGAGATATTCATAGGAAAATAGATATAACTAGAAAATATAATGTTAAGTGAAATAAATCAAACACATAAACTTAAATACCATATTGTAGCTTTTATTTGAGTAAGGCAAAGTACAAATAAAAAGCCAAATAAAGGGCTGATAGAAGGAAATGGGGATAGATCTTTTTCAAATGAGAAGAGTTCCAGGAGACCAAGGGTGAGGGGAGAAAGGATGGGGAAGGGGAAGTAAGAAAAAATTAAGATGTGTCATGTCCAGGTACAAATACTCACATGGAATGTAAACATTGTATGTTGCAAACAGGAACTAAAAATAACAATCATAATAATGATAAAAATGGGGAAAGGAGAGTTAAAGTCAGGGGGAATGAGGTGGATGGGGTGGGGAAAAGGAATAAAACAGAATCAAGATATATTATGTACATATACCAACTCCCCAAGGTCAAGATAAACTTCATATACTGCACACATGTAGTAATAAAATGAATAATTAAAGAAAAATAAACCACATTGCCAGCATAAAAAATTCATTGTCAACCTGTTTGTTTTCACTTGAGAATATTCCCTAAGAAAGAGACTTATAAAAATTATATACTTAGGTATTAACCCAACTAAAGTAGTGAACGACTTCTTTTTTTTTCCTGATAAATCTCTATTTATTGATACTACTGTCTTTTAACAAAAAAGTCTCGAAGTACATATGCCAGTTATTTATTATTTGCTTAGAGTATATGTGTGTCTGTAAGTGATAAATGATCATAATGTGGGCATAAATATATTTATCATAGATAGTTGGTGAAAATATGTAGTCTTTGGTTATTATTTATACATTGTCCACCTTGCCTGTGAGATGCGAGATAACTGGGTCACAGACTCTCCAATTATGGAACTTTTTAAAATTTTTTTTTCTTCTGGAGAATTACATGGAAAGAACTGAAGAATTCCATGACTAAAGATGCTTGGGTAGGGTCACCAGTAGGCAGCGCTCAGAATCATCTGCAGTATGAGGAAGGACAATATCTGGGAAAATAGCTATAGGTTTTAATTCTAGCAAAAGACCTCCTCTCTTCCTCAATTCAGTAGTGAACGACTTCTACAGCGAACATTATATTACGCTTAAAAGGAAAATTGAGGAAGGCACCAGAAAATGGAAATATATCCCATGTTTCTGGATAGGCAAACTAATATAATCAAAATGGTAATACTTTCAAAACTGATATACAGATTTAATGCAGTCCGAATCAAAATACCAATGTTATTTCTCACAGAGCTAGAGAAAACAATTCTAAAATTTATATGGAATCAGAAGAGACCCAGAATAGTAAAAGCAATCCTGGGTAATAAAAGCAAAGCACGTGGCATCACGATCCCAGATTTGAAGTTATACCATAAAGCTACAGTGATTAAAATAGCATGGTACTGACACAAAAAGAGGCATATGGATCAATGGAACAGAATAGAAGAAGCAGAAACAACTCCAGGAACATACAGCTATTTGATCTTTGACAAAGGAGTAAAAAACATACACTGGAGGAAAGAGAGCCTCTTTAATAAATGGTGCTGGGAATATTGGATATTCACATGCAGAAGATGGAGTCTAGACCCACATACAGTACCTCACCACGTACTAAACTAAAATCCAAATGGGTCAAAGATCTAACTGTTAAAACAGAAGCAATCTCCTGGAAGATAAAATAGTTACAACTTTTGAAGCTATAGGTGTAGACAAGAACTTTCTGAACAAAACCCTAGTGGCACAAGAAATAATACCAAGAATTTAATTAGTTGATTAAAAAGCTTCTGCACAGCAAATGAAAACAACACTGAGATTTCACCTCACTCCAGAAAGAATGGCTGCTATCATAAAATCAACCAATAACAAATGCTGGCAGGGCTGTGGGGAAGGAGGAACCCTGCTCCACTGCTGGTGGGAGTGTAGACTGGTGCAACCACTGTGGAAATCAGTATGGAGATACCTCAAAGAACTAGGACTGGAAGTCCCATTTGACCCAGCTATTCCCCTCCTGGGTATCTTCCCCAAAGAATTAAAAGAATCACACCACAGTGATATATGTGCACCCATGTTCATAGCAGCACAGTTTGTAATAGGTAAAACTTGGAAACAGCCCAAATGCCCATCAACTGGAGACTGGATAAAGAAAATGTGTTTTTTTAATAAAATGGAGTACTACTCAGCCATCAAAAACAAGAAATTAGAGACATTTATAGCTAAGTGGATGCACATTGAGGCCATACTCTTAAGTGAAATAAATAGGACACACATGTGTAAATACCGAATAGTTTCTCTAGTGTGAGAAACTGAAAGTATAAATAAGGACTAAAAGGTATAATAGATAATGTGAAATAGGAAGAAAGGGGGCAAAGGGGAAGGGGAATTGGGAGGGGTAGGGGAAAGGAAAGAAGGGAATGGAATTAATATGAGAAAATGAAAAAAAGGAAACAAAGTCTTTGTAAATAGGGAGGGATGGAGGGGTTGAAGGGAGGGCAGGGGAAGGGGGAAAAATAAGAACCAAGAGAGTATGTAAAGGTGCATATCTCCAATAATGAATGTCATTATATTGTACACCTAAAATGTACCCATAAAAGGATATACCAAAAAAAAAAAGCTTCTGCACAGCAAAATGAACAGAGTGAAGAGACAACCTACAGAATGGGAAAATTTTTTTTGCCAGCTATTCCAAGGACAGAGGACTACCAATAAGAAAATATAAAGAGCTCAAAGAAATTTAGTCTTCAAAATAAAAGATTCAATCAAAAAATGAGCAACTGAAATGAGTAGACACTTCTCAGAAGTACAAACAGCCAGTAAATACATGAAAAATGATGTACAGCACTGGCCACCAAAAATATAAATTAAACCTACACTGATACCATCTTGCCCCAGAAAGAGTGGCTATTATAAAAAAATCTAATAATAACAAATTCTGGTGAGGATGTAAGGATAAAGGGACTCTTCTAATTGATGGTGGGAATATGAAGTAGTATGGCCACTATGGAAATCAGTGTGGAGATTCCTCAAAAAACTAAAACTAGAAATTCCATTTGACCCAGCTATCCCCCCTATAGATATCTTCCTAAAAGAGTTAAAATCATCACATTACAGGGATACATGCATATCCATGTTTATAAAAGCACAATTTATAATAGCTAGATCTTGGAAGGAGCAGTGTATATGTCCATCAACAGGCGAATGGACAAGGAAAATATGGTATTTATATACAATGGAGTACTATGCTGCCATAAAGAAGGATAAACTTGAGGCATTCATAGGTAAGTGGATGCAACTTGAGAACATAATGTTAAGTGAAGTAAATCAGACACACAAGCTCAAATATCACATGGTTTCTCTTATATTTAAAACACAAAATATTTATAAATATACAAGTGAAGCATGAAATAGAAGAGAGATAAATAGGAAGTAGGGAGTTCATGTACTTCCCCAAAGTACATATTGTGTTGTTTCAAAAATATTTTAGGATATTTGTAATTTGTTTCCTTTATACTACTAGTTTATCTTAGATTGTAGAAAAGAAAGTTTTGTGTTATCTGTTTCTTTGTGAAAAGAGAAGACTTTGTAAGTCTCTTTGGTTTATGTCTTGTACTCTGACAAGTACTTTGAAGATCATGATACATGGTGTATTAACTATTGTTATTCTCCTATTATTTTGTTTTGAAATTTTGTTTTTTAATACAATAAAAAAAGAGCGATTCCAGACATTCAAGACATTTTCATTTCATCACTTAAGTTCCTCCAACTCTCACCAAGAGAAACAGTGAAAGTTCTGCAAAAAGTAGCCTTAAACTGAATCACATTAAAATCTGTTATATTCCTGTAACTTTTCTAGACTGGCAGTCAGTACAACAGCATCTTATTTATCAGGCAATGATACAAGGAGGAAAAATTGGGGGTGAGCTCCTGACTACATTGGTAGAAGTTTGAAGGCAGAAGAGCCTGGAAGTGTGAAGAGTAAGAGTCAAACCCTAGCCCTCAAAGTGACACATGTCATTAGCATTGGTGTGGATTTAGACAATTGTCCTGAATATAGACAGTGGTTTATTTCAATCTTATCTTGTAGAAAATTGACACACAAATTTTTGTACTTTTTTCAAGGAATTTGTTCAGGAATTGAGAATATATATATATATATATATATATATATATATATATATATATATATATATATATGAGAGAATATTATAAATGACTTTCAGTCTCACATCATAGCTATCCAAAGAAGAAATGATAAAATCTACAGGTGACAATTTTATTTCTGTCTAAATAATTCATTTTTAAAAGATTCTAAATAAAGAAGGAAAATAACTAAAGAAAGCCAACAGAGTCTTTGACAGTAAGTGGAAACCAGTGATTGGAAGCATTTGTTATATTATATTCTACAAAGGGCTCTAAAAATTTTATTTAGTCATTTATTTTTGGCTGCTTTCTGAGATCTTCATCCCTTCAGAGCTGCTGAGGAAAACACAAATGTCAACAATGGCACTGAATTACTGTTCAGAACTGGAGGAAGAAGTTTGGAAAAGAGAGCTCTGTTTTTAGAAAACTAAATTATTCAAATTACCATATTCTTATTTCAAATTTTAGGAAAGAATCCTCTCATAATCTGTGCTCTGGTTTTGTTTTCTCCTGATAATAAAATATGACTTCAAAAGAAAATATAATTTGAACACACCATTGAAAGCTTCTCTTTTTTATTCTTGTATGTATTAATTATTTCCTCTTTGGAGTTTGTAAGTCAGAATCCTGGCAGGAAACAAGAACACTTTCATTGAAGAGATTAATGAAAGGACTGTTTATAGACTTGTGGGTAGGGTTAAAGGAAATAAGGAAGAATATGGAGCACTAAGGTACTAGCAACAGCTATGAATTGCCTCTTGGCCTCACTGACCCATTGGAGGAAGCAGTGAGCGGGGTCTCCATGAGGCAAGAGCTGTGGAAGCAGGTTTGGTCAGTAGGAGCTGCAATCTTTTTTTTTTTTTTTTTCACCCGGCACCGGGAATTGAACTCAGGACCTAGAGTTTGCAAGGCAGGAACAGCGCCACTGAGCTAAATCCCCAGCCTTCTTCTCTCTCCGTCCTTTGCAATGCCGTGGCAGCCGGACAGGTGCACTATGGTGCTGCCACCTGCTGGTGACCTCGACACCTGCCACTTTTTTCAATTTAGGAGTGGGCATAGGTTCTTTCTGCTATTAATCTGTAGATTGGCTTTCTGTCCTACTTTCTTTTCTTAATTGTTCTATGGCCTTTGATACCCCTGAAGCTTTAATTTCCCCAATTTAAGAAGCTAAACATAGTTTCTGTTTCCCTTTTGATCATGATAGATGTTTGACAGCTTTAATTGCTACTTTGAGTAGCATCATATCTTTTGTTACATTACCTATGTGATACGAATCCTACCATCCTTTCAGTTATTGCTGGTACAGATTTATATCTGCCAATCCTACTGTATTCTTTTATTTAAATGCTTTATTAATTTAAATATTTATTGGTTGCTTTGTCTTTTCAATTTAGGTAATCATTGCTGGACAAATGCATATACCTTTTGTTTCTTTTTCTTTGCATATACTGCAGAAAAGACTTTAGGTCCTATGTTTAGTGGTAGTGATGGTAGTGCTTTATAAAATCATAATTTGAATTGAAATGAATATACAGATATTCCATTTTCCTCTAATATTTGGTAGTTTTTTCAGATATATAGATGTTTACAAATTTAGGAATTACCACTTTGTTTCTAATTTTCTGCGCTATTTTAATAAAAAATTAGTTGTGAGCCTTTACTATTGCTATTTTTCAGATCTATTGAAATGATCATTCATTTTTCTCCTTTAATTCCTTAATGTGATATGCTGCAAAGATTTACTAATATCAAAAGTTTTTTCATGATTTCATAAGCTTATTAATGATTATTTTATTTTATAACTGTTTTATTACATTGTCTGGAAGGGTTTTGATCTGTCAACTATGGATTTAATTTTAAATTGAATCCATAAAGGGTATTTAATTATTTTTTGTTTGTGTTTCATCTTATTAAATTTTTCAAAAAATTATCTTGTAGTTTTGTTAATTTTCTCAGTTGTTTCTGTGTTCTGTTTTTAAAAAATTACTTCACTTATCTCTAGTTTCTTTGGATTTGTTTTGTTGCTTTTCCCCCCAATCTTCATTATTCATATTTTAACATTTAAAATTTTCTGTTGTATGATTTTAAAGCTATAAATTTTGATACCACTTGATTTATGGCCTAAAATTTTTGATGAAATGCTTTCACTTTTACATCCCAGTGTTTTCAGCTCTCCTTTGAAAATTATTCCTTTGGTTGAGGGGTTACTTAGTATTGTTACTTAGTGTTCGTACACATGAAGCTTCTAAATTTATTATTTTGTTATTGATTTCTGTTTTCCCCTAATGTCCAGAGAATATAACAGGCATGATACTGTTTTTTAATCTATTGAGATTATGAAACTCTATGAAGCTTTTGTGAGCACTCATAATTCAAAGAAATGTGTCTATTGGGTGTCAAAATTCATGTAGATATGTATATAGTGCTGATATTTTAATGTTTTCCCATTTTTGCTATGCTTTATTTGGCTCTGAGAGGGATCTATTGAAATCTTCAATTTCAATTGTTAGATATCTTTTTTACTTCATTTTTTCTCAGTTGTGTCTGTATTTTTTGAATCTACAGTGTTCAGAGTATATCATCATGATTCTTCTATCTTTCAATATACTTTTCATTTTTTAGTATATATTTTTTCTCTAACTTTTTATGGTTTAATTTCTAATTTTATGATATTAGCACTATTTGGGCTAGTGTCTGATTCACTTGCTAGTTTATTTATCTTGATTGCATAAAGCTACTCTCCTATGATTATTTGAAAGGTTTTGGAAGTTTGTCTTTTATATGTAAATTTTTACCCCATCTGGGATTGATTTTCATGTGTTGAATGAAATAAGGATCCAATCTTAGTTATCTTTAGCTGTTTTTCTCCATAGAGTCAACATCTGTGTTTTCCCCACCTACCTGAAATGTCAGCTTTGTTGTATGATTAGTTTCCATATACGTGTGGTGCTGGTCTGGGATCTTCTCAGATCTATTTCACTATCTTTACATCTCATGTCCTGGGCTTATTACTCATTTTATAACAAGTCTTACTGTCACACAGAGCAAATTCTCTCAAGTATTCTTGTTGGATATCTTCGTTCTTTCTCTGCCTTATAAATTTTAGAAAAAAGTTTTTCAAATTACAGAAAACTGTTCTTCCTCCTCTTGTTCCTTCTCCTCCCCCTGCTCCTCCCCCCCCCTCCTCCCTCTCCTCCTCCTCCTCCTCCTCCTCCTCCTCTACCTATTCCTTCTTAAGAATGCTTTGAACTAGTTTATTGATTATTTTGGGTCTTTTTTCATAAAGATGGCCATTCTCCCTATTTACTGTGATCTTTTAAAAATGATATTCACTACAGTTTTGCAATCCTCAACATAACAGGGATTCACCTAGAGCATGGGATGCTGTCTGTTCCTGCCATCACTGCCGGGTGCTCTGTAGGCTGAGGTGATAGACACATGACAAAAGGGAGCCCCCATCTGCAGTGCTGCCAGCCTCCTACTCTCATAGCTCTCTGTTTCTGGTGACTAGAGGCAAATGCCACCACTGTGGTTTAGGTAATGTCTGCCCCCTGAAGTTTCATATGCTGGATGCTTGGTGCCCAGTTGAGGTGGTAGGACTTTTAAGAGATGAGATGTAGGGGAAGGTAAGAAGGTGGTGGGAGCAGTACCCTCACCACTGGATTAATGCTGTCTCGAGGGGTCAGTTAGGTCTTGTATGACTGAATTAGTTCCTCTAAGAAATGAGTTGTTCTAAAGCAAGTCTGCTTTCTAGGCTCACTCTGTCTGGCTTCCTCTCCCACTGTGTGATGCTCTCCTCCATGATGCCCTTGCCAAAAGCCAATGCCAGCATCATGTTCTTGGACAGCCAAAACTGTGAATTAAATAAACATGTTTTCTCTATAAAGTACCCAGCCTCAGGTATTTTTTATAGCAACATGTGGAATACCTCTTTTCCCTGTTCTGCTATGTTCTGGCAGTTATAGTTTCGTGTGATTATAAAGATTCTATGGGAACATTCCTTTGGAAACTCAGAAAGGCAGAATTGGGCAGGAAAATGTCACTCATTGTTCTTATTGTTCCCAGTCCTGTGGGGGAAAATGGAAAGAGGATGAAATATCCTTCTCTGCCTTTGCATTCTTTTAAACAAAAAGGGGTACTGAGCCACATGGCAGGGACAGCAGTCGGTCCCCATCTGGTTTTCCTCTATCTGGTGTCATCAGCCTTATCATTATAAACTCCTTCCAAATGCTGCTCTTAGATAAGTTACATGACTTTTAAGCATTGTTATAAGCATTTTCTAAAACTCTGAACTTCAGAGGTATTTTAGTTGAAAGGCAGAGAGGCTAGTTCAACACCCTTTAAAATGGAAACACCCAACGTTACCAGTTTTCACATTAAATAAATTTACGGCTTTTGGCCACACACACAAACACACATATCCACCAAATATTGGGTGTTGAAATTGGAATTTTCATATGTGTTTAAATAAGATCCATATTTTCATTTATGAATATTTTTCCCTTTTTATGGGCATGTCATCAAATCCATAAAACTCTAGAGGCAAAATAAATGAAGAGATGCGTGCCAAATCACATATGATGTTGAAACCAGTTCAGATCTTTTAAGACTTCACTATTTCTATTTCTCATATTTATCCCAGGACTATAATAGTTTCATGAAATGCTTTCCAGAGGGTCAAATATTTTATTTTTATTGACAACCATTCTTTGTAATTAATTATATTTGATGTAATGTGATAATCTAATGCTAAATTAATATTTATATAGTTTTCCAGTGCTAATAAATAATTCATACAAATACATCCTATTTTTTTGGTACTGGGGATTGAAAATATATCCTATTTTTTATATTCTGAAGATTGAAACTAAGTTCTAAACTGAAATAAAATTTACCCTTAGGGCCAGAGCTCATCTTTATAAGTTCTTGTAACAGAGTCTTGTCTTCTTATAAAGAATTTATAATATAGAACTTTAAGTGCATAAAGGAGCTAGGTGGTATTACTTAACTTTGAGTGAATACTAAAAACTTTCTAACCTTCAGGTTTCTAATATAGAAACTGTAAACTATGATAATACCTACTTTATAGGGCTCATTTGACATTTATAAGACTTAAATAACATAGTTCTTAACATAATGATTATTACTAAAAGTTGGCTACTGCTAAGTACTATTGACCATTTTATTTTATTTTATTTTATTTTATTTTGATTTTATGAGACCAGGTCTTGCTATGTAGTTCAAGCTGGCCTTGAAGTCACTATGTAGCCCAATCTGCCCTTGAACTCACAGTGATCCTCCTGCTTCAGCCTCCTGAGTGCCGGGATTACAGGTGTGCACCACAACGCCTGGCTATTATCCTTATTTATTATACCAAAGACTAAATAATATTTTATTCTGGTTATATGTCTTCTAGGACACTATTTTCTAAATCATATGATATTACATACTAATAATATATGTATGCACTGTGTCCAATAAGTGAGAAAAAATAGCCAAACAACTCATTTTGCCTAGTGAGAGTCTTGGAAAGGACTTAGAAAATCAAAATATGCCTGTTTGAGGGGTCTGAGGTAATGGTGTGATAGTGTTATTTTTTCTATATTGAGAATGGAAGTACAGGCAGATTTTTAGAAATGTGGCAGTCAATAGCCTTGGCTTACTATTTTCTGTCCTAAGCTAATTAGCATCACTCAGTGTAGGCTCTTGTTAAACATGAAAAAATTTTGTCCTTCCAGGAATTTCAAAACTTTGAGTTCTATCTCAAATATAAAATGGAAGAATCATTACAATAAAGATATTTTTCTGCTATCTCAGTGGGTCTGCTGCACAGAGAGGCAGCAGATGCTGCTCCCACACATGTGCACCCTGTGTTTTGGGAGAAAGGTGGAGGGAGGCCCTGGTGCAAGCAATTGAAGAGTCTGCATCCAAACATGCACACCCCAGCTATGCGCAACTGCATCTACCTCTTTTCATTGGAAGTTGGTTTAATTGAACACAGTCTTCATTTGATTATGCCTCATAGGGGTCTTACCTTTACTCTTAAGTGGTTTATTAAATTCTGCCTGCTGACCACATACTCTCTTGTTCTAATAGCTATTGCTGTTTAACAATCTACTTCAAAACTTAATGGCTTAAAGCAATAATTATTTTCTTTTTCATGATTATATGGGTCAGGAATTTAGCCAAGATTTGGAGAAGCAATTCTTAACTAGAGGTTCTCAATGGTATTCAGATAGCAATCGATTTGTTCAAGAAATGTCTGAGGCTCCCCAGAATGTCTGCAAGGTAGGCTCAGCTGGGCCTTATCTTTCTCCATGTTGCACACATTCACTCCATGTGGTCTTTACAGCAGGGTGTACACATTTTTTGCATAGCTGAGGCGCAATCCCAGAATAACTATTCCAAGAGAACAAGGTGGAAACTACACGGGTCCTTTTGACCTAGCCCCTGAAGCGATGCAGGACCACCTGAACCTGATTCTATTCATAAGAAGTGACTTATATAGCTGGCCTAGATTTAAGAAGGTTGATGAACATAAAATATGTGTAAATACTTCAGCCATGGTTCATTGGAGGGCTATCTTTAGAGATCAGCTTTTCTTAGAGGAGTCTAGATAAAAACAACTTTCAATTTTTCATAATTCCAGTGATGTTTTTGTGACCTTTATAATTTGGAACCTAGAAAACTCCCTGATTAACCTACTCCTAATTAGCTCTGCTGATGCCAACATCCAGTGTTGTTCTGTGGAGTTCTCTACCATCTTCTTTGTGGGAATTTGGTTAACCAGCATTAGTTTCAAGACCCTGATTATCATACATGAATTGATTAAGGAATCTAAGTTTGTAACACTGAGATTCAGATCAGGGACTGCAATCCCTACCCAATAAAGATCTACCTGGAATACTCCATTGTCCAATTTCATTATTATAGAAAATTTGAACCATATTTAATATACAATTTCCTTCCAGTTTTATAAGCCATTGAAATTCTGTCTTAAATAATTATTGTGCAAGATCTGCTGATTCCACTGTCTGATGCTGTTTTATGGAAATAGCTCTCATTCTGTTCTCCCTGCTTCTGTCTTCCTCCTTGTAGTCTGATTTATTTTAAATCCTTTAAAAACCTAACACAGACCATGGGACTTCTGATTAGAGCCCTTCAGTGACTGTCCTTCTTACTTAGTAAAATACAGCATTCTTCTGATGACTTATGAAGCCCCACATAATCCAGCCTTTTCTTTTTCTCTCTCCTCATACATTCATTCATTCATTCAGCAAATATTGGCTTAGTGTTTGCTGTGTACTAGGCACTGTCTGATGTGCAGAGGACACAGCAGTAACCTAAGCAGAAAGAAGTAGCTGTTCTTATGGAGTTCCGCCCTTGCTCACTCTGGTCCACGGGCGTTGGCCCTTTGCTGGTCCTGGAACATGGCAAGCATGCTCTCCTTACAGGGCCTTTGCATTTTCTGTGCTCTCTTCCTGGGAGTGCTCTTCTTCCAGGTACCCACACAGCTTGTTCCCTTACTTCATTTAGTTCTGTATGTTCAAATATCATCTCCAGAGTCTATTACTTGACTCCCTTATACAAAATAGAGGCCATGACTATTCCACTCCCCCTGTCCTCTTACTAATATTTACCAGCATCTGATAAACTTTATATTAAATTGCTTGCTTGTTCCTTTCTATCTGTTTCTTCTAGAGGGGAAGCACTTTGAGGGCAGGGCCTATCTGTGTTATTTAGGATTATAGCCTAGTCTGAATCAGTTAGGCTTTCAAAGAGTTTTGGATCCAGTGATATAAGATCTTATAACAAAAACCCAGACAGCTCCTTAGTGATTTTAAGTCCTTTACTTATATGTATTTTTAAATTTGGACTGTTCAACAGTGCAGACTAGATTGCTGGTTCCTTCTCCCAAGGTTAAGTATATTATAATCTATATTTATCACAGTAGCATAAGGAGAAAGGCAACAGAAACACTACTCTGTGATGCTACTAAATCATGAAATGCCTCCTTTGAACTTCACTTAAGGAAAAAAAAATATATGGAAGAAGGATCTTGAATCATCTTTCTTAAATTTTTCATATTTTCATATTCATGCATTACACTCCTAATTTATTCTGTTCAGCAGTGAAGCAACAAATGTTGGTTTACTTTAATTAAAAAGCTACTCAAATTAAACCAACATCATTTAAAGCTATATTGCATTTAAGATAACATCATGTATCAAGTAGTATTTAAAACTATGTATATATATACATATAATGGAGAACTGGATAGAATTTTTAAAATTTGTCATTTTTGATGCCCAAATTGTTCAAAGTAGGCATAAAATATCACTTATTTGTTATCCAGAAATTTAGATAATGTCTTGATATGCCATCTTGCTTATGTGGGCAGATTAATTTCAATCTTTTCCACCCACAGCTTTCAAGTTGCATAGGATTTCAAGCTGCTTAAACAGAGCTAACTCCTAAAAGAAGAAAATGTAATAGTTAATGCTGAGGTTCTTCCTGTATTTATAACACAATATAAGATAAATTACAATCATTAACCATGAAAAATATTAATATGATTAATAATCTAATAGAAAGTACAGCAAAGGAAGGCTGCAGGACTCATTCTGCACACTGCCTATTTTTGTTCAGCCTAAGATCTAGGAATGGTTTTTACATTCTCAAATTATTGAAAAAAAGATCCCATGAAAACTATTTCAGGATATGGGCAAATTACATGAAATCCAGACTTCACTGTCTATAAGTAAAGTGTTATTGGCATACAGCCACAAGTCTTTATTTACAGTGTATATAATCATTTATGGTCGCTTTTACTTTAAGACTGAGCAGAATTGTTGCAAGAGTGATTGTATGGCCAACAAAGACTAAAAAGCAAAATTTTTTGGATCTTTTCAGAAAAATATTTTCTAGCTCTGATTCAATACATTGTTCCCAAAACTTTCTCACCAAACCATGTGCATCAGAATTAACTGAGGAAAACAGTTAAGAGCAAATTCTCTTTCCTCCAGACTTTTTAATTCAGTGGTTTGTAGAGCAGCTTCAGGGCTCAGCCTCTGGATCTATAAAGATTTAAGGGGAGTGTGTCCTTCCGTAGGTGTGGACACACTGACTTATTATATGTGGAGTACTTCATGTTATCCTAGTCATTTAGTTTGAGTACTGTATTGCTTCCTTGTTCTTCACATCTCATTCCTTTTGTGTACAGAATGACAGCAAACACTTTTCTCAGGATTTATTTTGTTCACATCCTTATAGTCTTTTGGCTACACTTTTATGTTAAGTGGTAATTTAAATAAATGAATACAATTTTAAAAAGACAAGATTCACAAAATGATGTTGCAAATATTACTTGCCATGTAAAACAGATTAGGTACCAATAGTAATAAATAAAACTATCACTAGTTTCCCTTTGATTTAAACATGAAGTAAAGATGATGCTTAGTCAGGAGCTGTGCCAGGAAAAGGAGATTCGGCTTATTTATTGACCGAGACAGGGAAATTTGTTTATACGGAAGTGATGATATTAATCCACATGGTTTTCATGTGTCCATGATGTGTCACATCTAGGTAAGGGTTTTTACCTTAACCATGTAAAACAAGTTAGATATGCTCTTGGATACCTAGAAACGCTCATTTGATTTCTTTTTTCACCTCTCTTTTGTCCTTTTTAATATTGCTATGATATATTTATTATGTGAAAATGTTTTTACTTTATAATATTGTTATTTTCTTCAGGGATTAGTTATCAAAAGCTTAATTTTCAAATGTTTTTATATGGCCATATAAACAATAAATAAAAGTCAAATAACTAAATATATTTTACATGACTTTTTTTTGCGTACCAGGGGTTGAACTTGAGACCTTGTGCTTACAAGGCAGGCAGTGGAACCACTGAGCTAAATCCCCAGCCCTACATGACTTTTTAAAGGAGAAAAACTGAATACTAACTCTATTGATGCCTTATTTTAATATAGAGCTAGGAGAATACTCTTTCCGTTTTTTTAAATTCGCTTTCTGTTTAGACAAGATATTTCTAATTGGAATTTTTTTTGAGATAACTGTAGATTCATAGGAAGTTATCAGAAATAATAGTGTGATCCCATATCCCTTTTCCTAGTTTCCCCTAATAGAAATGTTTTACAAAACTATAGTATAATATCGTATATGAGCGCGAGCGGCGGGGCTCTCGGGTCTTTTTTAGCGCCATCTGCTCGTGGTGCCGCCTGCTGGTCCTCCTGCCGCCGTCGCCCCGTAGTCACTCCCTGCGCAGCTCCCGCCGCCGCCTGACTCCCAGAACTAGCCGCTGACATTTGCAGTTCTTACAACATGGCAGACATTGACAACAAAGAACAGTCTGAGCTTGATAGAGATTTGGATGATGCTGAAGAAGTAGAAGAAGAAGAAACTGGTGAAGCAACAAAAATCAAAGCGCGTCAGCTGACTGTTCAGATGATGCAAAATCCTCAGATTCTTGCAGCCCTTCAAGAAAGACTTGATGGTCTGGTAGACACACCAACAGGATACATTGAAAGCTTGCCTAGGGTACTTAAAAGAAGAGTGAATGCTCTCAAAAACCTTCAAGTTAATTGTGCACAGATAGAAGCCAAATTCTATGAGGAAGTTCATGATCTTGAAAGGAAGTATACTGTTCTCCACCAGCCTCTATTTGATAAGCAATTTGAGATCATTAATGCAATTTATGAACCTACAGAAGAAGAATGTGAGTGGAAACCAGATGAGGAAGAAGTTTCGGAGGAGCTGAAAGAAAAGGCCAAGATTGAAGATAAAAAAAAGATGAAGAAAAAGAAGATCCTAAAGGAATTCCTGAATTTTGGTTGACTATTTTTAAGAATGTTGACTTGCTCAGTGACATGGTCCAGGAACATGATGAACCTATTCTGAAGCATTTGAAGGACAAATTAAACTTAAGTTCTCACATGCTGGCCAGCCTATGAGTTTTATCTTAGAATTTCACTTTGAACCCAATGAATATTTCACAAATGAAGTGTTGACAAAAACGTACTGGATGAGATCTGAACCAGATGATTCTGATCCCTTTTCATTTGATGGACCAGAAATTATGGGCTGTACAGGGTGCCAAATAGATTGGAAAAAAGGAAAGAATGTCACTTTGAAAACCATTAAAAAGAAGCAGAAACATAAGGGATGTGGGACAGTTCGTACTGTGACTAAAACAGTTTCCAATGATTCTTTCAAGATCGGTGTTGTACTTCACTGGAGAAGCTATTGAAGATGATGATGATGGTTATGATGAAGAAGGTGAAGAAGCGGATGAGGAAGGGGAAGAAGAAGATCAGGAAAATGATCCAGACTATGACCCAAAGAAGAAGCAAAACCCAGCAGAGTGCAAGAGGCAGCAAAGCAGGATGGTCTACCTTCTGCTTTCCTGGAAAGGATGACTTTACATCATTTGATGAGCATATTTCACGTTTTTTTGGTTGTTTGTTTGCTTATTTTTGTTGTTTGCTGTCTAGAATAAAAATGTTAAATGCAAAAAAACCAAAACTATAGTATAATATCATAACCAGGATACTGACATCGAAACAATCTTCCTGTCTTATTCATATTTCTCAGCTTGTAATCCTTTGGGTGCCTGTGTGGCTAGTCCTATACAATTTTGTCACATGTAAAATGACTTCTGTTCTTTTATTATTTTTTAAATTAATATTTTCCTGATATAGTTTTTCATATTTTACTTTCAACTCTATGTGGAATCTGAAATGAGTTTCTTATAAACAGTGTATAATTTTGTCTTTTAAATTTTATTTCCATTCAATAATCTCTGCTTTTTAACTAGTATACTTAAATCATTTACATTTTGTGTAATTTTTGATCTGTTACTAATTGAGTCTGCTACTGTCTTTATTCATTTTTTTCTTCTGGTTTCCATTCCCACATTCTCTTTTCTTTCCTTCTTCTTATAGGTTACTTGAGCATTTTTAGAGTTCTATTTTGTTTTATTTATAGTGCTTTTGAGTGTATTTCTTCGTATAGTTTTCACAGTGGTTGCTGAGTTTTACACTATATCCACATGACTTATGGAAGTGTACTGGTATCAACATTTTATCATTTTAAGTATAAAATCTCAATTTACTTTACCTTCTTTACTTTTAAATATCATTGTATTGAATCAAATAGTTTATACATCTATTGTATGTAGACTTGGTATGTACCTTATATGTGTTCTTCCTGTAGTTCATTCTTCCTTACAGATATCCCAAATTTATTACGTTGTTTCTGTTTGCAGAACTTTTAGTCTTTAAGGGTGGGCCTGCTAGCCACAAAACATTTTTCTTTCATCTGGAATGTCTTTGTTTTGCCCTAGCTCCTAAAGGATAGTTTTGTCAATGTACTATGTTGAATAGTATGGATGTATCCAGAAGATACATCCTGGATATTGTGGATTATTCAATGCCAGTTACCTTATAAGAAAGAATAAAGCTGGGTGTGGTGGTACAAACCTGTGATCCTCACACTCTGGAGGGCTGATGATGCAGGAGGTTCCAAAGTATTAGCAAGATGTCTCAAAAAGGGCAGCAGGGTAGGGGATGGAGCTCAGTGTGGAGACCTGGGTTTCAGAGAGAGAGAGAGAGAGAGAGAGAGGAGGAGAGGGGGAGAGAAGAAGGAGGAGGAGAAGAAGGAGAAGGAGGAGGAGTGGGGAGAGGAGGAGGAGGAGGAGAAGAAGGAGAAGGAGGAGGAGTGGGGAGAGGAGGAGGAGGAAGAGGAGGAGGAAGAACAGGAGGAGGAGGAGCAAGAGGAGCAGGAGGGGTACTACCATTCCTGCCTAGCTTCCCTTTCTTTGAAATATTCTTCTAGCTTCTCCTTCTGTAAATTTGGATGACATAAATGTTGGACCTTTTCTTATTGCTCTACTGATTCCTAAGTTTCTTCTCATAGTTTTGCTTTTCTCTCTATTCTCAAATTGTTCAATCTCATTTTTCTGTCCTTAGATGTACTGGTTCTATCTTCTGTCATCTTCACTTCACTATTAAGCCCCCCTAATGATTTTCTTAAATTTTGCTATTGGATTTTTCTGTTCTATAACTTCTGCTTGGTACTGTTTAACTTTTCTTTCTTTGCTGAAACTTTCCATTTTTTCCTTCAAGAACATTTATGGTGAAGGCATTTTTGTAACAATTGATTTGAAATCCTTGCCACATAATTCTAACATCCAATTATCTCAGTTGGCTTTTCTTCTCATTCAAGTTGTAATTTTCTTGGTTCTTGGTATGATAGGTGACCTTTTTTATTATATCCTGGGCATCTTGTCTATTATGTTAAGAGATTCTGAGTCCTATTTTAATCTCTTAGGCTAGCATGCACTCATTGTGTTTAGAGTTATCCTGTAGATCTTAGCATATTTTAGCAGTCTGTATTCTAATGATAGTTTAATTTTTAAACTCTTTTTGATGTTATTTTGGCTAGCTTGGGTTTGTCTGGTGCCACTGGGACTCCCATGTATCCTTACTAGTAGTGCCTAAGGAATAAAAGGGCTTCTCTATATTGAGCCACTAGCTGGCTCTGTGTGTGTGTGATGGTTAAATTAATCATCAGAGTGATAGGCTCAAAACCAACCAGGGGATTAATACAGCACACCTCTGGGTATGTCTGGGTGGATCATGGAGGTGTGACCTTTTCCTTTTTCTCTGGTATTCTTCCTGTGTGCTTTGCTTCCCAACTGCCATAAAGTGAGCAGTTGTTCCACCATGCCTGTCCACTATGATGTTTTTGCCTTGGGGCCAGATGACCATGACCTGAACCCTGCTAAACTATGAGCCATGTTAAACCTCTTCTCCTTTATGTCAGGTATTTTGTTCAGCAAGGGGGAAACTGACCAAATAGGGGAGCATGGGTGTCTTGGTTTCATGAAGACAAAAAGGCTCCCCTGGTCAAAATCTTAGAGGTGTGTGGTCATCCCTCCCTCTGAGAAATAGGGGTCATTTCTCCCTCCAGGAGCTTATTGTATCAGGATCAAGGAGATTTCTGGCCAAGCTTATTGGCGATCACTCTCTTGTTGATGCTGCTGGGACCCGGAGTATCTTTTGGCAGGGGAAAAGTCTTAGGCACAGTAAAATAATCCTTTTTGTGGTCATTTACTCTTGCTTGGACCACCAACTAATTCCTTTTTCCAGTTGGGTTACAAGGTCCCCTGATGTTGTCAGGGGGAGTGTGGCTACCTAGACGGCCTATAGTTTGGGATCAGAAAAAGTTTGTTCTGGGCTACTTTTCTTTGTTGGGTGGGGGATATAAGATGCCTTGATGCTGTGTTTTAACTTTGCTTCTGAGGTCTCAAACCAGTTATTGTCTTCTTTTAGAAGTCCTCCTTTGATTGCTTCTTGTGCCATTTCTGGGGTTAAAGATTCTACTAGGTATGGAGCTCAGAGAAATGGGTGTATGCTACCTTGTCGGGACCCAAAGTCTTAAATAAACTTTTTATTCAACTATAATGGATGCACATAGAAGAAATACCTTATGTATGGTTGGTTTGTGTCTCCCAACGACATGTGTTCAAGATCTTACCCCTGTATGGAAATTAAGGTGGCACCATTGTAATGAGTTAAACTGAGGTATTACCTCATTAGTGGGCCCTTAAGCTGATATGACTAGTGTCCTTATAAGAAGGCAAGACACACAAACACATGAGAGGATGGTGTCATGTGATGATAGAAGCAGAGATTGATGTGCTATAGCTGTAAGCCAAGGAATTCCAAGGAGCAGCAGCAAACCACCAGAAGCTGGGAAGAGGCAAAGAAGGAGTCTCCCCTGAAGCATTCAAAGGAAGCATGGCTGTATCCACACCTTGAATTTGGACTTCTGGCTTCCAGAAGTATGTCAATAAGTTTCTATTGTTTTAAGTCACCACCAACAGGTCTACAAAACTAGTATACCCTATATTTTGAAAATCCTTTCTAACCAGAAATATATATGACCTGATTATAATATTGAACAACTGGTGGTTCACAGAGGGATCACATATTTTCCTAATTTATAACCAAATGAAATGCTGTTAGCCATTGTGAGCCTCGGTGGTGTTCAGTGATTTCTGAAGGAGGGAACATAGAGCAATGAGTTTCCTACATGTTCCTTTTTATAGAATTTTCTATTTGAATACCTACATACTGTGATACACAGTTAGAGACAAATCCTTCATTGAACATTTTCCCTCTAAATTTCTTCCACACTCCACAAACTAGTTTTCTTCCTTCTAAAGGAAGATGACCTGCCCTCCTACTCATTTAACGTAATGGAGGTTCATAAGATGAGTTTCTTCAATTCCCCTCCCATTTTCTCCAAGGCAATGTTAAATCTATTTTGTTTTTCCTCCCACTTCTCTGTGAAAAAATTTGTCTTTGAAGATAAAACTGTTTAAGGTCAAATAGATCCATCTGGAGAGAGTGTTGGGCAGTGGAAAAAATATAATTTAGGTATGCCTTCTGGCCTTTCCGGGCTTTTAAAAAATTCATAAAAGAAGGGTGTGGGGTTAGATTATTTTGAGGTTCCTTCCAACCCTAGTCATCTGGACTCAATCTCAAGAGGTCACTTGTAGTGATGGACAAATCATGGGAAGACTATACTTGAAGAGGGCAAAACCCACAGACCAACACCTTTCTTTCTAGGGTTAAGCAATGAGCAAAAATGGTCATCTGGACAGAGCTGTAAACCTTTGGGGAGTCAGTTCACATGAGGAGGGGAAAGACATGTATCAAGTGATGGGCAGAATCCTGAGGATTCAAAACAGTTTCATCACGCTCTCTTCCAGTGCTGTTTCATAGAAATCCAAGGTGAGGTACAAATGTGATCCACATATATGAAAAGCAGCAGATGAATCCATGTTAATTATATATTTTTGCTTAACCCAATATACCCCAAACATTATTACTATATATGTAATCAATGTAAAAAAATGTAGATGCCTTACCTTCTTTTTAAATATTTTCTTTGGACTCCCTGTATCACATCTCAGTCTGACTAGTGACATTGCAAGTTCTTTACAGGCACATATATCTCACTGCCACCATACTGAATAGTATAGGTGATATTGTATTCTATCAGTGACTTGTGGTTGTGCACATATTACTTGTTTCAATCACCACTTCAACAACCATTAGAAATTATTCGCTAACTTTCAGACTTCTTCCATTTTGCCCTTACCATTGGCTTTTAGCTTCATGTCTACAGGTTTAGAAGAACAAAATGATGTCTTTTATCCATTTCTTATATCACGAAAAGTAAAATATGAAAAAAAACACAGAAAACATCCTACCGGCTATTTAAAATAATATTTAAAGCATTTGTAGTGTCATGATTTACCAAGTCTCTTGCTACAGTGCCTTATTTAATTCTGTCAGTGATGTTGTGAGATTTTTTCAACCAATGTTTCCGCCCACTTCCTACACAAATCTAAAGTGTCAAAATGTCCAAAACTGAAATGATTATTTTTCCTTTCTACACTTATTTTTCTTTCTGCATTCTTGATTTAAAGAGGGGAGTCCCCTCACTTGCCCGTCAGCCTACTAGCCAGACAACATAGACTCTACCTTGCCTTCCTCCTCTCCGAATGCCATAAATAATTAACCACTGAGTCCTGCTGATTCTGTTTCACAAATATATCTGAATTCTAGAGGTTTCTTCTTTTTGTTTTTCAAAAATCTTGTCTTGATGTTTGAGGCAACATCATTTGCAACCTCTACAAACTGTGAGCCAAAATAAACCTTTCCTCTTTTATGTTCCGGGTGCCAGGTATTGTGTCCCAGGACACAGAAAGTGACCAGTAGGCCACACCCACTTTAGAATGGCACTCACGAAGCTCTTCTGTTGGGGCTCCCCCAACTCTCAATCTTAAATCCTGTTTCTTTAATCTCCAGTCAGCCTCAGATGCTTACTGACCATGGCTCCTGCCCTAGTCTTTCCATTTTTTCCATGTAAAGAAAAAAAATCACCTAAACTGAAATTTCAGAATGTAAAATTCCAGCAAACCGTATCTACCCTCAACCCTACAACTAAAGGCAGCTGGGCAGGACAGGCAAGCTTCCACCTTCAGCATCCATTCTGCCCTCTCGTGGCTTGTTTTCATCCCAGGACATTTTTCCATCAAGTCTTTGTTTTTTGTTTGCTTTTTTTCAGGTCCAGTTTAGCACATAGAGCTTGTTGTTAGGGATAGAAGAAGAATGACTCAAGATTCCCTAGGCTGACCTTGATGGATCTCTAAAGCAGTGTGATGTCCTGGACCCTCTCAGGGCCATTCCAGGCGGCTCCATGAAGTAAGTGATCTCTGTCTGAGAAACAAACTCACTGCTCCTTTCAAGAGCACTGTCCTTTAGTCTCACACAGCCAATATCCATCCCATTGGCTGAGATTTTCCTCAGTCTTTCTCAATGCACACACTTCCTTCCTCTTTCCAGTCAAGGCACCTGGGTCAAGTCCCAAGTTTAGTTACCGTCCCCTTTATCCAAAAATGCTCAGGGGTTTGTTTGCTCATGTGTTCACAAGTTCTTGTTTCAGACATATTTACTGAGCAGATTCTGAGCTAGGTACTAGGGGTACAGAATCGAAGGAGGTAGATGTAATTTCAGAGTAGAAATTCAGAGTAGAAACCTACAGAGTAGGTTCCTCTTCCTCCTGTTTCAGTCTGAAAAAGCTCATGGAAGAATTTCTTAGTAACTGTCTTTGGGCCAGTCATGTGCAACCAGGGGGAAAGACTATGGCAGCTCCCATTCTAGCCATTTAATGAGGAGAGGAGGACAGCACAGTGTCCAGGAGAAAGGGGCGCCAGGGAGACAGAGGTATAAATGTTTATCTTCAAGACCTGGGAAGCAAACTGCTAGTGTTTCTAAGTTGCAATACATGATGATATTTAGGATTCAGGAAAAAGTAATTAAAATTTTAGGGAGTTTTCAAATTTACAAGTTATTCTTAAAATATATCAACATTCCTTCATACACTTAAAATTAAACGTTATGACTATTTAGAAATATTTGACTCATAAATAGGAAATACTAAATTTAGAGTATTTACCGAAAACTGTAGTTCACAGTAGATATTCAAACACTAGACAGTTCTAGTGACTATCATTTGATACTATTCAAACATAAGATTTAGATCTAAGAAGATTAGCAAGAAATGATATGTCTAAATTGTCAATTTAAGCGTTTATTTTGTTTCTCAAACTTATTGGCCATTGGAACACCTTTCACAGGATTTGTATAAAGCATATTTACTATATAGGATATGAACACACAAATACAACAATAGCTTTGAGGAGAGTAAGTGATTAAACTGATGATTTCTCTCTCTGCATCTGTGTCCTGGTGCCCAGAAATCTTGGCTTCAACCATTGGTTTCATGTGTCAGTTTTTCTTTTCTTGCTTTCAACTTGAAATCTGTGAATTGCTTAGAACCAGAGAATTCTCTAGGATAGTTGTTAAGTCCTAATTCTTACAAAAGAATTAAAATTCTTTTTCTTATTTTCCAGATTGTTCAACTGAGTTTTTTTGAAATTGGAATTTAGAATACTATTTTTTGTGAAAATCTTGGAAGTAAATCCTACCTGAAACATTGCTATTTTTATATAATTTCTAAAGTGAAATATAATTCAAGTTCCACATGGCTGATTTGCCCTTGTGAAAACTCTTAAAACACTCTTCATGGGCAAAGTAGCTTTTTAAAGTGTCCATGTGGGGATTCTTTCTTTCCTTGGAATGGAGATGGAATTATTGTATTTTGTCCATCTTCCCTAAGGCAGACTTCTGATAGGCTCAGAAATGTCCCTTCTCCTAAGAATTAAATCTTATTGCAGGACAGCAAAAGAAACTGTCATGCTTTGTGAATTTCCTAGGTAAACTGACAAGAGATTATTCTTTCTTGTAGTTTTAATATCATTTTTGGAGAATAAGGGAGAAAAAGAACCTTTTCCTCAGTTTCAAATGTGTTAAGAAAGTGCAACTCCGTGTTGGTATCATGCCCCATTTCTGCACCAGTGGAAGTTATAAAAGGCATAAAAACACATCCTTCCTTCAAAGTAGGAGTTTCCCATGCTTGTGTGGACAGATTCTTCCGGAGCTGAGCATTGTCCCTGGATATTCAAAATACTGCAGTATTTGAAAGAAGAAAATACTTCTTTCTAAAAGAAGAAAATAATACCATTATCAGAAGATTAAAAGGCAGTGTGGGAAATTCCAGACATGGGGAGACTTCCATGAGAACTACAAATAAAAAAGAAACAAATTGACAAGTCTTCCACATCACAGTGATGGTTTTAATGGTCCTCTTGTTTGTCCACCAAACTCACATATTGTATTAAGTGCACTGGAAGGGATTAAATCTTGTAAAATAGGAAGGCAGAAAAGAAGGGAGAGTTGGGTGCCTGGCAGGCAGACATGAAGGAGACACATGCAACATGGAATTCAAGTCAATGTGTTGCCTCTGAGATGCTTCATAATTATTGTAGCCAAGGCAGAATTTAATTAAAATCACTTCTGAAGAAGTTTAGAAGCAAGAGGAAATTAATTTAGGGGAAACTTGCCACAGAAAATCCTCAAGTTATCATAACCTTACTAACCACAACCTTTAATGGCCTAGAGTTGTAAAGAAAAAACAAAAACATCACAAAACAAGCTGAGACCAGGGTCTACTCAGAATCTAACATTCCACTTATAATCCTAAATTGCATCAAAAATAGTATATGGTGAAAAATATGTTCAGAGTGACCAAGTTTAAATGCTAAATGATTTTTTGGTACCGGGGATCGAACTCGGGTACTTGCGTTTGAGCAGGAGGCGGCGAAACCACTGAGCTAAATCCCCGGCCCTTAAAAAGATTTTTTAGTAAGGTAAGAAAAATGAAAATTGAAATAACTGAAACAAATGAGTTTTATGACCACAGAAATTAAATAAAATGGAATAATTAAGTTTCTTCACATTCTGGTTAATTAAGACTACTTTTTTCCTGGATACCCAGGAAAAACTTGAAGTGATCATATCATAGGAACCTGTAAACCTTATGGATTTGCAGGAAGTTATGGCGAGGTTATAAAGATCTGATTTTTCCACAAAGTAAACCATCTTTGTAAGATGTAGCCTTCTAATTGACACAACCTTCTACAAGCTGTTCAGAATCTTGGAGAATTTCCATTTGTTAGTGGTGGATGGGGTGTGTTGGGAAATTTCCACTTGGCGGGGATCTGATATCTGGTTTCTTCCCTCCAGTGCATCCTCTAGGGTACTCTCAAGTACAGCTTAGGGCTATTTGAACCCTCTCCTTGGATTTATCTCCCCATGCTATCTGTCTCAGCTCCAAAACTGCCTTGGCAAGTGGCTTGGTAACACAGGCTTAAGGCTGCAGCAGCGCGGGAATAGCCTGCTCTAGAGTCCAGAACTCTGGCAGCCACCGAGAGCCAAGTGCAGCACAGCCAGCCCCCTCTCCTCCACACTGCACGGATGAGGCAGCTCCAACACCCCCAGAGCGAAGCCTCAGGAAAGTGCCAGAAGCCCGGAATCATCTTCACTCCCAAACCAGATTGAAACCAGAAACCAGAGAAGTTCAAGAGTGATTTTTAACTTCCCAACTCGCTTAACTGAGAAACAAATGTAACAAAAATTTAAAAGGAAATATAAATAAGTAAAATAAGTAGTGGAAAGGAAGAAGGGAGGAAAGAAAGGGGAGGTAAAAAGGAAAGAAGGAAAAAGAGGAACAAAGGAAGGATAAAAGAGGAAAGAAGAAAGAGGGAGGGAGATAGGGGAGAAGGAAGGAATTTAATATACATGCTACCCTTGCAAACTAATAATGGAAAGCATAAAATCTAAAAATGAGAACAAGGCAGCCTTTTTTTTTTTTTTTTGGTACCAGGGATCGAACTCAGGAGCTTGTGCTTGTGAGGCAGGTGCAGTGCCACTGAACTAAGTCCCTGGCACAGGGCAGCCTTTATGTGAGGAAAGATGCCTCTCCAGCAGGAAACCACCTAGAGGATATCCTTAGCTATTGTTTTCAACTTGTTATTAAGTAGCACGAGTTTTACTGTCATCAACATGCATTTGAAAATGATGGTAGCAGTGAGGGAATTATGTTAGACAAATACCAGAATAATGTTGCTTTCATTTTCCACTATGGTTGTTCTTAATGTATTACAGTGCTAATTGTGGTGGCGTGCACTTGTCCCAGCTCCTTGGGAGGCTGAGGCAGGAGGATCATTTGAGCGCAAAAGTCTGAGGCCAGCCTGGGCAACAGTGAAACCTGTCTCCGAAACAGAAATTAGGGCCTGGGAGTGTAGCCCAGTGGAAAAACTTGTGCTTACCTTGTAAGAGGCCTTGGTTCAATCTAGCATCGTACAAAAATATCTCTTTCTCTCTGTATATAATATGATATTGTATTATATTATATTTCTATTATACAGATAGGTACGAGATTTTTTTTTTAACATGAAGTAGATTGCTTATGCACCTCCTGCTCTCAGGAGGTGTTACAGGTGAAAGAATTTCATCAGGAGAAAACAGATATTGAACTTCATTTTCTTCTCTTTCTCAGAAATATTGCATATTGCACCTCCTGAGAGCCACCCTGAACTAAGACAGAGGAAAGCTGGCGGGAAATGATGCTGCTGCCTCACCCCCCAGATGACAGTGCTGAAGCCAGCTCTTCAGTGAATCAGAATTCTCAGAGAACTGGATCCCAGTTGTCTTCCTGCTGAGATTACCGCTAAATAGAGTGCTGCACCACATCCAGGGTACATTTTGGGGAAGCCAGCCTAAGGTAAGCACCACTGGCCCAATTTCACTCACTGTGGCCTTTTCCCCACAGCTCTTACCTCCAGTCATGTAGGGAGCGACAAGTCTCAGAAGAACTTCAGCCTAAGATGCAAATGCAGCTCTTCATTGTCTTCTTTTTCTTGGCCAGGCCTGTATTTCACTGTGGCCACTTCCTGTACCATCGATATTCACAGCTCCATCCTCTCCCTCACCCTGACCCAGCTCCCACACTGCTACCTGCAAACTGCCATTCCTTTTCATAACGATATCCTTGCTATTCACGTTCTAAAAAATGAAGCTGCATTGGTAAAATAGTTGGAGAAGATAGGTGCGTATCAACTTCCTACATGCAACCTTTTTCAATTGATTAAGACTAGAGTTTCTAAGGAACATCTGGAAATCCAGATGTTTCCTTTGATTGTTGCAGCTAAGATAAAAGTAAGCAAAGCAAATTTCTGATTGTAAGCCTACCACCCACTCTTCCCCCTCTCCAAGATAATAAGTTGTTTTAAGTAGTTTAAAAGTACCATTGCCTTAGCTCTTACTATATATTGCTTCTATTATTGCTTTCTATTTATACCTCTAGACCAACAGTTCTTGGAACTGTTGCTGTGTAAAGCTTAAACCCACTGCAGCAATTCTGAATAAAACTGACAGCCCTCTCAGGATTCTCTTAGTAGGAAAGTCTTTAAGGCAAAGAACTGCATAAGAAGAATGCATTATTCATTTCTGAGAAGATAGATACTTTGAGGTCTAAATCAGTAACAGCTATTTTCCTCTTGATCTGACCTATATGTTGTCTGTGTTCCATGATGATCATCCTGTATATTTTTTTGTTCAGTGGGCCATGGCTTTGCTCTGATCTGCATTTATTATCTTACCCAGTCACTTGATTCCCCAACTTGTGCAATTTTGGACAGAGGAATGAGTTTGTAGTTTCCCTAAGAGAGACCCAGACAGCGTGCAGGCAACAGTACTACAGGGACAGGGATTAATAAACCAGATTCATCCAGTCATACTAAACTGATTCAATACCACTTTGCTGAGAGGCACAGTGATTCATATGTCCAGATAGGTTTGAGAACCACAGCTTGGATGTTCACATATGCAAGAGGGATCAGACTATAAAGCTCTAATCTCAGCTTTCCTTCTCTCTCCCAGAATTGTATTCAGGGTTTTGACCTCATTAGTTGTCTGCAAAGAACAAGGCTAATAAACTTTCACCCTACTGCCTGTTCCTGAGAGTGGCAAAGGCTCATGATAATCTCTTCAGAAAACAACAACAACAACAACAACAACAACATTTCCAAAAAGTAAAATGTACTCACATTTTCTAGGGGAAAAGAATATGACACACGAAAGCACCACATTCCAGGAGGCAGGACCAGGGCTCATATTTTCCCTATTTTGATGTATGTTTTTCTGGGAACAAATCTTTTTAAAAAGAGATTCCAATTTCCTCACTTAGATAATAGAGAAAAACCAAAGAGATTGATTTGCATTTGTATTAGGACAAAAAGTTCTTATTTTTATTGTTTTTTTTCTTAATCATTTTTGTGTAATCATGTGTTTTTGGTGCAATCTTTGGTTCAGATCTCATGTGATCTTATGTAAATGTTCCTAGGGTTTTCATCTGTCAAGAAGCTATTAAGTGAAGTCAATCTCTTTAGAAATAATCATTGTTGCCTGGCCCTAGGGTTGGAGGATTTTCAACAAAGATGACAGAATCTTGGAACAGAAGCACAGTTGGCATTGTTGTGACAGAATTCATTACGGCCATATAGAGAACTGTATAGTTCAGCTCCAGGAGGGGCTTTTAGTCTGGAATCCCATAATGAATGTTTGTGGAGGTCAACAGAACACTGTAAAAAATATACATGATTCTGTGGAATAAACAAATACAGTGCCTTCTTCTTGAGTAGAAAGGGGTTGTGGGATCAGTTGATTCATGTAGGAAGAGAACAATACTAACGTTTTCTTACAACTCATTTTTCAGAACAATGTGAAAGTACATGTATTTTGATGAAGAATTTCACAGTTGCTGCTGATGGGAGATGGCAGCATGCGACATTTTCCCATACAATGTTTATTTTGTTCCTTGGCTATGGTTCTGAGTTTCTACATCCATTTGTATAAATGCTATTATTTATGACTTAGTGCTACTGACAAAAGTCTTGCGTCAGCCCTGGTTTCATAGAAGTGTTTTCTATAGGGGTTAATTAATAGAAATATTATAATGAAACTACCATGGGCTCTTACTTTTTGGATAGTTTTACAAGCACCACCGTCTTTCTAGCCTTGTAAGTTATACATTCCCTGCCCGTTTGGTATCTCCCTCTTCATACCTCTCCAAGAATTTTCTAGGTCTAGAGCATTCCTATTTATGAGTCATTGACCTTGGGAGCAGAAACTAAATTTTTTCATTTAAAAATTATGTGAACCTCTGTTATTCTTCTCCTATTTAGTGTCCATTGTGTTTCAAAACCCATATTTATGTATTTATTAATAGCAAAAGTAGTAAAACCATAGAAACCTCTAAAGTGATACAGTTCTATTTCTTTTTTGAAAACAAGCAATTCATTTAATTTCTTTTTCTAGCCACATTAAATGCTTTAATGGTTGAAAATGATCATTTAGTAACCCCCTCTCCCCAGCATTTCAGTCTCTTTGAATTGCTGCTTGTACATACAGTTTGGTCAACTCCTTGAAATGAATTATTTAAATCAATCAACCGAAGCACTTTTTAACAAATTTGCTTGCTACTGATCATATACATGATTTACATTTTCTGCTTAACTCAGTAGATGGATTTCTGAAATGTGACATTAAAATCCCATTTTTGAGACCAAAATGTTAGGTGAAATAAATCAGACACATGAGTTTAAATATCATGTGGTATCTCTTATTTAAGAAGTCCAAATTACAAATAAAGAGCAAAATAAAAGGTAGCTAATAGGAAGTAGGGAGATAGACCTTTCTCTAAGGGGAGGAGATCAAGACATGGAGGGAGTGGGGAGGAGAGGGAAAGGGGATGAAAAAAGGAATTAAAATGTGTTATGTATATGCACCAGCTCCACACAAGAAATGTAATCATTATCTACTGCCAACATGTGCATAATAATAAAAAATAAAAAGAAATTTAAAAAATCTATCTGTATATATTAAAAATTGGTAGGTCTATGTGAAATAAATAATTTATTCAGTGTATTAACTATCTAATAGCTTTCTTATACAATTGTACCTAATGAATAAAATAGATAGGATTTTACATATACAAAAAGCATTTTTGAGAAGAAGTTTCCATTTCTCCATCACTAATATCATAATTGAACTGATTTTCTTCTTGGCATAGGTTTCTAAAATGTTTACCTTAGTTATTCTCTTTCAGTTTTTCCCTAAACCCAACCTCCAAACCCAGCGTTCCTTGCCACCCAAAACATGATCTACTAATCAGAAACATCTGGGAGATTGTTAGAAATGCTGAATCTCAGGCCCCAGCTAGACTTTTTGAATCAGAATCTCCGTTTTAATGAGACTCCCAGCTGAATCTTGTGATTACTAAATTTGAGAAGCTGTATTCTAGCCTAATCCTTCCACTTCATGGTATCATAGTCAGGGAACTTAGTGGTTCAGATTTAGAGATGATGGCATATTAACAAGCTATAATAATAACCTGCATAGAGTGAATCTTGGAGGTAGAAGGCACCTTTGTGGTAAGGTGAATGTTGAGCATCCTTCTGGCAGCTCTACTTGTGCCTAAGATTCCAGGTGCTATAGTGTTTTCCTCCTGTCTCCCTGGTATAGTACTGGGATTAGAGATTCAATTAGCATGTGTATGGTGAGGAAGCACCCAGTGAAGAAGGAGAGGCACATAGGTAAATTATAAATATAATGTATCGATAGTGATTAATTCTGTGGATAGAAAGTAGGGCAGAAGACAGAACCCAGATGACTCAACTTTAAGCATTTTGCCCATGGGCAAGTTGGAGGATGTTTCAGGCAGACAGGCATGAAGACAGTGAGACAGATGAGAGTCGCTATGGGCAGTCACATGGTTTGGTTTTGCTGAACATGAGGTATGTGAGGTATGTGTAGGGGCTAGTAGTGAGCAGCAGACCACTGAGGTAACAGGAAACAAAGCTGAGTCATTAAGGAGCTTAACGTATTAAGGAGCTTGGATTTTGTTAAAAGGGGCTAAAAAAGTGTAAACATTTGAATATAGTCTGAAAAATGGCCTGGAGGCAGCTAGAGCAAGAATATAGTCAGGGAGACCAGTATGGAAGTGGCTGCAGTGGCCCAGGGAGATACAATAATACCTGTGAAGAAGTGGTGTCGGTGTGGATGGAGAGCTCAGAATAGAAACCGGATATAAAGAGAAGAAATTCTCTTTACATCTCATCCATCCAGTAAGTTGACTCTTCCGTCATCAATCTCTCTGTGCTAGGTCTTTGAAGTGCTCACCATGTGACACGGGTTCGCATATTTCCAACAAGTACTTTGCTTTATTGATGCCCTTCATAAACTATAGTGTCAAGAGTTAAAGTGGAATGGGGAAAGGAAATGGAAAACTTGCTGGGTCCACATATACGCCAGGTATTTCACAAACACTGACTCATTGAGTTTCCACGATGTTGCAAAATAAGTATTAATGCCTCTTTTCACAGATGGGAAGAAGAATTCCCTGGAGGTCAAGGACCTCTAGCTATTAGGAGTAGAATCTGAATTTGCACCGAGATCTGTGGTATACATTGAACTACCTGTGCTGGGTGGATGCTTCTAGCATTTTAAACTACCACTTCAAGGTCTGCTGAATGTACAAGGTGATGACATTGTTGACTGCTCTGCCTACCTACCTTGCCTATTTGACACATTTCCCAGAACTAGTGTGGAAATGGAGAAGACCTTTGAATGACAAATGGAGGTCACAAAATCTAAATTGTCTATAGGAAGGGATATTACAGGCAGAATTTTTTTACTTTGTTTGTACACAGTTCTCCTAAGCTTGGCCATATGTTTTTGCAGCCCACAGACAATTAGAGCAGATTAAGAATGAATGGGAAGCAAGTGAGATCTAAGAGCTGACAAGCTGACATCAAAAAAGGAAGAGTTAGAAAGATGCAAAGAGCCATAGATACAAAAAGGGAGCCCAGGTAATAGCTTTGGTTACTAATAAAAAGGCGCTCAGTTTCCTGGACTTTAATAATCTCTGAGGGCATAACTGTATTACAGTACAAATTAGACCCTTAGAGTTGACGTAACCCTTAATTTTCTACCCAGGGGAGAGGGTCTCAATATAACATCAAGGGTCAGAGGATCACTTTTGCCTCTCCATAGCCCTCACTAAATAAGGAAAGAATCACTCTGTATGATAAGGTGCATTTCTTTTATTATTAGAAATAATTAGCAATTTTAGAAGATTTTTATACTCTGCCAACCAAAATCTCTCTTAGTAATATCTGCCAGTTGACCATTCTCAGTGCTTTTTTAAAACATGCTAGTCATCCAGCTCTGAAGAGATTAGAGTTACCTGTATGGAATGGCCCCACTAATAGCCTTCAAGCAGCATCTTCCCTTTTGTATCCCACTTCCTTTGAGCCTGTTCACAGGTTGTGCTCTGCGCCCTGCTGTGTAGGTCCATGACATTTCTGGTCAATCTCAGGAAATGAAATGTTTTATCTCACCTTGAGTGGTAATCAGTGAAATAACTCAGTGATTTAAAGTTTCCCATCAAACTAGTGATTCTTCAGTTTTCCCTAGAATTAAGCCTTTTGCTATAGTCTGTCCTCCTGCTTTTGACCTTGGAGGGTGTGGCAGGTGTCTCTCTCTGCTCTTTCATTGCTCATTGCCTCACCTCTACAACTGCTGCTCCCAAACATGGAGAGAGAGCAAAGTTGCGGGGGAATAGCAAAGTTCTTAGTCAACTGATACCACCCTAAACTGGGTCCTAAGTAGCCGAGATTAATGTGCACATGAAATACGTAGAGATCGTATTAGCATGCAGATGCTGATTCAGTAGGCCTGGAACTGTGTCAGATTTTACATTTCTAATAAGTTCCTAGATGATGTCCATGGCCTTAGTTCATGGGCCCATGCTTTGAGTAGCAAGGATTTAGAAGTTCCCTTTTGGGTCCACTTCAGCCATTCCTTTAGTGTAGACAAGGCCTCTCCTTCAACAAACTCTCTCTCTTTTACAGGCCCTGATTGCACACATAATTACCTCTTACTGCTGGGGACCCTCACCTTGGCAGGCTACTTCCTTGGTCAGAATACTTTTCAGTACAACCTGAGGTTGAGTTTCTACTGCTTACAGGTGTAGTCCCTTTGACCTTAATTTTGACACAAGTACTGTTACTTCCTATGTAGCCATTTGCTAGGCATCCACAGAACACTATAAATATCCAAAATCAGGCCCTAATCCCTCTGTACTTCAGATGCAGGGAACTCATATTGCTCAAACCCTCTCACTACACTGAAGGCCACACATTAAGTTTGGGATTGGGAATGAAGGGGTTGGAATTGACCATACAACGTTCTCTTAAGAAATTTCTTAAGGAATTGCAACAACATAGTTCTTTTAAATTTTTAATCTAGTTGGAAGTCCATGTACCCTATAGTCAGTTCTAGATATTTGCTTTGAAAATTTGTTTCTTGGTGATTGCTCTGACAGCTACTTTTGGTGTCTAAATAATAATAATATTTATTTTCTCTATGACAACCAGTATATTTCCACCTGATACTGTTTCTGAATATTTACCATTATCTAGATGGTTTTAAATTTGTCACATTGTTTCTTAACATGAGGATAGATAGAGTTAGAAACAGTATTCCATTTGGAGTCTGACCAGCCCTGAGCTCATTAGGGGTGTGCTTTTGTCTTCTCCATACTTGACTTGCATTAATGCTTTGCTGTTGGCAGCTAACTGTATAAGTAATAGAAAGAGGAAAAAGGGAGGAGTTGATAAGTGTAGAGTCTTGAGATTATCTCCCTTAAAAATTAAGATACCATAGAAAACAAATTAAGATAAAGGATTAGAGCAATGGAGGTGGAGTTAGAGGAGTTCTACTTTAGATATGTTAAATTTGAAATGCCAGCAGGATTTCTAAGTGGGAAGGTTCAGTAGGTAGTAGGCACTTTGGATGCTGGAGCATACAGGTTAAAGCTAGAAAAAGAGAAAGAGACTTGAGGAATCATCTCTATAAAGTTATTGCCTGCACTTTGTAAGACAGGACGCAGGCGGGTTGAGTGAGAGGGAGAAAGTACACAGTTCAGGCTTAAAGATGATGAAGGTCTACTCACATTGCAGGGGAAGGCAGTATATTCTTCAGAACTGGACAGTTATCTGCGTGGCTCAAAGTAGTGCTACCGCTGGCCTGCCATACTGTCTGAGGCTCCAGCAGCGTCATTTACTAGAACTCTTCCAGTGGAGCAGTGTTCATGATGCCACCTCTAGGGAGGTCAATATTTGTTGGCTATTGCCTCATAAAGAATACATTTACCTCAAGAGTAGTTCACCATCCCCAACCGTCTCCCAGGCCAGAATCTCAGGAGAATGGGCCATGGGGTTTGATGCCTATGAGGAATTAGAAGTAAACTCTGGATCATTGGAAGAAAATAGACTTCAGCTGGCTGGGAGAGGCCAAATTTTATTGCTGCAGGAAAATAGCATGTATTCAAAATAAGTTTATTATTTTGTTGAGTAATCTTCTAGTCAATGATTTTATGAAAAAGATATGTATTCTAGTTAAAATTAGTTTTTTTCTTCTTTAAAAAATTGGATTATATTATGTAATATGTTATTATATTTTTACTATTTATAATCAATAGTGTGGAAATAGTAATCTTAGGATAAAGCATGAAGGAATGATAAAATATAAGCTTATTTTTAAAAATACCCTCAAATATTTTTACATTTTCTTATTTTAAAAACATTTTACTTGAAGCTGGCATAAAAAAATCTATACCTCAAAATATAGATAAACATTATATGTTTTTATTTTTGCTTAACTTGGATAAATATATGTGCTTTAAACAAGTCTCATAGTGGCATAGCTAAAGAGATACTTCAGTACACTTGTCATCTTAACTGTGTAAGCTGACTAGTGATACAAGAATATCTTTCCATCAGATACAGCGATCAGTACTGGGAAAACCTTGTTCAGACCTCTTCTATCCTTTCAGAAGAACACACTTAGCATAATTTCTGGTAGGAACTTTTTTTAGCATTACATGAGCTCCACAAATTGATAATATTTGATAAGTTTGATGTTCATAAAAATACAAAGATGTAAATCAGAATTCTAAAGATTCCTTAAGGAAGATGAGGACATGTACAGAACTCATGGCTACGTACCACAAATGTGGCTTTAATAACCAAGTTTCTAACTTTTCAAGACTAGTCATTGTCAAGTGTCATAGGATTGAAAATGCATACTATAGTACAGATGAGTTATTCAGCATGGTCCACTGAAATGTCAGCTAGCTTAAAAAGTTATAACATGATTATTAATATTCACATTGATGATTCTTAGGATAAAAGTCTTCACTATCATTTCTTTTATATCTACTGTATGGCAGAATAGTTTCTAATATAATTTAAATATACTTCCTGAGGTAACATATTATCTTATTTAAGTATCAGAAGGTTTTCTTGAAATAGGCCACAGCTCCATGTTTCAGATACAACAAATTAAGTTCAGAGAGTTAAAAGTAAATTTTGATATTCACATGCTAAGAACTTGGTAGAGCTGTGTTCTCCCAAGTCCTGGGGGCGATTAAGTTATAAAGTTTTGTTACATACTCATTTTTGGAAAGCTGGTAGTTTATATTTGATAAAATAGACTTCTTCATTTTCAACCATATTAGATAAGAATATTTATTGGTATTCATGTATACTGGTTGTTTCTTCTGCCCAAATGTAATGCTGCCTGTGGTCATCAGAGTATGTACTGTAATTTACTTTTTCAGTGTTTCTGTTGGAATTGAGTGCAATTGTCCATTTAGCATCTAGCCATCTACCCATTAGAGTCCTTTATGAGTAAAAAGAAAGGCTTCTTGATGGAAGTCCAGAGCTGACACTGGACCTGGTGGCCATTCCTTGGAGAAAAGTTAAATAATTACCTGTCTTAGTCAGTTTTTAGTGCTGAGACAAAAGAGTAGAGGTTTATTTTGGCTCACACGGCCTGCTGGCTCTAGGCAGAGGCAGTGTGGTGGAAGGCTCTAGGCAGAGGAAAAGCTGATCATGTCCTGGTGGCCAGGAAACAGGAGGGACGAGAGGAGCTGGGGAGGGAGATGCACTCTTCTAGTTCATGCTCCCAGGGCCCCACCTCGCCCAACCAGATGCCACCTCCTAGCAGTCCATTCAGCTCTGCTGAGTATAGTGCTCCTGCAATCCAATCACCTTCCAAAAGCCGAGCCTTGAACACATGAGGCTTTTGGGGGACATTCTAGATCGAAATCATAACATTGACTGACTCCAGCACACACACGCACGCGCGCACACACACACACACACACATATGCACGCACATTAATAGGAAGATTAGGATTTCTATATAATGTAGATTGGGGATATATATATATATATATATATATATATATATATATATGAATGAATGAAAGTTAGTAAAATCAACATTTGTTTCTGGTGTTTCCATTTCTTAAGTATAAAACAAATCCTTCTTTCCTGTTTTTACAGCTCCCTCCATGGATTTACTCATCATCATCTCCCTCCTGGACCAATAGTAGTCTAACTGTTCTCTTTTCTTCTAGTCTTGTCCCCAGTCTCCAATCCATTCTCCCCAGAGCAACTAGAATATTCTTAAAACGTAAGTCTTATCATGTTACTTATTTGACTAATGTCCATCACTGCCACCTAAGGTCTTCCAAGATTTGATTCCTATCTAACTCTCTAGTATGCCTCCTCTGGAGCTTTCTTTCCCTTGTTTTTTTACTCAAGCTGCATGGACTTTCTTGTGGTCTCTTATTTACTAACCTCTGCCCAGCTCCAAGACATTGCCTTATTTGGAATACTTTTATTCTTCCTTTTTTACCTGCCCAGTAAGTATAGATTCTTAAGAACTTAGCCCAAATAGCAGTTTACTAAAGCAACTTTCTATGATTCCCAGGGTAGCCCATACCCTCCGATTATGCACTCCTAGAGCACCGTACCTCCTTCATAGCATTCCTCATAACTGTAGAGTTAAGTAATAATTTGTTATTATTTATTAAAATCTGTTTCCTACACTTAGTTGTTAACTTCATTAGAGTAGTGCCTGAATCTTTCCCATTTAATAGTTTCCTCATTCCTTTGGCCTGGTGCCTGAGCTCTATAAGCATACAGTTTTTAAAAACATACAATATTTTAAAATGTTTTTCTCTGTTTAAAATATTGAGCTTGTCATTATTTAAGATAATCATAGAGATAAGAGGATTAGAAACATTTTAGTAACTTTTCTGTCCCTGGAACAAAATACCTGACACCTACAATTAAAAAGAGAAGATTTATATTGGCTCATGGTTTGGTGCATTCAGTCCATAGGCATCTGGCTCCAAGGAAGAAATATGGTGGAAGGGCATGGTAGAAGAAAGCTGCTCACGTTATGATAGCAAAGAGAGAAGGGAAGAGGTGGGGAAGGAGCTACACCCTTCAAAGCCTTTCCCCCAGTGACATACTTCTTTCAACCTTCCTTTTCCTTCTGTCCCTCCCTCCATCATTCCCCCTTTGTTTCTTCCCTCAAAATAGAATCATTTTAGGGGCCAGGGATTTAGCTCAGTGGTTCTGCTGCCTGCCTTGAAAGCGTAAGGTCCTGAGTTCAATCTTCGGTACCAAAAAAAAAAAAAAAGTAAAGAAAATCATTTTATAAGCACTGGGACAAAGGTGAAAGCATGGGCAATGTTTGTAGGGAAACAAGGGTTTTGATAAGGTAATTTTTTTTTTTGTACCAGGGATCAAACTCGGATCCTTGCGCTTGCACAGCAGGTGGCGAAACCACTGAGCTAAATCCCTAATTTAACAGTAATACCTTTAGTAAATAAATGTGAGAATAATATGGTATATGTATCATAATAAAATCCATTTGATCATAAATCCATTTACTAAGAGTGTGTAAAATAATTTGCCAAGTGCTTTGTGATAAAACCTACATAAACACAATGTTACTCTAGCGTCTGAAATTATAAAACCATTAGTTTTAGGACACTCAAACTCTGGCATTTATTTCCCTTAAGTGGTGAAAATAACTTGTTTTATGACATCATTTCTTCACTTAAAATAAACGATTCTATATTTATTTATACTGACTGTTAGTAGGGGATGAATACTTCTAGTAATAACTTTGTTTTTACTTTTATATTTTATCTAAACATGTTCAAGACGTAAAGTATACCATTTTGTGAATCACATCTTCTGTGCAGAGGATGAGTGAACCTTAAGCCTAAACTTCACTGTTGGAATTAGGCTTTTGCACAAGTACATACAGGAAATCAGTATTCAAGGGTGTTAAAAAGAAAGAACTATTGGCTTGGTGAGGGAGGATAGAAAGAGGTAAGGAGAGAGATTGATGGAGGGAGGGAGGGGGAGGGAGGGAGAGAGAGAGAGGGAGGGAGAGAGGGAGAAAACAAGGCCTGGACACCTCATACTCTACATGTGTGGGTGGGTACATAACTAGAGATGAATAGAGATTTCTAACAAACTGGATTGAATTTTCATTTCTTTCTATAATTAGAGGAAGAGCATTTTCCTCAAAACTCACAATTTGTTTCCCTTTTGTGTAACCTATTTACTAGAAGCACCTTGAAGAATGGAAAGTACACACTATTCAGAAAAATCTTAAAACCAGACTGAAGTCTGACTGTGAGTTACTACACTAAAAGCTCATGGATAACTCATTTCAAATCCAAGATGAGTTTATCTGTTTATCTGTTATGCCACAGACTAAGTAGGAAAGTGAAGACAGCATCAAAGTTTCATTTGATGTCTAATGTGGGAGCTTCAACTATTTTCAGCAGCATCCACAGAATCAGAAATCCACCTACACTCAAGCTGTGTGAGATTTTAAATTGACCATCTTGGATGTTAAGAGAATGCCAGATTTAGTAAAGGAATATGCCCCTTGACCTCAGTGGGAGGGAAGTATCCATAGAGGCTTCATCCCAACTATGTCCTTTGATCAGGAATAGGTCATGATGTTCCAGTTTCCTGGTGTAATTTTAGGAGAATTAAAGTGGAACAACTAGAAATTACATCACTGATTATAATCAGTGTCAATTGAAATTGCTACTTGATACAATCCTGCTAGCCAACATACAGATGGGATTAGCTACTCAACTTCATTGGCTGCCAGATCCTAGTAGATTATAGGTTACTTAATTAGTTTATACCGAATATACACACAATTTTTCCCTCCTAAAATTCTCAGGTTAGCAGTTAAGGCATAGGCCTTTGCTTTTCCTTTGTGCTTGATGCTTAAAGTTTCTAAAACTTGAGACATTAAAAAAACCCTGATGCTCAATCTGTGTTTTTGACAAGTCTGAGTCAATTTGACTAGAACAAGGCCTAGGAATTCCTATTTTTAAAAGGTACCTGAGAAATTGTAATTAGAGGTTACAGACAACAGGTTGAGACAACAGAAAAATGCTATTTCATCCAGCCTTCTTGATAACATTAATAAGTAGGCTTTGACATAATTTTACATATCAAGAAACTTAGAGTTTAAGGAAAAGATTTTAACCTACGTTTTAAATTTTTTTCTGTGATTTTTTTCATCAAATCATATTTCTTAAGACTTCCGGTGAGACCAAGGAATTTCCATGGAAAGACGCATATAACTAACTATTAAGGGAAAATGGGGAAAAATTCAATTATAGCAGTTAGGCTAATAATAGAATTATTTAAACCAAAAAAGTCTTAGCAAATTTATTGACATTCTGTAAGTTCCCTGTGACAGAGAGCTTAATGAATATCGCATGGTTGTGTAATGTCACATTGAAAAGTTTGAGATGAAGAATCCAGCTCCTTCTGCCCCTTTCCCTGCCCAATATATTAACTTTGAAAATGGCACAAAAAGATAACAATTCAAAGAGGGGTTTCCCACATGCCTCTTAATGTTATAGAAAACAAGGTTTCTGAATCATTTTTGTCAGATATTCAACCTCCTTCATAAAAATGGACAATATTAACTTATATACGTACTAATAGTGCCACTGTTGGATAGTTCCTGTGAATCTTTAGCCTCCTCATTTATGGTGAGGGGAGGAAAAGGAAAGATGTTGAACAGGTAAAATGTTATCATGGGCACCTCATCCCTGATGCACCCTCAAAACACACTTAACCAAATACAAAAATCTAAATCTGAACTTTTGTAGGTCAGTTTTATCTTAACTCAAGTACAACATGCCTTACCCTCCTCCCTGTTTTCCTGAGCTATCTTTGGCAGAGCCTCCAGCAGCAGATGTAGTGAGAATGTGCAGGGTGGCCAAGATTTGTAACCAAGTCCTTGGATTATTGTGGCTGTCACCTCAAATTCCAGATTCAGAAACACTCATCCATGAGTGATCATGCTCTTGAGTGGGAGCAATAATTTGAATTGATGAAACTTACAAGCAATCAATTTGTAAATCACAATGCCAACACATGTAAAAATTACAGGGAGAAGGAATCTTGGCTTCAGAACAGTTTGGTCACTGTGATCTTATTCTCTTGTTTATTTATTCTTCTCATACCTACTTTTTGAATGCCTGTTCCTTATAAAATAACTTTTCCCATTGGGTTAGTCTTCATGGAATGACCAATTATAAACAAGAAATATCTTTGATAACTGGTTGTAAAGAATGGAAACTCATTCGTGCTTGCTTGAGTTAAGAAAGAAAAACAGAAAATAAATGGACAGGGCAGGGATTTAGCTCAGCGGTTTCGCCACCTGCTGTGCAAGCGCAAGGACCCAAGTTCAATCCCCGGTACCAAAAAAAAAAAGAAGTACAGCAGGGCCTTGAGGACAGTGGGCAGTTACCAGGTACCACCCTCTTCTCTCTCTCCTGCTATTGAGCTTGCAGTGTCGAGAGCTCTCTGTGTAGGGAACAGGGGAAGGGGATGTTACTAGAACCTCTGCAGTAAGTCCTAGTCTCCTGCGAGCCAAGGCAGCACACGGCGAATTATAGGAAAGGTAGACAAATGAGAAGAAGCTGAGCTTTGGATCTGATCAGTGCTGCTCTGGGCAGCAAAGACAAAAGCCCCCTAGCTTGCAGCACTTTTTATTCAGTACATGGGGAAACAGATGTAACAAGTGAAAATGCAGAGCTCATTACTTTACATTGGGATAAACAAGGTGTAAAAAGACTGGGGGACAGTGGAAATCTAAGAACAATGAGGAAGTATGTAGATGAAGATTTCGTTCCTCTCTGGCATCTCCCACAGGTGTGATCTTGTCCTGGAGCATTACAGCATCCAGGGATCACTGAGGTCTCAGTTGTGACCCAGGCCAAAATGCAATTATGTCTGGAATGTCGTAACTGGTCTGTAGGCAGGAGAACTAGGCCTACTCAAATGATTTTCCCTAGAATTATGTAGCATTGCTCCCAACATCTCTGTACATCTGCTCCAGTGCCATTAGGCTTCCTTTGCCCCCACATGGCCTAACGTCTGCCAGCTCAGCATGGCCAGGCATTTAAGGGGTGCAAGACCTCACAGCCAGTGCCCATCCCCATTCAATCTGTGGGTACCTGAACTTCTTAGTTTGTATTCTCTTGATAGTAGTCTGATTGGCTTAACCTAAATTATGGCTGTTTCCCAGATCATGGGTCTAATCTTGGCCCACTTATAGTCTGCATATATACCACATAGGTCACTCTTTGAGGGACTGGGAACTTAGTTTCAGTGGATAGAGCATGGGTGAGATACTGGAAAACAATTAACATATGGTTGACTCTGGAACGTTCTTTAGGTGTTCTCCTGGTGGGTATAGAAATATGATGAGTGAGGATTATAGAACTGGAACCAAGCTGATGAGGTGGTAAAGAGGGTTCCTTTCTAGATGCCATTGTGCCTTGGAACAAAGGCTAAGCATGGGAGGCAGGATTGCAGGGTTGGGAAAAAAAAAGAGCATTACCCCACATTGCCATTCAAAAGGATTTTCCAGCTGACCCCTCCTTCCTTTCCCCAGGGCTCAAGCTTTGTACAGCCTCTGAAATATTTCTGAAGGGACAGGAAGAACAATACCAGGAAAGAAAGAGGCCGACACTCACAGAAGAGAAGGCACTGGGGCTATTTGGAAAGGACATTGGACATTGCATGTAATGGGTTGGACAGTAGACACAAAAAGGCCTGTCCAAGTCCTAAACTTCAGTACTTATGAAATTATCTTATTTGGAAATAAAATCTTTGCAGATAAGAACCTAAACAAAAGATCATTCTGAATTAAGAGGGGCCCTAAATCCAATGACAGTAGATGCTATTTAAGAGATAGGAGAGGAGAAAATACAGAGACACATAGAGAAAAAGACCATGTAAAGATGGAGGCAGAAGTTGGGAGTGGAGGTTCATACCTCTTGTTCCAGCTATTTGGGAAAGTCACTTGAGCCTAGAAGTTCAAGACCAGCCTGTTCAACCTAGTGAAACCCCGTCTCAAAAAGAAGATAGAGTTAGAGCTTGGAGTTATGCTACCACAAGCCAAGGAACATCAGGAGCCATCTTGAAGCTGGAAGGGGTAAGGTGTCTTCTCCTCTAGAACCTTTGGAGGGGGTGTAGCCCTGTGGACACTTGGTCTCTCAGACTTTGGGCCTCCAGCACTATAAAGAATATATTTTTGTTGTTTTAAGCTAGCAAGGTTGGTGCAATTAGATATGGGAATCCTAGGAAACTAATATACTGGGTTATGATAGGCAGAGCTCTCCTAGGAAACTGAGTTTGAGCCAAGGGAGGTAACAGGAAGGCACCTTGGGGGTGTTCCTCAGCTTTCTTCAGCAGCAGCTCCCAGACCATAGACATGGCAGGTAAACCACTGAGCACAGGGGAGAGAATAGATGCACAGGTCCAAGTCTCAATGATATAGATTTGGAGCCAGACTAGACAGGAAGGTCTTTCCCTGCCCTGTCTCTAGGTAAAAATGCTGCATCTATGAGGTTATGAGATAACTGAGGTTTAATCTTACTTTTCTGCCCACTCCTTGCATAGCCTTGTGTAAGTTCCTCACCCTTTGAGAACCTCAGGAACACAAACCATTTACTTATTCTTAAAAAAATTATAGACCTTCAGGTCCACAACCCTGTGTGGTTAGAGTAAGGGAATAGGCCTGAATCTTCAAGAATTTGCCTTGTGGACTGGTTCCTTTGTTTGGATGTACCAGTTTAACAGATGTATTGCAGCTCCCTCTGGGTTAAATAGCTCCTTAGATCTGATTTTGTGTCTCAATTCCTACCTGGAATCAGTAGGCACTTTGGGAAGATTTGGGCTTGAGTTCTTATTGTCAATGTCCTTGCAATGTCTCTTATGGAAACCTTTAGCATCCTAGCCATAGAACCCGGTACTGTCTCATAAGGCAGATCGTCTTCAGAACACAGGCAGATGCTGAAGTGCACCAGGTGACTCTGGTGTCTTGTAGAAGTGAGATATGAGTTCCACCTGGACATTTTTCTGAGGGTACAGCATAGAGCTGCACTCTTTAATATGATAGTTAAACTTAAGTTAATTAAAATTAAATAAAAATAATTCAATTCCTCAGTTTCACTAGCCACATTTCAAGTGCTCAACAGACACACCTAGCTAATGGCTATCATATCGGACACTGCAAGTAGAGAGCATTTCCATCATCACAAAAATTCTATTGGATGTGCTGCTCTAGAGAAAGGCATCAAATAATCTGGATATCTTTTCAAGGAAAAATTCTGATTCAGTTGGCATGAGTTGGGGTCTGAAATTCTGCAGTTTTAACAAACTCCCAGATGTAGATCCTTGGGATTCATGGACACAATTTGAGAAGCAAAGATGGAGAGAACATTAACATATGTACTAACATAACATAGTTGTATATTAATTAGGTTCAGTGCGTGAGCCATATGTTGGAAGGGTAGGAGCATATTTCACCTTCAGCAAGTAGGAATGGGGCTGGAATAGCCTGGCAGGAATAGAAGCTTCAGAGGGTATCACTTGGCTAAACAAGTGAGGCTCTAAATGTGAGTTGCAGAGATACAGACTTTTGCCTCTAGAGGAGGACTTCTGACCAAGGTACCAGGTGGCAAACTTTTTTACTTTTGTAAAGGACTGGATAGTAAATGTTTTAGGATTAATGGCTATATGAGCTCAGTTGCAATTACATAAGTGTGCTGTTGTAGAACTAAAGCAGATACAGACAATATGTGAACAAATAAGTGTTCCAACACAGCCATATATATATATATATGTTTGTTTATATATTTGTTTGTTTTTTGTTCCAGGGATCAAACTCAGGACCTTGTGCTTGTGAGGCAGGCAGCGGCACCACTGAGCTAAAATCCCCAGCCCCTTTAACACAGCTATATTTTCAAAAGCAGTGGCCTGCTCACTTGGCAATGAGTCATGGTGTTTTAATTCCTGCAGTTAGTAGGTCACAGTGGATGAGGGAGTTTGAAGTTATAAATTGTCAATTAGAAATTTTATACAATGAAATAAATCAGACATACAGTTTAAATATTGCATAGTGCCTCTTACGGAGCAACTCAAAATAAAAACAAAGAGCTAAATAAAAGATAAATGATAGGAAATAGGGAGATAGCTCTTTTGCAAAAGGGAAGGAGACCAAGAACTGGAGGGAGAGGGAAGAGAGGGAAGGGGAAGGGAATGAGAAAAGAATTAAGATGTACGATGGACGTGGACCAGCTCTTCATGAGGAATGTAGACCTTATGTACCGTAAACATGTACTAATACAAATAAAAACTGAAAAGAAAGAAATTCTTTAGAGCGCAGAACTTAACTATCCTCATTATTAATTTTTACTCGTAACAAATTTCCATTTTTAATGTAGTTGGTATAATTTCAGATCAATTTCCTGACATATATAATTTATAATTACATTTTAGTAATGTTGAAATCAAACTATGATATGTAGAAATTACAAGTTGCCCCGGAAACACCAATTAAAACAAAGTTGAGATATCAATTTTAAAGTAAAATCTACGGACTGGCATCTTTTTATTATCATGTAAATTGAAAAATAATTATCTAAATTCCAGGTTTAGATTTGCCTTATTTACTATGGGGGCGGGGGGGACCTGGAGATACTCACTGGCCCAATGTCTATAGTTTAATGGTTGGCTAATTCAGAACAAAACCAGGGCTCTTGTTTCTTAAACAGCATTTGCTCCTTCTGTGACAGTGCCTCTACAAAGCAGACAAGACACTACTCACACACTCTTGAGTCCACCTGTACTCAGGTACAGGGCACTCTCACTCCAGTAAATTCTCACTGAGCTCAAAGAAATGGTACTGAATTGTGGCCGTAAACACAATCATAGATATTACAGACATTCATAGAACATTTCATAAATCATTTCCTTATTTTCCTAGGCTTTTGGGAGAGGATTTAGATGATAAAGATCTCTCTAAAGTGCTATCCAAGAAATTTCAAATGAAGTCTTTAGGCATTCTGTAAGAATTACTGTAACAAGCAAAAAAACAAAACAAAACCCACTAGTCTGTAAAACTGATATTCACTAATAAAATTATTTCATTTCTCTTTTAAAAATAAGCTATTTTTCTGCTATAGATTCATGAACAGAAGTTCTGGTTCTGATCTGGATGTTGAGATCTTAGTTCCAAGGAGGATCTGTCCAGGCCTCAGATGACTTAACTTTCTCATATCTGAATTCCAGATCTTACTTACCTACTTCCTCCTCCACCTCTTCCTGGTTCTCCATGATCTCTTAATTGTAAACATATTTTCTTCCCCAAATCTCGGCTTTCTTCACAGTCCTGTTGGCAATCATTCAACCAAGTTCTAGGTCGCCATGTGCTTCAGAGCTGGTCATGTCACCAGGACCATGAAGCACAGGGGTGCAGTGAAAGGGCCACAATCCCGTGATACCCATGAGACATGTAGGATATGTGATATGAATCCTATTTTGTGGGTGAGGAAACGGGCTCAGAGACTTTCAGCAACACGCCCAAGATCATTTGGGAAATGTCCAGCCTCCACTCACATCTGTCTCCAAATCCAGGCCTTCTCCCCACACTTCATTATAGTTCTGGCAGCCCTGTCATTTTCCAGTGTGTGGTGGGATTGGGGATGGGAACAAGGCCTCGTCTCGACAGAGATCGAAAGATCCAACATCCCCATGAGATGGGAAAATTCAAGGTCAAAACTCTTTTTGATTGAAAAAATCCTTATCAATATAATAATAATTAATTAATATTGATTACAATAATATTAATAGTATTAATAGTAACATTTCTTGAACTTTAGTTTGTGGATTGATATTTGCCTTCTGTATAAAAAAGAATTTCCTATGGTAGAGTATTTGTTCTTTACCAGTTTTAATATCTTTATCTCAATGAATGACACAAAGTAGCAACTTGGCCAAACCAGAGTTTGGGGGACAAATTTGACTCTTTATTTGTCCTAATTCATTACAACAATCAATCACTCACATTGTTAGATTTTTAAAAAATCATAAAAATAATAAATCATTATTGCAACAAGGACATTACAAAGATATATGAAGAGAAGATTACATTTCTGCTCTTTTGTTTAAGTTTCTCCCTCAAGTCTGAGTTAGTGAATACGTTGGTGTGTATCCTCCAAAAAATATATATATTCATAGATAGGGCTGACCATTTTCTGCTTTCTATTCTTCTATTAACATAGTTTAAAAACTCATAATTATTTTTTTTTATGAAAAATTGCATCTCATTGTTTTAATTTCCCAAGTAGAGTAAGAGTAAGCACATTTTTATGTTTAGCTACTATTTTTATTATAAACTTTTGTTTGTTTTTGTACCTTACTTAAAATATGTTGCAGTTTATAGTATATCAGAGATATTGGCCACATAGGTGGCCAATAATTTCTCCTGCTCTCGTATTTGTTTTTAAATTTAATTATGGCATATTTACTACAAAGATTTCATTTTGATGTGCCTTGGTCAACTTTTTCTTTTGTGATATCTGGGGTGTGTATGTATGTGTTACTTAAGACATTTTTCATTCACTCTTAAATTGTATACATCGTTGCCTGTTTTTTTCTCATATTTTTGTATTAAAATACTTGATTTTTATCCTATCCATTTTTGTTTTACATATAATGTAAGAAAGGAGTCTACTTATGTTTGCTCCAGTGGATAGGCATTTGGGTCAACTGAAAGGACTAAAATATCCATCCTTTCGAGTGAATTGGAATAATGGCTTTATCATATGTCAAAATTCCACACATTATAGGGTATATTTTTGGGCTCCTTTTATGTTACACTCATCAACTTATTTGATCCTTACCTCCTCTTCAAAGCTTCTGGAACAGAAGCTTCTACTTGCCCCAACTTCTAGTTCATGAAACACATTTTCTCACATTTTTTTGGAAGCTGAAGGACTCCACATATATTTTGGACATTTAAGAGGCATCTCCAGTGTATTAAACACAACCCTCTGTTCCCCGTGACTTTTGGTGACACTAATCCCAGTGTCTGAAGAGTGGAGGGAGGGAGATTCCCTCCTGGGGAAATGAGCAGTAAGGCTTCATATATTCTTGTAAAGTGCTAACCCATCCACATGTCTCTATGATTCCATCCAGCCTTCCCTAATCTCATCAGCTCCAAGTGCCATGGCTGGCACCTGCATCCTCCTCCTTCCTGCAACTACTCATTTAAGCTTGCCCTGATCCAGTGATCCCCATAAAGCAGACACCACAGAATGAAAAGAGCTCATAGAATTCAAAGTTTTTGCCTTAAGTGCTTTGAAATGCTTTACATCAGGGAAAAAAGTAAATTTCCCCCATGTATCTGGAACCTTATTATAAAAACTGCCTTTAAAACTTTGTTTGATAACCTCTGAGCTATTGTCTAAGATAAAATACCAATAACAATGATAATAATATACCCAAAATGCAAAATTGCTTTAAATTATTTTAAGAAAACAATTCCAGAAGCTTTCTTTCTGTCACTTTCCCCTGATTCTCATCAATTAGCTCAAATTCCTGCAGATAAGTGGATTATAAATGCGCGAGATGGCATTTTTTGAGGCTGAAGGTCATAGTGTAGAAAGGACACATATTACCAACCAGAATAGAAGAGAAGGACCTGCCTTTCACACCTAAATCCCTCTCTGTCGGGAATTCTTTCCAGACAGCTTCAAACCTTAGCAGGTGCTAAAGGCGTGACATGATGCCTAGCATAAGAGCTGGCACCCAGTCCAGCCTGGGACCATTCTCAACCAGGCCTCACCTGGAGACTTCTGGAGTTGTGAATGACCTACCAAGGAGGATTTTCACCATTTAGGGTTCTTGGATGCCAGCTGCTTTCCCAAAATGGTTGAATTGGACATTTCGGGGCATCAGGTCCCTTCCAAGTAATATGAAAAATGGTTATAAAACATGCATGCCGATTTGGAAAAAGATCCTACTTCTGTCTCTTCTGAATCATGAGGACTTTGTGAAACTTATTGCCCACAAGGGACAAAAGAGCAAAACAGATGGTGGGATTTCATGCTTTTTCTGGAGCGTTAAAAATACCATCAATCATGTACTTGTAAATTGGCAGTAATTGAATTTTTGTTATTCCATAAGTTATACCAGACAGAAAGTTTTATACACAAAAGAGCATGGATAGGTGACCTGAAGTAGACAGCATCACGATTTCTGACTGCCCAGTGCCTCAGTAGGACTCAGAAAATCCACTGTCAACTTCTCTTGTAGCTAGTAGACTGTGTGACCTAGAGTCTACTGGTCGGGCACAACTGCTGTGAAACCTCAACCAGGAATAAGGAATGTCAGGGGAAAGTGCCATATGGACTTTCTTAGGGTGGCAGCAGAAATCTCCAGCTTCCAGGGGCCACAGTTGCAAACCTGAGTTTCTGTCCCAGGAGCAACATTGATGGGAAAGTGCAGGGGTCATTATCTCCTTATCGGTCAGTTCTGAGGGAGAGCTAGGATAGTGTTTTTGGAAGCTGAGCTTGAATAAGGGTGTCTATTTTCCCAACAATTCTTTGAGATACCCAACATTGATTACATAAATACCTTTTCTGTTTTATAACTGCAAGACAGCGTCTATTGCTCATAATTAAAAATCTCAACTAAGATAACATCTCTGACTTTTATTCACTTATATTGGAAGTGAATAGATGCTTTTATGCTGTCTGGTCAAAGCTATGGATAAATTTAATGAGACAAAAGCAGTCTAACATGCCCAAGTGCCTCATGGGGAGTCAGGCTTTTGCACTTCGTGAGATCTTCCCCCAGCTTTTGAAAGAACCCTCAGAGCTGAACAATAGAGAAAATGATCTGGACCCAGAACTATCAAAACTTCACTGACATGGAACAATTGCTCTCAAAATATCATGTGTGCCTCAAACCTAGAGAATTGATGAGCTGAGGAGATACATTTTTGAGGTATTTGACCTGCTTTCCATCACCTTTCACTACGCACAACTGTACTAGCCAAAAAATTATGCATTCATTATGCATGATATTGTTTCTTCTTCGACATTAGATTGAAAAATCTCTCTTCTTGCATGAAGAAGGTAGATGGAACAGATTCCTCAACTATGTTAAGATGCTTGGGAAAGACTTCTGTGAGTCAGATACTTGTATTTTCTCAGCAAAATTGTGACATAACCTGAGTACAGAAAAAAAAAACATTTAAGATGTATGACTTTTAGAGACCAATAGTAAATGTTATGTATATTACTATTGCTGAAATGAGACTAGATATTACTAATAATCTATGAGCACCATAGATTTCATACTTGATTTCATTTGTCCTTCTTCCCCTTTCAGAAAAACCCTTTGCCTAGCATTTGTGATAATTACTCTTCTGCTTTCCATTCTCATTTATCACATATATCTATCCTTAAGCAATATCATTTGGTTTTTCCTGCTTTAAAAATTTATATAAACTATCACATATATTCCTTTGTGTCCTTTTGCATAACACAGTGGTAGCAAAATTTGTCTATATTGTTGTATTTGGCTGAAATTCATTCATTCTCATTACTGTGTATTCTGTTGATGAACAAACCATGATTTACTTATTCATTCTAGTCTTCATGAACTCAGGGATGCCTTCCAGTCCATGGCATTTGCAAATAATTGAACTCAGGGATGCCTTCCAGTACATGGCATTTGCAAATAATGTTGATGTGACCATTCTGAGTGCATCTCTGTTATAGATGTGAATGTATTTTACATGTATAAGCCTAACAGTGGGGCTGCAGGATTAAAAGATAGGAGCATGTTTTACTTTTTGGAGTAATGATAGGCTGTTTTCTCAAGTAGTTGTATCAATTTATTATGTTAGCAGCAATATAAAAGATTTGCACCTTCTCACTGGCTTTTTGTCATCTGATAGCTTTATAATGGTATCCGAGGGTGATTTTAAGTTGCATTTCCCTGCCGATATCAATGAAACTTAGTATATACCTTTCTTTTTTAAGTTATTGGTAGCTAACTGACAATTGAGGTTTTCCAGGAAATTCCTTTTTAAAATCCTTTATCTATTTTACTATTGGGTTTTTATTGTCTCAGCCTGGTTGCTTAGGAAGCAGGATGCACATCAAATGGATATGGTCTTATATTTCACCTCGGAGAGTGGGTGGAGATGCAGCAGAATGGAAAGAGGAGTGTGAGGCCCCATTGAGCAGAGAAGCACACAGGACATGTGTGAGGCCCTTTCACTGCTCCAGGTCACTTTTTATGTAAACAAGGGACACCGTATAGTCGCAATGACCTATAAATAACTATTTACTATATTTGAATAGAAGCATACCATTATAGTAAAAGATATCATTGCTATAAAGATGTCAACTTTGAATAGATTTGTTAAAATTTGATCTTACTTTCATGAAGGGAACTTGGAAAGCACTAAATGTATAAAGTAGTGAAAGAGAAAGGTAATGAAGACAGATGTGCCTGTCACATAATAACATGCTGTTGGGCACATTGATGCAAGAGACAAGGTTGTCTAAAATCAATAAAACAAAACCAAACCAAGCCAAATAAAGTGAATACAAACCAAAACAAAAATCTAAAACTGTGATTTAGTCCTCGTCTCCTCTTATTCCTTCCTCCCTTAGAAAAACAGCTAGATGGAAATAGAAGTGAGTCAGTAAGAATATTGCAATCATCACCTAAGAGCTTCACATGATAAATGAAAACAATTGGCAAAACTTGCCACAAAAAATGTAACCTCTACACCAAAAAATGCAGTATAAAGTAATTTTAAAATAGTCTGGGAAAAATAATGCAACATATATGTATATATTTCCAGAAAATGCAAAGAAGTTTTGCAAATTAAAATATACATATTAAAATTATACACCAACTCAGAAAAAATTAAAATTTCATACAAAATACAAATTATAATAAACATTGAGATTACGTGCATCCACTCTAGAAATAAAACAATTCTTTTTCACATAGTCTATTTGTCAACCTTAAATCTTAAAAGATTTAAGGTTGACAAAATTCGTAGTAGGAGAAGATGTGGGGAAGAAGGAACTTTTATACAAGTGTGGTGGGTTTATATACTGTTACAAGTATCCTTCAAAATGCCCTTTTACTTGGAAACAGCTCAAAAGCCCATCAACTAGTGAGTAGATAAAGAAGATGTGTTTGTTTAAAAATAAAATGGACTACTACTCAGCCATAAAGAATGATAAACTTGAGACTTTTATAGCTAAATAGATGCCCCTTTAGGCCATATTCATAAGTGAAATAAATAGGACACACCTGTAAATATCAAGTTATTTCTCTGGTGTGAGAAACTGAAGGTGTAAATGAGGACCAAAATGTATAATAGACATTGTGAAATAGGAAGAAAATGTTCAAAGGGGAAGGGGAACTGGGGGGGGCAGGAGAAAGGAAAGAAGGGAAAGAAAAAATTGAAGGTAAGACGGAAAAAATGGAAACAAAGCTTATGTATATGGGGGGGTGGAGGGGTAGAAGGGAGGACAGGGGACTGGAAAAAAATAAAAATCAAGATATATCATGTACAGGTACAAATTATCAATGATGAATATGATCATAATGTATACCTAAATATACCCATAAACTCAATAAAAAAGAAAAACAAAACAAAAGAACACCAAAAAACCCACAAAATGCCCTTTTAAATTAATGATTTCACTAAAAATTCAACCTATGGAAACAATTAAACATGGTAGTAAGATTCATGGATAAGAATGCTAGTCAAAACATTGTTTACAAGAGTGTAAAATATAACATCTATTATATTTACTAATGAGAGATCATTTAAATTACAGTCTATTTTATTTTACCATTAAAATTGATGAGGAATATAATGAAGTAAAAACTTGGACTTACATGTAGTCAGTAAGAAATAAGAAGTCTGAAATGAGAATACAGCCTTGCATTCACCGAAAAATATTTCTCCTGAAATCTTGAGGGAATGGGTGTTGAACAAAATAGTAGATGAGTTAGATCCTCCAGAGGTCCCTCCCCACAGACACACCAAGTATAACAGGTATACTTACTCTAAACTACTGGCACAAGAGCTAAGGAAATCAGATGAGATCATAGTGCCTGCTTTCAGAATAACAAAATAAAAAGATGCACTAAAGAAGGCAGGCAAGAAGAAATTTTCTGTGTCCTCCCCTTCCCCATATGCCAGTAGCCTAAGGTGGAGAAAGTTGCCTTCCACTTGGGGAAGGGAAAAAGAATTGAATCCAGGCCTTAGACATGAAACCCAGTACTGGGCAAATCTCCTCAACCCCTGTGGACTGAGCCCCTGAAACTGTGGCCTGCCTCTATTGAGCCTCCTCCAACCTCAAGCAGCATAGCAGGGAGCAGGACCCAAACTTCAGAGAGCCTGAAGTGCAGCACTTTGTCTCAGAATCTAGTGTAAACCCACCATGGTGATACCCAGTACTCAGTGAGACCAAGAACTCAGGAGAAAGTGAAGGCTCCATAACCAGGCTAAAATTCACCAGTTGAGCCCTATAGACTGCTCTGGCCTCAGACAGAAACTTGAGCACAGGAAGGAAAGACTTGAGTTTTTGTCCTATTAGTTCCAGTCTTGGAGTGGAGTTAGGGAACACTCATATTACTTCTGTTGTGCAAGTCCCTATGGCTATGGAACTCAGGCATGACCCAGCTTCATACCATCTTGGTGGTCAAGGAACTGTGTCCATCACCCATTCTCGAGCCTTAGGCACCACAGTTACCATGAAAACAGTGTCCACAGATTGGACTCTAGAGCTGTCTTGGCACCAGATGGAGGACTGTGCCCCAGTGAGACTCACCTGTGTTTCAGCCAGCATCACTGCCAGGTATAATGCGGACCTCAGTGTACCTGTGAGACTGTGCAGGTCTTTGTGTCTGTGAGACTCAGGCATCATTCAATTTGGCATCAAATCCAATGCCTAAGGTTCTGCTTTACCAATACCTTAGTTTTGGGCAGCACAGTGTGGTGTAAGAACATTCACTGGGGGTGGGACGAGGCAATAAACACAAAACTTTGCTCTGGAATTTAGTGCTGAGCTGGTAAGACATAAGATTGGGGAGATCCTAACGGCCCCCATCCCTAAGCCTGCCTGTGGACGAAACCTCTGGAATGGTTTTAGTGCCAGGGAAAGAAATTATCCCAGTCTATTATACTTCCACTCTGGCTACCATCACCTGTGGTTGGCTGCAGAAGTCTTGGACCATGTGTCTATCTCAGCAATAGGCATCCCAGAGAAGTATGGGCTTTGGTCTTAACCCAGTGTTGTCCTGTTCTTGGTGGGCTCTGGACTCAGAGTGTGACTTAGTTTGGTGGCACTAGTGGGCACAGATGTATATACCATAGGAGCTTGGGGCTGGTCCATCTACAGTGACTCTACTCAGAACTAGGAAGAATCTTGCAGTGTTTGACTGCATCAAGTAACTGTGGATAAGGCATCCAGGCTTAGCATGGCCCCAGGGAGAGGCTTATGGGGGCCAACTACTCTCTTTAGGTATTCTCTTCTTTCTGAACAATATATCAACAGAAAATTTTTGACAAATGTAGGTTTGGATTGTCCTCTAGTATTGGAACAGTAACAATACACTGACAGAAGTCTCTCGGAATATATGGACCTGAATGCCATTTAGTGTAGAAATAGTGGAGGTGTCTACAGGCTGAGAAAAATAATACACATCCTGATTAGAATTTTGGGAAAAGCAGGCACAAACAAAGCCATCTTAGAAAGACTGGAATAAATACCTGATTCTTCAATGACCAGACAATGTCATAGGCCAACAAGCATGAAGAGCTTTCAGGAAACCATGATATTGCCTAGAATTAAAAATAAGGTATCAGAAACTTACCAGGCAGTAATCACTGAGAATTCAAAACATTTGTTTTAAGGAAATTCAACGAGCCTGAAGAAAATACAGAAATGTTTTAATATTCTAACAGTAACAGAGAAACTTAACAAAGGGTTAAAAACAATTTAACAAAAAGAAATTCTTGAGCCAAAAAATACATTTAGAAAAATTAAAAACATGATAGAAAAATTAAGGAACTCAAAGATAGGTTATTTGAAAATATACAACTGGAGAAGAAAAAAGAATTAAGAAAGCTTACAGGAACTTTCAGATTTTCAAACTTTCAAAGCTTATTAAAGCAAACAATAATGGAATACTTCCCAAACCTAGATGAGGATATAAATATCTAGGTGCAGGAAAGACATAGTAAGACTCCAAAAATATAAGAAACAAAAGCAAAAATAGACAACTGGGGTAACAAAAAAACCAAAAAGTTTTTATTTAGCAAAGGAAACTTTCAGCAGTATAGAAATGACTTTAAAAAGGCAGAAAATATTTGCAATCTATACATCTGACAAGGGGTTGATATCCAGAATATACAAGGAACTCTAAAAACTCAATAGCAAAAGACAAAAACTCCAGCAATAACAACAACACCAACAATAAAACAACTTTTAAAATGGGCAATAGATCTAAAGAGAGATTTCTCAAAAGGAGACATAGAAATGGCCAACTGGTACATGAAAAAATGTTCAGCATCACTAATCATTAGGGAAATACAAATCAAAACTACAATGAAATATCGCCCCACCATGGTAAGAATGGTTAGTGTATAGAAGACTAAAGAAAAGAAGTCCTGTAGAGGATGTGGAAAAAAGGAAACCTTTGTATACCGTGGGAGTGTAAATTAGTACATGGAAAACAGTATGAAGGCCCCTCAAAAATAGAAAAAGAGAACTATCATGTGATCTAGCAATTTCACTACTGGGTATATATCCAAAGAAATTAGGTCAATATGTCAAATAGACATCTGTATGCCCATGTTCATTGCTGTACTATTTTCAATAGCCAAGAAATGAAAATCAGTGTCCATAGCTGATGAAAGAATAAAGCAAAATATTGTACACACCATGGAATACTATTCAGCCATAAAAAGGAAATCTTGACATTTGCAACCACGTGGATGGAACTGGATGGAGATCACTATGTTCAGTGAAGTAAACCATGCACAGAAAGACAAGTAGTACATTATCTTACTTCTACAAGGGATCCAAAACATTCCATCTTGTAGAAGTTGAAAGTAGAATAGTGGGAGGGATAGGGAACATTTGATCAATGTGTACTCAGAAGCAAGAATCTCTGGAGTCTGTTGCACAGTATCATGACAATAGTTTAACAGCTATGTACTATACATTATAAAAGCTAGAAGAAAGGAATTTGAAAATTTTACCACAAAGAATTGATAAGTGTTTGGGGATATAAATGTTTAATCTGATTAAGACTATACAATGTATGCAATTTATTGAACATGGTACCTCATTAATATGTACTTTTATGTTTGAAGTGTTAGTTAAAAATAAAAAGGCCTACCGTATTTACTTCTAATTTGAATATATATATATGATATAATGAAAAATGAATGTGTAGTTCTTTGCAAAGCTTGAGTCTCAGCAATATAATATGATCTGTGCATATTTGAAAGAACATCACTTCACCAAGAAAGGACTCACAAGGGCCAGGCAAGCCATCCGAGACCTCCAACCTTATTTGCAAGGCATAGTCTTGCAAGGAGTAGGGCTTTCCACTTAATTTGGGGTTCAAATAGACTCAGTGGGGGGTGGTACAGACAGTGAAGGCTAGATGGAATCCTGAGTGCAGTTCAAAGAGAGAACAATAAAAGAGGGGTTTTGGAGTCAGCTGTTTGTCAGTGCAACGTTCACATTTGAGAGCATCTTAAAGGTCATACAGACCTGGAGGTACATATGTTAAAAGATTTAAGGGGGCTTTCCTGCTTCCTCCCATCAGTTTCCTGCAAAATATGGTTCTTAAATTGGAAGAAGGGGGAATTCTTGGCAGTATTTATTTGTAGGATGGATTGGGATTTGGGGATCTGTGTAGTTTACCACTGTACTCAAAATACTCTCTTGAGTTCTTTATATCTACAAAGAGCGGGTAACCTAAGGGATGAGAGCTTAGTTTCTCAATCTGGTTACTATTAATATTTTGAATAGATAATTATTTTGTATCATAGGGTGCAGCCTGGTGCATTGTAGGATGTTTGGCAGAATCCCTGGCCTCTGCTCACCAGATGCCAGGAACACCTTTGTCTCCAGTTAGGCAAATTAAAACTGTTTCCAAATATTGTCAAATGTCCCCTGGAGCAAAATAGCCTCTGGATGCGAAACACTGGAATATGGTATAAATGATATCTTGTCAAATGGCATAGTATCTTTAGGGGAAAAAATTAACAAAACAAATGTAGCACGATCCTGTTTTTATTTGAGAAAATATATACTCAGCTATGGATATACATACATTAAGAGTTTGATTATAAGTGTTCTCTTTTATTCTGTGTGTATTTTGGTATTTTCTAACATTTTGACAATGAACATGTAATGATTACATTGAAAGAGAAAGTATATGTTTTAAATCTTAGTAACATTCGCATATACAGTAGGCATAGAAAAATTCTGAAATAACATGTAACAAAACAGTAATGACAGTTATTTCTTAGTATTAGGATTTTTTATGTTTCCCATTTGTATTTTCTAAATTTTTTAACAGTGAACACATTAATATTATAATCAAAACAAAGCAGAAATTATTCCAAACATGAACCCCAGATATCAACCAATCACTAGATGCCTGTGGATAATTAAGCCCACTAAAATGAATATTTCTACCTTGAGTTGTTCAGTTCTTTATAACTCTTGGACAATGGTTTCATGATCACTTCTAGCAAAAAACTAACATCTTGTCTTACATGTATTATTGTTACCTTATCGTGCCTCCATCCCAGCTGAAGAATCACTTCTTATTTTGATATGAAGTGGATGCCACCCACTGTAATAGTTCTCAGTTTTTCTCTTCTCTCAAAGTTTTTCTTTGTGTTAAACTTTTCTCTTTTCCATGGCCTGTCTTTTATAAAGTACAATCTAAGCATTTTTACCCCAAATTCACAAGTAAGTCTTTCTTCTTTTACTTCTCCTACCAAAATTAATCAGCAAATCCAGGAAGGAAATAAAGAGGAAAGCTTTTTTTCCTAAGACATCGATCCACAAATACAGTCAGGAGTCGTGGAACGAGCAGGAAAGCTTTCCGTATAAATCTTTTTGACTTGTCTGTCTGTTGCCCGTGTTTTGTTGAAGAAAGAATTGGGAAAGACAAGTTTGGGAAGTGGATATAGCTTATGAAGCTTGAAAAGACTTCACCCCACTCCACACTATTTTGCCATTAGCTTCTGGTTCAAGTGAACTGGCTCCCCCATTCCCTCCAATGCTAGTCACTCAAGTTGCTATTCACAGTCCTGCAAATTCTCAGCACAGAGGTGATTGCATGATTTGTGCCATGCCCATCAGATGTTCTTCTCCCTAGAAGTTTAACCATGCAGGAAAACAGACAAGGTCAGAAAGTACTTAGGATGGATTAACTGGTGCAGGAGATACATGGAAATGTCATGGCTCCTGAAAAGGAATTTCTGTACATATTTGACTTCTTCCCAATTCAGTCCAGCGGCCGGAAAACCTTCTCAAGTTCAATTTCTCTACATCCAGGTAGTTAGACAAACCTCAGGCTAACCCAGGCTGCGTTCCATAGCAGCAGTGTTGTTGTTTCTGTCAGCTTAGTAAATGCTTGGAAGAGTCTCATTCCTGCCAGGTGAGAACATGGCTGGCTGTAACTTCAAATGAAAAAAGGGAAAGAAAGAAATGACTAACAAGTTATTGAAGGATGAAAACATGTCAGTGGCGGAAATGAGGCAGGGGATTGATTTTTCATTATTAAAACCAGTGAATTCCTTTGCAGATAGGGGTGCTTGGTTACTTTAGCCATGATATATTTGTGAAGGAACATTTAATGAAATATAAAAAAAGAATATAAAACGAGAATCCCTAAAAGATCAAAATTGGAAGAAAACTGAGGGTCAAATAGTGATTGAAACCTTTTGTTTTACAAACAAGGAATCAGGTCTCAGAGGGTTAAGGCACTCTAGCGTCAGAGAGCACTGACCGTCCATCTGAGTTCTGACCCCATCCAGATGACTTCTCCTGTGCCCACTTCCTTTTTTCCCAACACTGACAACATTGATTAAATCAGGGTTTTCCAAAGGGCTGCTTTCCTTAAATTTAATACTGGATTTGTGCAAAGCTTGGGAGGATTGTATATAATTCCTTATCAAGGCATCTGGTTTTGATTTATATTTCTTGAAGCTTTGGGAGCTCAGATGGGATAGATAGTGAAGCTCACCGCTCAGTCCCCATCCCAAAAGACAGGTCACCAGCCCTGGCTAGTCATGGGAGTGATAGCAAGGAGATGAAAACAGTGTATATGATACCCTGTGGGTCTGAAAGCCCTGGCATTGGATCACTTGGAGCTCTGTTAAAACTCAGATTGCTGAACTAACTGCACAAGTTTTTTGATTAAATATCTCTGTTGTGGGAGGCAATCTTTACATTTTTAACATATATTTCATGTACTGGTTCTGCTAGTGTGAAGCCACAAACTGCTCTGCCCCAGCTTCACACACACACACATACACACACACACACACACACACACACACACAGCTCTGGAAGTGATCTGATAGGATTCTATCATTGATACAGAGTTCAGTCGGGCATCTGTTTTGACAAATATAGTATTACTTAATATGACCAACTGCTAAAATTTTTAAGTAAGAGAAAAAAATTCACATCCCTTTTACTAGCATCCTTGGGCCACAGCTTTATAGAAAAGGGATTTTTAAAATTGCCCTATTAAAATTTTTCTACTACAGTATAAAGAGAACTATAGCATAGCTCTTTTAATGAAATCTTTGCAAATTGTATTTTTATTGCTTTTGTGTATACTGCACCTTTAGGAAAATCTTAGTAAGCTTATTTGCGAATCATTTACAACAGTTATACCTGTTAACCCTCATTAATTTTTACAATAGCTCTTATTTTATGACTTAACTAATTAACTAAACGATGCTTCACAGGCTTTTAAACAACCATTTACACGAAAGGCCTTAATGTGTGTAATAGGAAAGTAAATGAATAGATTTATTGGCTCTAAAAAAATTCTCACCTAGTCATTGAGTGTCAGAAGCTTAAGAACATGTTTAATCATATCAGACATTTAGCTGCTCAGGCTTCAAAGTCTAACTACTAAGCTAGTTGCTTTTCAGAAACTAGCTTCCATTCTTACTGGAAAAACACACTTCTCATTCTGTATTTTTCTACAATGGAACATATATAATTTCCTTCAACATTCCTTTGATTTTGAGGCTCATTTCAACACCATCTTTTCTCAAGACTAAATCATATGCCTTTAAGCTTCTTTGCTCAGCTACTTCTATTCATCTGTAGGACTTAGTTGATACAACACCTCCTCAGAGAAGTCTTCAGTGATTCCTGTTATTCATGCCTATCGATACCTAAGGCATTTGAGCCTGTTCTTTCAAACATATTTTGTAACAATAGAAACAACCATTAAAGGTCAGTTTTGCATTTGGAAGATCCATGAAAGACAAAATCCTGTCTGCTTTCCCCAGTGTGCTCTTACTAGAGGACGGCATCATCTGATCTCCACCTCCTGATTGGTTCCTTCCTGCATGTAGCAAAGTATCATGATCTGTGTAACCAAGTAGCATACAGTAAAGGTGGTGGCCTGTCACTTCTGAGTTTAAATAATCAGCAAGCTCTACACTTCCATCTAAGGTGTTGTGTTGCTTTCTATCTATTCTGGGGAATGCTGGCTGCCAGATTGTGCCAGGTTGAGCCCTGTGGAGATGCTCAGGAGGAGAGGAACTGAAGACGCCCAACAATAGTATAAAAGAGTGGAGGCCTGTGCATGGCTCTGAACATGATCTTCGAGCTGGACTCTTGAGTCCAGCTGGAGAACTTCAGGATGGCTGTAGACCAGGATAAAAGCATTTCTGCAACTTCCTGAGAGGCCTTGAGTCAGAGCCACCAACTGAAGTGCTCTCGCATTTTGATCCTCAGAGTCTTTGTGTCATCATAAATGTTATTTTAAGTTGCTACATTTGGGTTAATTGATTGTGAGGCAATGGATAACTAATAAAGTTCTGGGTAAATATGGAATGACTAAATGAATGAAAGGTCTAGGGAGAAATATGATTCATACAGTAACAAGCCGTTACAAATAATTTATTACAACTTCTGGGACAATATCTTGCTTGTATCGGAACAAAGACTGACATGATCTGAAACAAGAACAATGACATGGCATCCTTTATCTCAGCTTATCTTTTTAAAGATGATCTCATATCACTTACATGGATTGATAACCAGATTTGTAGAAGGAATAGGTTTTTCTTCATTCTTTAACTGGTATTTCCTGTGTTGTAGAAGTTGTCAGTGTCAGCAGGGTACAGTTTGTTTAGTGTATGTTGTATCTTGGATCCCCTAGGAAGTAAAGTTGCTTTCCTACTAAGTATTTGGTAACTATTTGAAATTTACATTTGGTGAAAGTATTTTATAACAATGTCTCATCTAATAATTTATTGAATACCAAACTTCATTGTGTAGCTGTTGGCAGCTAAAAAATAGTTGGATGCTGGTAAGATTTTTAAAGAATGCATAGAAAATAAATATAGAATTCCCTAAAAATATTAGGATCTTTTGTTTTATGTTATTATGTTTTCCATCTACATTTGTGGCATTGTTGTATTCTTGGATTCACAAATTATCTTCGTCTAGATTTGGTTACAGAAATGATCTACTATGTGTGTGTGTGTGTGTTTGTGTAGTTATATCGTTCTACTGGAAAAAATCCTCCAAAATGTTTACAAAAATATTGGATGAATTATAAATCTACTAGTAATTGTTATCTGTTTTTCACAGTTTATATAAGAGATTGAGAATGATGTAGAAGTATTTATAATTTCTTGTTCTAAATGATTTCTTTCACTGATTATTTATTTGGCTTTTCATTTTACGTTCAACTATTATAATGTTTTGGTTTCATTGTTGATATTCTAAATTAATTTTCTGACATAACATAATCAAGTTTCTTACAGTTTCTGCCAGTTGAAGAGAATTATCATTATTATGCTTCTAAAATTTTGTGAATGATTTTCCACTAGAAAATGAGTATGAAAACACAGAGTCAGCTCATCTTAAAATTTATATGGAAGTTGGGCCGGGGATTTAGCTCAGTGGTTCTGCCACCTGCCTCGCAGGCTAAAGGTCCCGAGTTCAATCCCTGGTACAAAAAAAAAAAAAAAAAATTTATATGGAACCTTAAGGGGTCTTGACTATCCAAAACAAGCAATGTTAAAAAAAAAAATGGAAGTCTTACACTTCCTGATTTTGAAACTTACTGCAAAAGTACAATAATCAGAACGTGGAATCCTGTCAGTCAAATATAGAATAATGCTATTGACTATAAAGTCCAGAAATAAAGCCTCACATACAAGGTAAAATGATTTTTGACAGGCTGCTAAGAAAATTCTAATAGGAGAGAACAATTTTTTCAACAAATTGTTGAAAACTGAATGTCTTTATGCAAAGGAATGAAATTGACCACTTTATACCATACACAAAAATTAACTCAAAATGGAACAAAGAACTTTTAAAAGCTAAAACTATAAAACGCTTAGAAGAAAACCTAGAAGGAAAGCTTCAGGTCACAGCATTTGGCAATGATTTCTTGGATATGGTAGAAAAACATAGACAATAATAGGAAAGTAGATATATACTTTTAAATACTTGAAAAATTTACCATATAGGTTTACTTTTTCCATTTGGAAGAATTTGTGCATAATGAGTTTGTGTTTAATAAATTTCTGAAAGCCTTTTTCTTTTTTATCTATTCTATTTTTTGGGGAAATTACAATGTCTTTCTTGAGGTAGATAATACTTGATGAGACGCTATTTGAAAAACACTGCATATAGCTCTATCAAATGGAATAATATTTATTTAATGGATTTTTTCTCATCTAGTTTTCCTTGAAATCCATTTATTTTGATTGAGATGGATAAATATATATTCTGCTTCTTTAATGATGTAATTGAGAGTTATTAGCTCTAAAACCAGAAATTATTTAAAAAGCCATAATAGACATGATTAGCTCTAACATACATTTTCTTGATTTCCAACTGTTTTTTTCATTTTATACAACACAAATATTATTTAAAAATTTCCTTTTAATATGGTCCTACTTTCTGTTTTCTGATCCTGATTTTGTATTTTCTGTCAGGAAAAATATTTTATTTTAGAATTTGCAACACTTTAGCTTAATTTTCACAGTGATTAATATTTATACTAATGGAATTTCCATTAAATACAATTACTAGAATATAATTAGTGTAATTATGTTTATATAATATTTATTTGTAATCATTAAAGGTAAATGAATTCTGTTGTTATACAATGTTTAATGGCTTAAAGTACTTGTGAATTTTATTTTGGTACTCAGCAACATATATATATATATATATATAATATATATATACATATGACAGAATATATAAATAGCCATCCAAATGGTCAGGTTTAGCCAATGTTCTAATAGCAACACTGAAGAGCAGCAGCTCCATATTTAGCAACACTGGTTACTTGATATGTAACACAGGTTTTTAATTTCTAAGCTTATTTTTACTTTGTAAATTTTTTGAGTAGTAATTTTAACTGTTAGAGTTAAATCTTATTTCCATCAACAAGAAAACTGACAATACTTATTGGGCCAGGAGAGCTTACTTCAACATGTCAGAAACCTTTAAAATTTATGACATAAAATTAATCAATTAAAACAAAATCTTTTCAAATTAATAAAGATTTTTATGGCATAAATGATGATCAGTTAGAGCCTCTCAGTTTAGTTAGTGCTTTTTGTTTGTTTGTTTTCTTTTGGTACCAGGGATCAAACTCAGGATCTTGTACTTGTCAGGCAGGTGACGGCACCCCTGAGCTAAATCCCCAGCCCCGGAGCTTCTCAGTTTGAAAAACCAAAGGTGTCACTCTAGCAAAAAGTTGGGAGGATATAATGCAAATGAGTTCTTGAAAAGATATTCATGAAGTTATTTTGTATATAAAATCACCACAAATATTAATTAAAAGTGATCTAAATGGCAGATACCATCTTGTATTGCTTCTCTTCACAATACCCACTCTTGTAATTTTGAGAGAAAGATGTAATTTATTCCTTTCCACATCATTTGGCCTTTTTTGCCATTGGCTGCCTCTAGAGCTTCTGAAAAATTTTAGAATTTATAAATTCCCTACTATACATCCACCTCATTTTTTACCCATTCCTTGCTGATTGCCTTCAATTTCTTGTCCTTCCAACACAATAACATAACCATCTTTTTATATTTCGCTGATTGTAACTGCCTCTTTAGTGCCATTTTGTAGCTAGAGATCCCTATCTCTTTTTTACTGATTTACAGAAGTGCTTTGTACATTCTGTATTGATCCCTGTATAGTTTTTCAATCTGTCAACTGGCTATGGCCTTTGTCCATAAAATATGTATTGTAACTGAACAAAACTTGTAAATTTTAATATAATGAGTTTATTTTTTGCCCTCTCCTCAATGACTCACATTTTAAAAATTTTAATTTTGAGGGCTATGGTTTTAGCTCAGTGGCACTGCACCTGCCTCACAAGCGCAAGGTCCTGAGCTTGATCTCCGGTACCAAAAAAAATACTAATTTTGAAGTTCCCTTAATACCACTTCAAGTCGCAAAAAGTGTTTTCCTGCATCATCTTCTATTAAATTTATAGTTTTAACTTTCACAATTAGGTTTTTAATCCATTGTAAGTCTATCTTTATAAAATGCTAGCCAGCTACTTAGTTTTATTTTTTCCCATGGAAAAGCTAGTTTTCTTTGCACTGATCATTAATTGTTTTCACATTAGTTTGTGATTTCATCTGAATAATAAAATTTACTTATGCACATACATTTTTCCCTTGGAGTCTGTTTTGTTCTATTGATCAAATTGTTCTTGAACAAATAATACACTGTTTTTATAGTTTTGACCCTATATCTGATAAGACTTTTTTTTTTCAAAATTAACTTAGTTATTTTTCTACTTTTATCATGTCATTTAAATTTTAGTTCTATTGAATTCTTCAAAAAATTCAAGAATTTTTTAAATTGCATTGGACTCATAATTTTAATTGACATTATTACAATATGAAGTCATTCAATTCAATCACATGGAATATATTCCCATTTATTTAGATCATCATCTATGTCTTGTCAGTTTTTAAAATTTTTCTTCTTACAGTATGATTTTTATGAATATTTTGTGTTTCTGAATATTTTCTAATTTGTGTTCCTATAGGGACTGGTTTCTTATTTTCGTTTATAATTTTTATTTGGTTATATATGTTATAGAGAGATTGTTCTATGGTGGTATTATATCCACAAATTTCATGATTTATAGTTTAAAATTGTACTGGATTATCTAGGCATATTATTGGTATAATCTCTGAAAAATGACAGTGTCATTTTGACCTCTGCTATTCTTTTATACTTAGCTTTTATTACTTCACAGAATTGGACAGGACTTAAACAGTAGTGATGAGCCTGTGCATTTTTGTTCTGCTTTTCACCATGTAGAGAATGCATCTGAAGTTTCTCCAGTAACTGTCATATTTCTTTTAATTTAATTTTTTGTTGTTTACATGCATGACAAAATAGATGGGAATTCTGGATTCCTTAAAGCTGAACTGTTGTTAAATTTCATCAAAATGCTTTTTCCTCTCAATCTTCTGAGACAATCATAATTTTTCCCTTTTAGACCTTTAAATTTCTACATTAATTATATAAACAAAATGACTTATGTTTCCCTTTCCTAATTTTTACATTTTATTCTTTCAAAATAATTGATTGAGTCCATTTAGGTTTTCATTTATTGCCACATAATTTTCACAAATTCTCTTTTGTGACTTAAAACATTTCTATTATAAGTATTTTTCCTTTTCCCCATCTTTATTTTGTTTACCTTAATATGTTTTCATATTCTTGACTATTTTTGACATGTCTTACTAATGTTTTAGAACCATCTTAATTTTGCTATCCCTGTCCATTGATTTTTTTTTTTTTTTAGTATCAGGGTTCAAACTCGGGACCTTGCACTTATGAGGCAGAAGGCAGAACCACTGAGCTAAATCCCCAGCTTCCACTGATTTTTTAAAAACTATTCTTATTTCATTCTTTTTATCTTTATTTTTTCATCACTTCTGGATTTTCTTGGGTGCTATTTTTCTAACTTCTTGAGTTGAATTGGATGCTGCTGGTTTTTAACTTCCCTTGTTTCCTTGTCAGTGTACTTAAAGCTATAAATCCCCATGTGTATCAATAAATTTAGATATGGGAGGTTTCATTGCCATTTTGTTTTAAGCATTTCCTTATTCCATTTTTAATCTTAACAGTTTTGTCAAACAATATATTATTTAACTTTTACACATGCAGGAATTTTAAAAATCAGATCTTTTATTACTGATTTCCAATTTTTTTGCTTTGTAAGATAATACAGTCAACGTGATTCTGGATTATGGAATTTATCTAAGTTGCCATTGTGACCTAATCTGTGGTAAAATTTTGTAACTGTTTCTCATGTGCTCTCAAAGAATGTGCTTTTCTCTGTTTTTAAATAAATTTTTGCTTGTTTTGCTTTTAGATTGGGATTCCATGTATATCTAATACTTTGAATTTACTAATTTGCTGTGGTTACTTGATAAATTCACTTTTTGTGTTTAAGTTTATAAGACTGGAGTATAAAATCCTCAACTACAATAATTAGTGAACATATGATTCACTAAAATTGTATAAATATTTCGAAGCTGATTGTGAGGAGAGTATAGGTTTATGATCTTCAATTGTTGTTCTATTGTGTCTTTTACCAACATACAATATTCCTCTTTATTCCTTATCTTTTGGTTTTAATCAAACTTTTTGAGATATTAAATTTCTATGTTAGTCTTTTCTTGGTTAATATTTTTATTTTATGCTTTTTCATCCTTTTTAGTCTTTCTGATCCTTTATTTTAAATGTATTTCATGTGAGGACTATGTTGACAGATCTTATTTTTAAAAATCCTGACTTGCTTTTCTCCAGTGCCTTCACAAAACTGCATTTTTAAATATTTTATACAAGTTTTTACAGATGTTCTTAGAGGCAAGTATTGTCTGAGACTAGCTGCTCTGTTATATCTGGAAACAGAAATGCATTTTTGAATAAATAAAAGCAACAACAAAACCCTCATTTTACTTGTTTTAACTAAATAAGATTAAGTCCATATTATTCCAAAAGAAAGAGGGTAACTTTGAAATAAACATTAACATCAGTTAGACAGAGAAAACAATGTAGTTAATTCAGAGCTCCTTAAATTCAAGTGAAGATAATTCATCAATCATTTTTATCACTTGTGTATTTTTTAATCTTGAATCATCTCAATACAAATATCAAATACTATTCCTATATAAAATCTATATTGTGAGGATGTGTTAAAGTCTATTCTATTCCCAGTCTGACTCACTGTGCTCCAAGGCATTATGTGGTTGGCATATATATGACCATCCTAGACAGAAAGCCCCCTAAACTACGAAGCTTCTAAGTATACAAGTATCGAAAAGCTTTGCCTCTTGACATTTTCTTAAATTATAAACCTATGAACTTCATACCTTTAATGGTAGTTGTGACTATACTGGTAGCTAAATTTTGCATGCTGTGATCAAATAATTATCAAAAATCAAGTGCTAATTCAATGTGGCTAACTGAATTATTACAGATTATGAAGATGGCAAAAGCCATTTTAATGGTCTACTTTTGTTTAATTTGATTAATTTGGGAATAATTTAAAGATTGATATTGCTAGAAGGAGGAGCCATATCTGCAGTAGACTCTATTATGATTGCACCATCTGGTTCAGTCCTTGGCACATAGTAGGTCTGTCAATGAAGGTCCTATAATCCATCTTCACAGCAATCATTTTACACATAATGCAAAGCCAAGTCCAAAATTTAAAGGCTTATTTGAGCAAGACTGATAAATTAATTCTCATGCAGAGTATTTAGGCAAAAGTCTGGTGAAAATTGCTTTACAAATTTTATCTCTTATAAAAGATGTAGGGCTTTCTATGTATATTAAATGTGAAAAGTGACTTTAAAATTGCTTCATAAAAGTTTTCTTTGAAAACTTTGCTTAATCCATTGTAAATCCCTTTTAGAAAACATAGAGTTGCTAAAACAAAAATACTGAGAGGCTTGGTAAATATAGATAGTTCATCCTTTGACATATGCCCACCTTCCCTGGGAAAATGGTAAGATGTCAGTGAAGAACTAGCAAAAGTTACAGGCTACAAAAGGCATGAATGAGTATAATTCCCAGCCAGTTTTTGCATAACCCATGAATAACATTTTGAACTTTTCAATTCAATATCCCCTTCTTGCAGTGATAACAGACACAATAAGTGTGACAAGCATATATTTGAGACTGCATGATTTATTTGCACTGGCTGGAACAAAGATGTGGGAGGAAACAATATGGCCGATGTCCAGAGCTTTTCTGCACATGGGTCCAGTTGAACCACTTTTATGGAAAACTCAGCCCCACCCTTTATAATCACATCCTTTGTCTACTGCACGAAATTCTCTCAATCTCTTCGATGTTTTCTCAAGATGGAGTTGGCAGAATACCTGTTTGTGGTGGATTTTTTGCACTGTTTGCATAAAACTCTTCCCACTTTAATATTGCAGAGGGTGCCCTTTTTTTATAGTAATTGGGATTGAGGGAATTTGTGGAGATGATTGGTGCCTGAAAATTCAGTCTTTGACACCTCAGCTTTTGTGGGTAAATTGCCAAATGTGGTCTTGATTCCATGTCACATTTAAAGACACAAGAGTTGAAAAATTATAAAATATGTTTCTTTCTTACATAACTCATTGACTGGGCAAGTATTCTTCAGCATTCTATCTAGCAATTTCATGAATTAAAAATATAGCCATTATGATATTTTATTACATCTAATATTGTCATATATATGGACATGCACATAAAACTGTAAAAGTAACATTGTACAATACTTTTTAATATATTTTCAAAGTAACATTCTTTTCTTAATAAAATTTGTTATAATAAAATTTTGTTTTTCCTTCTTTTGTACTTTTTGACTAAACAGAATAAGGTATAAGAAAAAGGCCAGTTGCTAAAGTTAAAGAATGAGTTAATAAATGTATGTAATTATTCCACTCAGACATTACAACAGATATGGTCATCTCGTACTTTTTCTTTATACTTCCTGTAAAAAATCAACCCTGGTCTTAAGTGCTTTTCATAAAACTATGAGGTGTATGGTTTAGTATTATGTGAATTTAAACAAGTACAGACAGTGTTGGAACAGAAAGGAGTAACCACTGTAGGACTAACTTGACCACATTTAGAGACAATGCAGAACATTATGTTCCTCAAATTCAGAAAATATACATTACTGAAATTATCAATACCTCAAAATAATTATAATTTACTGATTCACATGTATTACATTATTCTGAAAAACAGATCAAAGGGGAAATTGTGGGAATTTAGGCTGCAGAAATATGAGTGCTGTTTCAGCCTAATCTCTTTTCAAATTAAGAAAGGAATTTCCAAAGAAGATATTACCATAAAAATTACAAGGGAGAAAATAGATATGAGATTGTTTGTAGTTTAGATTTACTTTAACAAATTGATTTTCAATAACATGTCATATTAGAATGTGTAAATGAGTGAACTAAAAATCAGTGATTAAAGATCTCCCTTCTCAGTGTCTGTTAGTGAAGGATTAGATCAGAAGTTTGCCTGCCCTGGGTCCAGGTTCTGGGAGGCTTTCCCTATGGGCTCCAGGGACTTTGACTCTTTTAAAATTCTCTGCAAAATATGTGCAAAAAGGAAAAGTTACAAACTAGTGGAGAAAATGATTTAATAGAGTGACTGATAAACATCAACAAGAGTGAAGGATATAGATATATTTTATTCTTTGAGGCCTGGTATTATGAGCAAAAGTAATACATATAAGTCGATATGAAGGGCAAAAAAAAAAAAAAGCTACAAAGTTGGTTTGCATCAGCCTCTTTTTAAACATTTATATCTAGGTAAGTGCCACTTTTAGGTAAGTCTTACAAGACAAGTTTCCCAGGTAAGACTGGGATACACATTCAGGAAAATTGTCTTAGAGAAAATACACTCTTCAGCTGCTTATGGATTATTTCCATTTTAAATCACTAAGCAAGAGAAAAATTACATTTTGGATAGTGTGATTCTAAATACTTTTACCTGTAAATAAAACTGATGTAATCAATGACACTTAAAATTTTCTTGGTCTTGCTAAAGCATTGCCATGACACATCTAGTATTATACGTATCGAATGGTTAAGACATAGAATTAGGTTTCATTATTAGCAAAACTAAAGCTTTTGTCATTACAGCTCAGGTTTTAATGTTACATGTTTTGATTACAGATATGTGGGTCATAAGCCAAATAAGTGAGTCACTCATCAAAGTCTGTTTATAACATCTTTTAAATCCAAAAGTATGTGGCTGTCAATTCATTTTTTGCAGGAATTATAAGTCAACAGGATTTAATGGCTCTTGAGTAATCCTTGGCAGGGTACACAACTGAAAATCATCCTTTATTACTGCAGGATGGCAGAAGCTACAGGATTATCTGTAATTTTTGATCACTTCTCCCAGTAATGTATCATTGCAAATCTATAATCTAGTGATTATGATGAAATTTTATAGTTTCACCTTTGCCAATAAAAATAAAAATGGCCTTTGCCAGTAGTAACTGACCCCCATACCACTATACTTACACCCATCGCCATCCACTTTAATATTACTGTTCATTACCCTTTGCTTTTAGCCTTACTCTTGCAGGTCAGTTTGGCTGGATATAAAATGCTTGGCTTGCACATTCTTCCCATGGGTATTTTGTAGTTGGTTCTTGCTGTTGTTATTAAATGTTGTAATGGAACAATCTGAGGTCAGCTTAAGTTTCTTTCCATTATAAACAAACTGATCTTATTATCTTGTTGTCTAAAGGACTAATTCTTAATTGTGAATTTTTTGTCTAATTTTAATAGTATATACCTAAGCATTAACTCTCCTGGGTTAATTTTATTTTTGTTATGGTATTTATTTTCACACGTTTAAGTTTTTCTTCTTTTACAGAAATTTTATGGAATTATATATTTTCATATTTGTTTTAGTCCATTGTTTTGATTTTCTTCTTCAGAGATTCTACCTATAGCTATGTTTTATTTCCTTTGCTCTCTCCTATAGCTATCATTTTCTTTCTTCTTTACTCATCCTGTATAATCTTTTATTACTTTTGCATCATTTTGTTTGTGCCATTTCCAACCTATATACTTGCTCTCTATTTTCTATGGTGTCTATTTCCTTTGTGCTCTTTGTGATTTATTGTTTATTCAGAGACAATTTTATCTCTTTCTTCTGTATCTTTCCTGAGTTTTACTAGTTATTGTTTCACCTTCTCCCATTGTCTGGCCCCAGTTTTCCCCAAATTTTCTTGTATCTGCTTTGTGATTTTCATGACTGCACAGATATCATAATTTTTGTTTTTAGTTTTATTTCAGAATATTGGCATCATTTTCATATGCAGGGAGTTTTGCTGCTTTTTAACATTGTTTCTAGTAGCTTATTGGTAAGAATGTTGTGTTTATACTTTTTAAAATTGATATGGCCTTGTGGTTTTAAAAAATAAACTTCAATGTTTATACTTTCAGATTTACTTTAAAATTATGATGATAAAAGGAAGAATTATCATCTATTCCCACCTCTAGTTTTCTCTACAGTGGACTCTTATGAACTCAGTCAGTTCGTGAGGCTGGTTGTAAATCAAGTTAGTTTTACGTCAATACAGCTGAGATCTGGATGTTTACCTGGGTATATGCTATAGGTAACAACAGGCAGATGACTCTTCCATTAACCTAATTAACCCAAGTTGTTCCTATGTCAGGCTGGTCATAACTTGAGGGTCCACTATATTACCTTTCATCAACATTGTGCATTTGACATGCTTAATAGACCAATAGTGATTGCATCTACTGTTTCTCCAAGGAGCCCTGGCTCATTTTGTTGTTTTCTAATACTAGAATAAGAAATCAGGACCTAGGCATTAATATGTTCATTACTATGAATATTGCTGCTTTTAGCCCCTCTCAAATAGAAGAAGAAATAAATGTGTGTATACTAACCTGGTGCTATAGTATGGACATTAAATGTTCCCCAAAGGCCCATGTTAAAGGCTTGATTCCTGGGTTGGTGCTGTTTGACAGTGGTGGAATCTTTTAAGACATGGAGCCTAGTGGGAGGTCTTCGAAGTGGGTAACGGACCTTAGCCCCTTTCTCTCTCTTTTCCTGTTCTGGGTCATGGACTGAACAGCCTTTCTATATCATGTGCTCATTACCATGAAGCTCAGCCTCACCACAGGACCAAAAGCAAAAGAGCCAACTGATTATGGACTGAAATCTCCACAGCTACTAGCCAAAATAAACATTTTCTCTTCATGAGTTGATTATCTCAGGTATTTGTTATGGTAACTGAAAGCTAATATACCCTGCTATGATCAGGCATACCTAAATATTTCTGTATGTGGCCATTGTGTCTATACTGAACTTGATACTTGTGTTTCCAACTTCAACCCATTATCAGGTGGATCAGCAAAACTTCTGCCTTTTCATATGTGAAACTTCTTGCTCCAGTAATGAAAAATTTGACTCAAATCATCCACTATCCATTTTCTTTATTGTTCAATTTGAATAAACACTTTTATCAACTAGCATATGGTAGCCATGTACAATTATTTCGTCTGTTGTTTTCCAGACTCCCTTCATTTCCAGAGTTACTTAGGCTTGTAACTTACTCTGAACACCTTAAGTAAGATTGTTTCATACATACATTTTATCACATTCTGTATTTCATCTATCTTAGTTCATTTTTTATTGCTATACCAAAATATCTGAGGCTGGTTAATTTACAAGTTGTGATTGAAATATACAGCGATAGCACAACAAAGGACATGAAAGTCTTCCATAACTGCTTCCAGAAGTGACAAGAATGATGGGATAAGTGTGTTTGAAGGGAGAGGGAATATTTGAGTGGATTAGTGGTAATGTGTCTTTTACTGTAATAATTTTCTATTTAAACGTTCACTATATTCTTCAGTCAAGCCTCATATAAGGCAAAGTTGTACATGAAGATCATAGTTGTAGAGGTTTAAGAACTACTTCTCAGCTTCTAGTGAGGGCCTGATGCTGTATCATATGTTAGAGAAGTGGAAAGGGAAAACAAGAATGTGCAGAAAGACCACATGCAAGAGAAAGGGGGGGGGGTGAGGCTGACTTGTTTAAATAAGGCGCTCTCCCAGTAACTAATCCAGTCCTTCAAGACCCAATCCAGTCTCTTAAGACATCCATATGTCCACAAGTGTACTGCCTTCATGACCTAATCTCCACCTACTAGGCTCCACTTCTTGACAATCCAACCACCTTTCAATGTCATTACACTGAGGACTAAGCTGTCAGCAGATAAAATTTTGAGAGATAAACCATATCCAAATCATAGCATGACCCTAGTTTTTCAAAATATTCATACATTAATTTTGATTTGATGATGTAAAGTTCTATGAATTTGGACAAATGCATAGTGTCATGTATCTATCATTATAGTATTATTCAGAGTAGTTTAACTTCCCTAAAATATTCCCTTTACTTCATTTATTTAACCTTACTCTTCCTGAGTTAATGAAAATTACTGATTTTTTCACTCTTGTTACAGTTTTGTCTTTTGTAAAATGTCATACAATTAGAAGCATACCATATATAGCCTTTTTACATTTATTTCTTTTTATTTAGCAGTGTGGACTTGAGTCTCATCCATATTTGTGGCTTCATTACACATTCTATCTTTTACTGTTGTTTTTTGTACTAAATAGTATAATATTGTGTAGTTGTACTCTTATTTCTTTTAGTTATAGTTGTTTCTAATTTTTAGTGATTTTGAGTAAGAGTACTATAAAAATTCATGTACAGATTTTGTGGACATGTTTTCAAAGCAATATGGTTGCCAGATCATATGGCAAAAATATACTTAGCTAGAAAACAGCTGCCAAAGTAGTTGTATGATTTCTCCTTTCCTGACAGTAACAAATGAAAATTTCTGTTGCTGCATATTTGCACCAATACTTGGCATTGCTAGAATTTTGGACTTTAACTATTCTAATAGTTATGTAGTGGTATCTCATTATTGTTTTAATTTGCAATTCCTTGATAATAAATTATATTTAACATCTTTTCATATGCTTATTTGCCATGTGTTTATGTTCTTTGGTGGGGTATCTGTTTAGATCTTTGGCTTGTTTTTAAATTGTTGTTTGCTTACTATTGAGTTTTTAATTTTTCATATATTTTGGGTACAAATCTTTCATTTGACATGTGTTTTGTAAATATTTCTTCAAGTCTATTAACTCTTTTAATAGCGACTTCCAACTTATCAATATTTTCTTTCCTGGATCATAATTTAAGTGTTTTATATAAAAACTTATGAGCAAACTGAAGATTCCTTGGATTTTCTTGTATGCTTTCTTCTTGTTTTTTTAACAATCTCCTCTCACAAATTCTTATCTTTTAATTGATGCATTTAGAGCATTCACATTTAAAGTGATTATTGGTATGGTTGGAGTAATGTCTACTGATGATTGTAATTACAGGCATGCATCTACTGCCTAATAATGATTTGGCTAATGATACCCCACATAAATGACAGTGGTCCCAAAGGAGATGAAAAATTCCTATCACCTAGTGATACACTCTAGTGATCATCAATTATAGCACAAATGCATTGCTCCCATGATTGTGTCAATGCTGACATAAACAAATCTTTGCTGGAAGTGATACAGAAGTATAGCACATGCACTTATGTACAGTACATAGTATGTGATAATAATGACAAATTACTCTTTATATATTTACTGTGCTATGTTTTTATTGTTATATTAAAGTGTGCCTTTACTTATTAAAGCATTTACTGTCAAATGGTACGCTGTGTTAGGTAGCAGCCTCATACATCTCATGTTTACTGACTGGATTATATCAAAGGGCCACAGCCAGTGATTGACCTATATCATGTAGATTTGTGTAAGGACACTCTATGACAAATTCCGTAACAAAGCATTTCTTAGGATGCATCCCCATCATGAAGTGATGAATGATTCTATTTGTTGAACTTGCTCTTTGTTTCTTTTCCCTCCTTTCCTCTTCTGCCTTGTATGATTTGAAAATTTCATGTGATTTAATTTGTATCTTCTTTTTATCATATCAATTATATCTCTAAAAACTTCTTAGTGACTGTATTATATATTGAAATATATGCTTACAACTAATCTAAGTCTACCTTTAGATAACACTGTACTTCACTGGTAGGGCAGGTACCTTATAACCAAATATTCCCAATTCATTCCTTCAGCTCCTTAAAAAGTGTTGTTCATTTCACTTTTCTATCTGTTATAATTACTCAGTACATAGAAATATGGGTTTAAACTCACTATTCTGCATGTGGATAGCCAGTTTTCCCAGCACCAGTTATTAAAGAACCTGTCTTTCCTCCAGCATATGCTTCTGGCCCCTTTGTCAAAGATCAGGTGGCTGAATGTGCCTGGAGTTGTTTCTGCATCCTCAATTTTGTTTCACCGATCTGCATGCCTTTTTTTTTTTTTTCGCCAGAATCATGCTGTTTTTATCATTGTAACTTTGTAATATTCCTTGAAATCCAGGTTAATGTGCCTCCAGTTGTGCTCTTGTTACCCAGGACTGGATTTGCTATTCTGTATCTCTTCTGGTTCCATGTAAATTTTAGGATTGTTTTGTCCAGTTCTGTGAGGAATGCTATTGTTATTGTGATTGCTCTATATTTATATCTACATCTACAACTATCTATATATTTTTTAGTAATATGGCCATTTTGACAATATTGGTTCTGCCTATCCAGAAACTTCCATTATTTGAGGAAGTCTTTATTTCTCCTCATTTGAAGATTAATTTTTCTTAATATAGAATTCTATTGTTGAGGAGTTTTTATTTTAGTGTTTTCCATTTTTCACTCCATTCTTCTTGCTCCCAAGTTTTATGATGAGAAGTCTACTATAATTTTTACCCTTTGCCTCTATGAGTAAGATGTTTTATTTCTGTTCATCTTTGATGTTCTGCAGTTTGAATATGGTGTGTGTGTGTGTGTGTGTGTGTGTGTGTGTGTGTAGATATTTTGGTATTTGTTTTCTTTGGTATTCTCTTGAGATTCCTGGATCTATGGGTTAGTGACTATCATTTGTTTTGAAAAATCTTCACTTACTATTCCTTTACATATTTCTTTTGCCTACTTATCTCTTCTCTTTCTGGTATTCCGTATTTATTTTAAATTTCCTGTCAGATAATTGTAAATCTTGTGTTCTATCTGACTTTGAAGCTCACCTTGTCTTTTCAGTTCAAACTTGCCTTTAAGTATACCTTGTAATGTTTAATGGAAAGTCAGTCATAATGTATCAGTTAATAGAAAACTGAACCAACTCAATTTAGTGTAACATTTTATATTAATCTGGCTAGGAATTGGACCATATTTTATGTTAGCTGTAGTCTCCAAAGCCTTCAAATTCTGTTTCTGCTTTTTACTTATTGTCTTTGGGTCTTCCTAAGAACTTCTCTTCTGAGTGCATCTTACAGCTCTTTTGGTTTTAACCCACTATTATGCTGGAGTCCTGGTGTTTCAGAAAGTATGAGAGAAGGGAACATTCTATAATCTTATGATTAAATCTCATTCTTTTAGTGAGCCTGCGTCCTGGATCATGAGCTTCCCAAGTATTTCTTAGGCTTTTAAGTGCCTTTAGTTGAAACAGCCTATAAGAAAATGGAATCAGAGATTACCTTTCCTCTAGGTGAGATAAAACTCTAGCATGTCTTTCCCCTGTAAAGTAGGCCTTTGTTATAGGGAAGGCAGTGGGTATATTTTACAATGTTTACATTCCTTTACTCTTCCTAGGATAATGGGGTGGGATGAGAAGCTCCTTGAATCTTCAGGGTGAAAACCTGGTGAGATTTCTGGAGGCAAAACTTACTAAAGGATAGGACCCCAAAGCTATTTTCATTCTCAAATTAGTCTCTGCTCAGCCTTTAGCCATTCAGCACAATTACAATTTATTTGTTCCTACTAATTTATGACTCCATTGACTTCTGTTCTGGGTGAATGGGTCTTGGCTATTACTCTCTGGATACCTTTGTGTCTCTCCAGATTTCAGGTGAATCCACCACTTGCCTTGCAACTCCAGTTCTCTGTTGGATCCAAGATAAGTCATTGATTTCCCTTTTCAACTTTTTTCGCATAGGAATAGTGTGATTTCTGAGCTCTTTACATGTTAGAGCTGAAAACAAGTCTATTTATTCTTTTTCCTGTTACCAAATTTGAATGACTTGCACTGTCCTGGACTCCCTATGGGCAGGATATCCCTATATGTGTGGAGTACAGGGGTAGGCAGTGGGGGTGATGGGTGTTCAGGGTTTTTCTGCTTCCTCCTTACAGCTACTGTATGGACAGTTTTCTGGTAACAGGGTCATGTTGTTTAGTTTCTTCTTGCTCTGCGAACCTAAGTGGATTCCAAAGTGCTTCTGTCACCAGCTCTGAAATCTTTAGGGTCTGTCACTGGTTGCTGCAGCCAGGAGACACAGCCCCTGTTTTCTAAGACATTCCTTTACTTTTTCAAAGCATGGCACTTTTGATATTTGCCTTCTCTGGATTCCATTCAGAATTTTCACATCTTTCTTCACCTTCTCCAGCAACTTTGCCATTATGTTTAATTTATGTTAAAGTAGGTCTTACGCCGAGTGAAATATTTGTTGATTTCTGACACTTAATGCCAAAAGGTCTCCTCTCTTTTCTCCATAACACTGTGGCAGCTGACTGCACAGGACTTGCTGATGTTAGTTTCTTTTGGCCACATTTACACATAATTTGGAGTTTGTGGATTTTTCTCTGTCTCCTACTTTAGCCAAACATGTATTTCATGGCTTTATTTTTATTCTGCTTGTTGCTCTACTCAGTTTCCAAAAGGAGAAGTGGGAAAATTCAAAACTAAGCAGTTGCCATGTTCCTAGTCTCTGTTCCAAGTTTGGAAAAAATAAGAAACCGTAAGAAACCACTGCAAAGTTAACATGGGGGTCACTGGGCTACCTGATGCAGAGCACAGTGCAAATAGTGGGCTCCGAGTGGCCACCTTGGAGTGGTTGCTTAATGATTATAAAGTCCCCTCCATCCACCTTAACATCTACATACTCTCAGAGGGGAACTGTTTTTTTATGGACATAGGCACTCCAGAGAAGTCTTTAGGGGAGAAGAATTTCTTTGGTAGTCTCTGCCAGTTTCATTCTGTAAGGCAGATGATTTTAAAATAAAAATACTTTCAGTCAATATGGTTTTCACATTGCTTCTGACTAATCACTTACACAGTAATATCAAAATATTTTAAATATATTTGCATTTACATAAATTTAATTATGTCCATATAATTGTGTTTGAAAGAAATCTGGCTACTTATTTAGAAAGCAAATGAAATATCAAAATCTGTTCTTAATGAAAACTATTTTATTGAGTTTTATAAGAATGTGTTGGAGGAGAAATGGAATTTATTTGGTGTTAGTCATATTTTATTACAAACTTGAGGGTAAATGACGTAGTTTTCGGTGCCTCATTACTGCTGTCCTATACCAGCTTGCTTAATTCTACACAGTTCTGTTTAACCAAGGTGCGTTAGGCCCTGGGGAGCAAAGCTGCCTAAAGATATTTCCAGAGCTTCTCCACACCTGGAGAGTTTCAAACTGACTCTCCAGTTCGAAGCCAACCTATGTAGTGATTTTGTAACTGGAAACAAAATGATCAAGACCACAGACCCTAGAAAAAAAGCCAACTTATGCTAGTGTCCTTTCCCAATCACCAAACAGGTAAAAACAGAGCTGGAAAACACTAGGAGGATTCCAGGAAGCTCTGAGGTAACCAACCTGGAAAAGCATAAAAAGAGCGCAGCAGAGATAAAAGACTGTGTTTTTTAAGGCTCCACAAACAGCCCAGACCCTTAGGAAAATTAGTAAGATTCTGGACATTAAAATAAAATTGAGGAAAAAAATAAAGGAGAAAGATTTCCTCCACTCCAAAAACTAGATAAAGATTCCCTTGGACCTGGGAAAGTAGAGAGGAGGCAACGAAATAGAGAATCCTGGAGCCCAACTTCCTGGGTGAAACATTAGGGAGGAAGTCACCTCTTGGGAGGATGTGCCATACCTCATTTAATGTTCTGCTGCTATGATCTTGAAAAGCCCAATGATTTTATCTTTGAACTTGTAAGTGAAACCAGATGGGAAAATGGAGCAAGTGCAGAGTCAGAGGACCCATTTGGCAGTGCACAGGGAGCTCAGAAATCCAGTGAAAACAAAACAAGCCATGTCTCTGTGACAAGAAAACAGGGCACTGCCAGCACCAAGAGTGCATCCTTCCCCCCGGAACAAGAGAGAAGGCACCACCACTCTTGGAAATACAAAGGACCAAAACCAAGGAATGCCACATATCCTTGCTTCCATGTGTAACTTCCCTGTATTAGCCAGCCACCTAGGCTGAAATGATGCCAGAGAAGGAAGGAAAGGGTAAGCAATGCTTGCTTCCTTTGGCTCACAGTCCCTTCTCACTCATCAGTAACCGAAAGTGTAGTGTATTTGTAGAATATGCCTATATCAAGGGAAATAAAAACAGTTGAGTTAGGGTTGTGCAGCATTTCTGCTGTTCTGGTAGATACAAAATACATATGTATTTACTAACTACAAATGACAAATTGTGTAATTTAAATGATTGTGCATATGCCTTAAATGCTCCCATATTTGCACTTAAAACTGGCACTGCACAATATAAAGATGAACAGTAACATTCATGCTAATTATTTAAAATGTTAATTTTTCTTTATTTAGACTAGCATTAAATAGCAAATAAGATACACTATGACAAGTTTGAAAGAGAGAGACAGCAGAGAAAAGGAAACGGTTTTATATTTAGTATCCTTAATGACACTTTTCCCCTGCTATCCTGACAAGTTGAATAGCTGTCTCTGAAGTAGGTCCTCCTCGGAGACTCATTCAGATTCTGTCCTCTGAGACATTAGAAGGAGCCACGCATCTGAAGCAAACACTCAGCTAGGAATGGCAGCTTCTCAGCAGGTACTGCACAGATGGGTGCCTGAGGCCCAGGTGGGCCTTTCTCCCAACATCTTAGTGCCCAGGATCTTGACAAATACCTGGGGGAAGGCCCAAATAAACCTGAGTTTAAGGTCCTCTATAAATTCCTATTGCTGAAGTAGAACTACTATACACTTAGTCACTTAAGGCAATGCAAATTTGTTTTTTTTGCTTAAATTCTTTTATTGGTACATTTTAGGTATACAATACATTTACATTTATCATTGGGTGCTTGTACCTGTACATGATGCATCTTGGTTCTTACTTTTTCCCCATTACCTGTGCACCCTTTACCCTTCCACTCTTCCCTATTTACATAGTTTCTTTTCTCATAATTTTTCCTTTCCATTCTTCCTTTTCCCCCATCTCCTCTCACCACCCCTACCCCTTTGGAACTTTTCCTAATTCAACCTATCAATTATTCATTTTAATCATTTTAATACTTGTTTACACTTTCAGATTCTCACACTAGAGAAACTATTTGGTATTTATTTACACATGTGTGTCCTATTTATTTCATTTAAGAGTATGACCTCAATATGCATCCATTTAGCTATAAATGACTCTAGTTTCTCATTCTTTATGGCTGAATAGTACTCCATTTTATGAAAAAAACCACATCTTCTTTATCCAGTTTCCAGTTGATGGGCACTTGGGCTGTTTCCAAATTTTAGCTATTACAAACTGTGCTGCTATAAACATGGGTGTACATATATTTCTGTGCTATGATTCTTTTAATTCTTTTGGGAAAATACCCAGCAGGGGAATAGCTGGGTCAAATGGGACCTCTAGTCCTAGTTCTTTGAGGTATCTCCACACTGATTTCCATAGTGGTTGCACCAGTCTGCACTCCCACCAACAATGGAGAAGGTTTCCTTTCTCTCTACACCCCCACCAACATTTATTATTGGTTGATTTCTTCATAGCAGCCACTCTTTCTGGGGTGAGGTGGAATTTCAGTGTTGTTTTCATCTGTATCTCTCGAATGACCAATTATGTTGAACATTTTTTCATATATATATTTGCTGCTTTTACTTCTTTGTCTGAGAAATGTCTGTTCATTTCAGATGCCAATTTTCGAATTGTGTCTTTGAATTTGGGGGGTCTGGTTTCCTTCAGTTCTTTATATATTCTAGATAGTAGACCTTTGTCTGAGGTACAGCTGCTAAAACCTTTTTCCCACATTGTAGGTTGTCTGTTAGCTCTGTTGGTGGTTTCTCTTGCAGTGCAGAAGCTTTTTAATAAGATGAAATTCCAGTTGGTGATTCTTTCTGCTACCATGCTATTGAGGTTTTGTTCATAAAGGCTTTTCCTATGCCAACATCTTCAAGAGTTCTACCTAACTTATCTTCCAGCAAGTTTAGTGTTTCTGTCTTAATATTTGGATCTTTAATCCACTTCGATCTTAGTTTACTGCATGGTGATAGGTATGGGTCTACTTTTAATATTTGGCAGGTTGAAATCCAGTTTTTCCAATACCATTTATTAAATAGGCTATCTTTCCTCGAATGAGGGTGGTTGGCTCCTTTGTCAAAGATGAGGTGGCTGAGTAGGTCTGAAGCTGTTTCTGCATCTTCTAATCTATTCCACTGATCCTCTGGTCTGTTTCTTTGCCAGTACCATGCTGTTTTTATCACAGTAGCTTTGTAGTATAGCTTCAAGTTGGGTATTGTGATACTCCCAGCCATGTCTCTGTTGCCCAGAATTGCTTTTGCTATTCTAGGTCTCTTCTGGTTCCAAATGATTTTTTCAATTGTTTTCTCTAGTTCTGTGAAGTATATTGTTGGAATTTCAATCGCCAAGGCAATGCAAATGTATTATCGTATAGTTCTGCCAGTTAGAAGTCTAAGATGTGCCTACAGAGCTGTATCTCTTCTGAGGCTGCCGGGGAGAATTGGGTCCCTTGCCTCTTTGCTAGTTTCTGCACACCACCTACATTTCTTGGCAGAAAGTTCTCTCTGTCATGAAAGGCAGCCATCCAGCATCTTCTCTCTCTGGTTCCAGCTTCACACTGCCTTCTGCCTTACAAGGACTCTTCTGACTATATTGGGCCCTCCTAGATAATCCATGTTCCCTCTCCATCTCAAGACTTTTAACTGTATAACATCTGCAAAATCCCTTTTCCCACATATAGTAATATGTTCACAGGCTTCAGAGATTAGGATTTGCACAACTTTAAAGGACTGTTACTCAGCCTATCACACATCTCATTCAGTAGGTCGTGTTCCACATAAAATTAAAGTTATTTATCCCCGGTACCAAAAAACCCCACAAAACACATAAAGTTAGTTATATAAAATGTAATTACTTCATGAATTTAAGGGCCAAACCACATACGCTTCATGCTTGTCTAAATTGTGGCCCACGGGTTGGACACATCTCACCTGAATGAACTGTACTGAGTGAAAAGGAATTTTCTTGGGCCACATATAATAATATGGTTAATACATCCTTCCTTTATTTAAAAATTTTATTGTATCACAAATGTGTCCAGCTCACAGACTGCAGGTTAGACACACCCACAAAGTTTAAATTAGGAAAGAAAGAATATAAAATAATCATCATTAAACCCTTTACCGGTGCTAGTACCAAACAGAGTTTGTATTTAGTTTCAAGGAGCCCCTCCCCAAGTTATTACGTTGAGAGACTGGACAGGGGGGCAAAGTATATTGTAAAAAATACCTTTTTTAAAAACATGATTTTCCCTCAGTGTATTCTTTGCATTATCTAATGTCCCTTACAGGATAAAAAGGGAGCTGTCTTAAAGGAAAAAGTCAAAAAGGCCTTTGGAAAGTTTATTAAATCTTAGATATTTAGATATTCAGACTCGGTTAAAAGGATTGTTTTTTGTTATTTTGTTTGTTTCACAGTACTAAAGAGACTGAACCCAGTGCTTTCACACTGAGCTATTTTCTCATCCTTTATCTTTTATTTTGAAACAGGAACTCTCAAAGTTGCTAAGTTACCCAGATTTGACTTGAACTTGTGATTTTTCTGCCTCAAGCTCCCAGAGTGCTGGTATTACAGACATGCAGGAAGCTTGACTAGAAGTGTTGTTATTGTAAAGGAATGGTATGACCTGGCCAGTGTCTGCTTCCCCAGCCACTTTTCCTTCCACTAAATCCACTCATATTTTCCTCTGATATCCATTTTCCACCATGCAGCCCTGTCCTTTAAGGCAATGTTTTGAAGCTTTAGTGAGTATGCAAGCCATTGTAAGAGTTAGCAAAACTGTAGATTCTGACTTAGCGCGGGGGGGGGGGGTCTGAGAATCTGCATTTCTAATGGTACCCAGTAGTGCTACTTTTGCTTCTTTGACCCCTGCAATTTGGAGAACTAGACTTCTAGGATGTGGACCCCATTTCCAGCACCAAGATGTGGATTCTGAGTAGCCAGCCCTGCATGTGATGTCCCTTCCTTTATCAATGTTTATTTTAGAAATGGGCATGTAGCCAATTGTAGCCAATATGATACAGGCTGATACTACTGAGTGGACATTGAGAAGGGCTTTACTGCTCCTAAATAAGCAAAGAGAAGACATTCTCTCCTCCCTCTTTACTTTGCTGGCCCTGATGGTGAATCCTGAAGCTTCAATGGCCATCTTGGGACCAGAAGATGTGCCAGGCTGTGTGCAGGCTGCCCCCTGGAGGAGAGCATGGTGGAAGAGCCAATTTTAGATTTATGTGCTGTCCCCAAGGCCATCTGCTCCCAGAGCCTGCCCCAGCTCATGACATCATGTAGAATGAGAAGGTGTTTCCTTACTCTTTAGGCCCAATTGGGATTTGGTAAGTGTGGCCACTGCTTGCCAGTTTAGGGGGAAGAACTCAAGCAGCTACTCTGTAACGACATATGTACACCTTTATATGAAGAGTTAGAAGCCCTCAGAGGAGTAAATGTTGGCCACAGAAATTAAGTCTGATAAAATCCATACCTCTCTATGAAGGAGATTTACTTTCTAGTGTCAAATAAATTCATTGCCAGCTTCAGAATCTTGCCACTATAAAGCAGTTATGTAATTTCTGCTTTAAGATTTTTTTCAATTCATGCTCAAAAAATATGCTGCATATGTAAAATATATAGTTTGCAAACAGACTAAAGAAAAAAATCCTGAAAGTGACCTATATTGTTTAAAAAGTTTTTTGATTGCTCTAAGAAAGAATGGGAAAAGTATGGTTCATTCTTATTCAAGGGAGTAAAATCCCAGTGGTAAATGATGGATCAACAGATCATGTATAGAGTTGTGCCTGGTGGAAGAGGGAGAGAGCAATAGATTCCCTCCCTCGCCACAATAGCAGGGCTTCACTACTGACATTGTTGCTTATGGTTGGTTTTTAAATGATACTATTTGTCAAGTGATAGTGATTTTTCTTCCATGTGTCTGTGCTGGATCCTGGTAGAAAATCAGCTTTGTGAACAGCCTAACTCTAGCTGGATTTGAACTGCCCAGGCTGGCTCCCATTCCTAGCTCTTGGCTTTACTCTTTCCTGCTGTCCTCATGGGGTTCTCCAAGGGTGGGTTTGGCTCGGTGTTTCTCAGCTTGAGAAGTACACTGGAATCACTTGGAAGCTCTTCAAATACTGATGCTTAGGCCCTATGCCCAGAGATTCTAGTAAAATAGTTTTGGTGGTACCCAGACTCAAGACATAAGTCTTGTTTTTTTAAATAATTCTTTTTTATTTTAATATATTTGGATTTACTGAAAGTTGCAATAAAGAATTCCCAGACACACTTCACTCAAGTATCCTCCCCCTATATATAATTATTTTGAACCTCTTCAAGAGTGAGTTGCAGACAAGATGTTTTTACTTCTAAACATTTTCCCCAAATATAAGAAATCCTCATACATAACCATGGAACAACTATTAAAAATCAGAAATCTAACAAGTCTATCATTTTATCTATAGATCTTAATACGATTTTGTTATTATTTCACTAATATCCTATGTAGCAAATGTACCAGTACCATGATGAATACATTCATTATGTACCACAAACATGTACTAATAAAATTTTTAAAAAGTGAAAAACATGGAAATAATTTTTTAAAAATTGGTTATAAAAAGTTTTTATTTTCTAATTAGGTTTTTGTTTTTGAAAATCTGATGGGAGATGGACCTACTTTTTAGATAAGAATTTTTATCTATTGTTTAATTTTTAAAAATTTGAATTAACATGTAATAGTGGTACAGATTAACGGAGTACAATCTGACAGCCTAGTACATATATGCAGCATGAGTTGGTCAGACTAACTGACATTTCATTGTCCTTGTCATTTCTTTGTGTTTGGAGCCTTTGAGCTGCTCTCTTATATCTCTTCATAAAATATGAAATAGGTTATTGTGAACCATGTAGATGTGTGAACTGTGTAGTCTGACCTGGTGTGTAGCCACCTCACTGCCCTGGCCTGATTGGTGCTGTATGTGACAGAGAGCTAGGAAACAAACTTGTCTTCAGCTGAAGCTGGGGACTGCAAAAGGCTCCCAGGGTAACAAATCCTCCTGGAAGATTCCCACTACCTCAGGAGAAGGTTTTGCCAAGCAGTGCTTGAGGGGCACAGAGAGAGTAGAGATATGAAAGGGCATGCCTGTGCCAGAGGCATGGGTGGATCCTGAACTTCACTAGTGATCCCGCCCCATATCCTCTTCCCTAGAAGGCCTTGAAAGAGTGGTTTCTCTGCCCCATTGCCTTGTAGCTCCCAGTGGGAGCAGGTGAGTTCACACAACTGAAGCCATGTTTCTTGGCAGTGGCCCAGTAGAAGGCAGCTCATTAGGACATGGGTCACTTCAAGGTCACTGCCCAGTTTCCTGAGTCACCTGGCAAGAGACCTGTGTGCCAGCAGAGGTCAGCACAGCAAGGAGAGGAAGAGTGCTTTTGCCAGGGCATCCCAGTGAGGCAGTGTCCACTAGCAGTGTCCCTACAGAGAGTTGCCACCACTTGTATGGAAAAGGAACTACACACTACAGGTATTCACCATAGCCCAGAAATCACTTGGGGACAGAAGGAGACCTGGTGGCAGCAGAGCTCTGAGATCAAACAGCTTGATCTCTCAGCTGTTTCTGGAAGAGCCTGATGTGGGGAGGGAAATGAGCAGGGAAGGAATATCATGCTGGTATACTGTTCATACTCTTGCATTTGGCAGGCAACACTCTGACAGAAATTTAAAGTGGGCAAGGAATGGATAAAAGTAGCATTTGTTAACCAACATATATTTAATACAAGGTGGCAAGTATCTTTTTTTATTGGTCTTAGTTATCTATTACTACATAACAAACCACTCCAAAAGTTTGAACTTAGAATGTCTATTTTGTAATTTCTCAGGATCCTATGGCTTGATTGAGGTTAGAGGAATACATTTATATTTGATCAATTGATTGATTGATTGCTGGCTTCAGTGTGGGTCTCCTGGATCACAGCAGCCAGATAGTGGCCAGGACTGGAACATATCTGACTATTTTACTGAGTGGTCCTTGGTGGGGTTGGCCAGTAGGTCAGGGAGCTGGGACCATCTCTCTTTCGCTACAGGTGGGCTCTGGCCTTGCTCACCTGCTTACCTTGGTGATTCACCCATATAATACAGTATATGGAAATTTTATATCATAGCTCAGGGGTTCTCAAACAGCAGCATTTGAAGTTACCAACCCTTTGGTTTTAAGCCTAGATCTGATACATTTTGCTTCAGCCATGCTTCAGCCACATTTCAGGTCATGAAATTAGTCCCATTCCATGCAGAAAGGGGCTATCTAAGGGTCTGGCTCTCAGGATACATGGATTATTTGGGGCCAGTTAACACATTTTTAAGAGGACACTGATGATTTTCTAGCCAGACACTATAAAAATGAGTGTTATTAGCAGTGAGCCAGAGTGAGTGCTCTTCACTCTGACCTAGTGTGTAGCCAGACCTAAGCAGGTAATGTCATACAGCTTACCTAGCAGTGCAGGTCCTAACACTAACTTCCATTGTTTGCACATATTTCTGTGTCTCCAAAGCACTGACATTACAGGAAGGAACAGGATAGTTTGGTCTAAAAGGAAGCCTATGAAACTGGTTTGGTAATGATGGCTTAGAATTGCTAAGGTTGAATAATATCCTTACCATAATAGCAGATTGGATTATAGAAAACAAAATTGATATTGTATTAGCCAGCTTTCCATCATTGTGAAAAGATACTGAGAAAAACAACACAGAGGAGAGAAGATTTATTTTGGCTATGGTTCCAGAGGTTTCAGTCCATGGTCATCTTGTACCATTGCTTTTAGGCATGTGATAAGACAGAAACATAGCAAAAGGGCACAGTGGAGGAAAGCTGCTAACTTCAAGACAACTAGGAAGCAGAGAAGAAGAGAGGCAGAGAAAGAGGGAGGAAGGGAGGGATGGAGGGAGAGAGAGACAGAGCAGAGACAGAATAAGAATGTACCCTTCCAGGTTGGGACCCTAGTTACGTACCTCCGCCAAAGAGGCCCCACCTACTAACAGCATATTCAGCTCTGAACTCATCAGTGGATTAAGAAATATCTTTGGCATACTTGGGTTTGTGGCTAGATACTGGTTGCATTTTTCTTTATTTTATAAAAAGTTAACAAACAAAAATCTTGGATTCCTTGAAGATCTCATGATTCACTGATGTCTTTCACATCTAGCATGTTTTTCTGCAAACTTTCAACTATCTACTTTTACATAGTAGCTTTAATTTTAAGAGACCCATGAAAAAAAGATGAACTATAATTGTGATTTGAATGGTTTACCAATACTTTCTGATACACACTAAGGGAAAATAACACAGGTGTTGATCTTAGACATTTCTAGACAAAGAAAAATTTTTTAATGGACACAAGACATTTAATGCAGATAGCCTCTATTCTTTCTCTATCAATATGCTGTCATTTATATATTAAAGCATCCACACTTTAACTCAAATATTAAGGACTTATTTATCTTCATAAGCAAGCCCTAGATTATATTTATTACTTAGATTTAGGATCTACTAAGCCACGTTGACATCAAAGATTTTGAGGGGCAACATTAAGTATTTCATTGTGTTCCAAAATGACATTCAAATGGCCATAGTTGTCTAAACTGGTATGAAATTACACTGTAAAAATTGAGAAGGCCAAAACTTTTCCTTTGAGCGGCTGGTCATCCATCTCCAGGGGGGTGCACAGACCCAGGGAAGGGAACAGGCAGCAGCAGTGGGCCTGTCCCTCTGGTTCGGCTTGACACCCACGTACAGTCGTTGCCTGTCCATGTTGATGCCATTTCTAAGCCATCTGGCATTATTTCTCCTGTTGGTAAATTATCCTCCAAAAATAACATCTCTCAGTTCTCAATTAGTGCCGCTAAAGAATGACTGACTTTATTGTGTAGGGCATCTCTATGAGTAATAAATGGAGTGCTTTCTTCCCCCCTGGGAAACTAAATTATATTGGCCTGTTCTCAGTAATAAACAGTATTATGAGTCTTGTAACATAGGAAGTACATAAAATCTGCTTTGGATGATGGATTTTATAGCTCCAAAGAGAGTTAAACCGTGTATTTAAGGCTCTAATGTGGCTTGAATTCTATGTTGCAGGTTAAAGTTAAAAAATGACGTAGTATAAAATAGAAAAAAATAGTTTTTACAGTTTCCCAGGTTCAAGGCAGAATATGCAAACCAGAGAGGAAAAAATTGAATATAAATATAGAATACACTGAGTAAGAATTTTTTACCTTTATTTCAAACTTTATGTAAGTAATTAAAATATAATTCCATTGGGAAGATATGTATGATATAAATTCTTATGTAAAATATGACTAACTTGAGAGATTAGTGCACAACAAAATTCATAAAATAAGGAGTATAGTTTAGGACTTTAAAAATAATGATCATCTTGGGCCGGGGATTTGGCTCAGTAGTTTCGCCGCCTGCTGTGCAAACACAAGGACCTGAGTTCGATCCCCAGTACTAAAAAAATAATAATAATAATGATAATAATGATCATCTTGCAATGTGAATGAAATATATGGTTTCCTTTAGAAAGTGAGGACTTAATATAGTTTGCAAATTGTTCTCATAATGAGTTCATTTACAATAAATGTAAGTTGCTATTCTATTTTCATAATGAATGAGAATTTAATGAATCCCATTTACTCTAACATCCAGCAGAAATACGGAACAATATGTAATGAAATTGAAATGTTCTTTAGGATACAGTTAAACTGAAACATTCCTTATGAAAACTTATAGGTTTGGCATATGGATTTCAAAAGATTTAATCTAAAACTTATTCTTTAAAATGTATTTTTTATCAAATTGGTTTGAAGGTTAATCATCACTTAATAGTTAACTAATGTCTGAAGATAAAAGCAAACACATTTGGTAGTGTTGCAAATAAAAACATAAGAAGTATATATCTTTAATTGAAGACTGGGAACAATAATATTTCTACAATAACAAAGTTTGTTATCACGCTGTTCTTACCTTTTACAAAGCATGATTCATCCATCCACTCAGTGCCCATTATGTACCAATCTCTATGCTAAGTACTATGCTTTGAGAATTGCGTATGAGGAATTAGATTCTAGCTTGTCAGGCTGTCTGCAGGGGATTCTCATGACTTAAGGAGTGTAGCATTATTAGCCTCAGCAAAGATTTAATTTCTGTTTGTTTTATTCAATTCTATTAGAGGTAACAAGAAGTTTTCTCCATTGGAGGGAATTAAAATTTATTGTTGATGAATTGATGATATTCTGCTCTCATTCTACCAGTATCCTTAATGCCATCTGTATTGTCTCCTTCAAGAACATAGAACATTTGGAAAAGGGAGGGATGGCAACTTTATTGGCTGGAAATGTACTATATTGGTATATTTTCCTGTTTAACATTCTAAAAATAGGTTTCCAGACACCAAAGAGGAGCTAAGGAAGATGAGGTACTCTTTAGGTCCTTAAAGTTACAGCAGTGTAAGTCCTGATCTTTTGGATGTGTGAGTTCAAGGGAAGCCTATTGTACAGGGTCTCAAGCCAGAGCCCACACCAGAAGTCATAGCCTCATTGTGACCCAGCAGTTCTCTACTGGAGGTGATATCGTCCACAAGGGACACGTGGAAATGTGTGCAGACACCTTTGTCATGACTGGAAGGGATGGTGTTACTGGAACGTAGTGAACAGAAGCCAGGGATGCAGTTACAGCTCTTGCAATGCGCAGGACAGCCTGCATTTAAAGAATTGACTAGTTTAAGATGCCAACATTGTCAAAGTTAAAAACCCTGTTGTAACCTGAAGATAATAATGCCTTGTAGAAAGGATGTCAGTAAATGCTGGCTGACTGCCTGAATGACTGCATGAGTGACTATGTGACTTAATGATATTTGCTAAAATTAACTTTAGAAAATGATTACTTTGTCAATTAAATATGGTACTCAGCTCTGTCCAGTTTGATTGGAGAGACCAACTCCAAATTGACGTATGGAGATCACAGGGAAAAAAAGTGGCTTTCTTCAATGTATTATCACTACTTGCTATTTGTTAGAATTTAGTATTTATTTTCAGGTTTATGTTCATTTAGCATATTTCCTGAGCACCTAGTATGTGTCAGATACAATGTCTGATACTGTATGAAGAACTTAAAAGCAATGCTTCCTGTGTTCATAGAGTTTACAGCCCACTGAAGTGAGAGAAAGATTGATGTATTTACACAAACTGTGAGGCAAAATAAACATTTCCTTGTTTAGCTTTGGGTGTCAGGGTATTGTGTTTCAGGAATGAGAAAGTAACTAAGACAGATAATCAGGGATTTTGCCATAAAACTCAGTAGTGGGCTGGTGAATTAGCCCAAGTGCGCAGATCCTAATGATCTCTATTTCCAAGATAGTGCCTGCAAGCAGAGCATAGGGAGTAACCCTGGGGTCAGGCAGTGACATTTCGTCCCAGTTTGTTGGACTTCTATTCTAACCAGCATCACCTATGGATGGTTACAGTTGTCTTGTACCACAAGTCCATCTCAGCAGTATTCAGCCCATATCAGTGTAGGTCTCAGTCATATCCCAGTGCGCTGCTATCTAGGTGGGTTGTGTGCTCAGGATGTGACACAGTTTTGCAATGCTTTTGGCCACACATGTGGCATAGGAGCCTGGGACTGGTCTCTGTGGTGATTGTGCCCCAACCAGAGTAGAATCCTGCAGTGCCCAGACTGAGTCTACAGGATGAGGTTGAGGTGTCTGGGCTAACCCCAGCCCCAGGGCGGGGCTTAGTGGGGTGGAGTACCCTTTGAAGGTACTCTTTTATTGGGGCTGTACAACACATGAACTGCAGATTTGGAACAAAGCTGGGCTTGGATTGCCCTCTGATGCTGAAATGCTGACACCATACCAACAGAGGACTTGTGGCAAACCTGCACTTAGGCCACCATCTTGTGCGGAAACAGCAGAAGTGATTACAGCCTCAGAAAAGATAGCCTCTGAAAAGATAGACACAAAGCCAGATGGAAGACTGAATGAACACTTACTTCTTTACAGCCCTGATGATGTTGCAGGCCAAGTATCAAGAGCTTTCAGGAAACTATGCCCACACAGAATGGCAATGGGAAATGGCACAAATACAGTGCTAGAAAGTGACCACATAGTAATTGGTATGGGTGAAATCTCAGAGGGAAAATACAAAACAGCTGTTTTAAGGAGATTTACCACATTTCAAGAAAACATAGAGAAGGAATTCAATACTTTAACAGAAAAACAGCATAGAGATGGAAAAGCAATTAAAATAATCAAGCAAATCCTTGAACTGAAAAATACACTTAGTGAAATTTAATAATAAAGATAGAAGATATAAACAGAATAGATTGAACAGAATATTAGCCTTTCGACCAGAACTGCCAACTTCTAGTACTTTGTTAAAATGATGAACATGAAGAGAAAGAGGCAAGGAACCCCGTATAAATTCTCTAGGCCTTTAGGAAACATGGGGTTGTTTCTTTGGCCACATGTATGTGAATTTACAAAAAGGGTGATAGCGTAGACATCAAGGGAATGGGCACTGTTCAAAAAGGAATGCTACACTAATGTTACCATGGTAAAATTGGAAGCCTACAATGTTACCCAGCATGCTGTTGACATTGTTTTAAACAAGCAAGATAAGGGCAAGACACTTGTCAAGAGAATTAATGTGTGTATTGAGCATATTAAGCACTCTAAGAGCTGAGATAGCTTCTTGAAACACATCAAGGGAAATGATCAGAAAAAGGAGGAAGCCAAAGAGAAAGGTACCTGGGTTCAACTGAAGCGCCAGCCTGCCCTGCTCCAAGAAGCGCACTTTGTGAGAACCAATGGGAAGGAGCCTGAGTTGCTGGAACCTGCTCCCTATGAACTCATGGCACAAGCTGGGCATGTAACTCTGCCATTCAGCACCTAATTAGCAGCTAAGTGTTCTAGGCCCTGCTTGGAAATAATAACATGTCCTGAATTATAAGGATAGTTTCTTAATTGAATAGTTGTATGATGCCCTTACCTCAGAGAAACAAATACTTGGAGTAGATTCTCACTGTACCTAGTCAGTTGTGTCAGGTCTTAACTGTTCGGTATTTTTCTTGCTGAAAGATGTGAGGTGTCCTGCAGGTGTATACCCGAATGGCTAAGTATTTATGAAATATTTGTATTGGTTTGAAGAGCCTCTAAATCACCATGGGAAAAAGATGTATCAAAACAAATTAAAGGTAATGCTTGGCATTTCAGTTAAGTAAAAAAATTTAAAGCACCTTACCAAAAGAGAAAATTAGTGAACTCAAAGACAGGCTGTTTAAAAATATATAATTGGAGGAGAAAAAGAAATTTTGGAGAGGAATGAAGAAAGCCTATGGGAAACTCGGGATAGCGTTAAAAGAGCAAATATTTGGGATATTGATGTTTAAGAGCTACCTGAGAGTGGCAAAGGGCAGATAGCTTATTCAGAGAGATCTTAACAGAAGACTTCCCAAGTCTAGAAAAAGACATCCAGGTACAGGAAGGTCAAAAGTCACCAGTCAGATTTTTAACTCAATCAAGTCTACCCCAAGACACATCATAATTGTGCTTTCAAAGGTGAAAGATAAAGAATCTCAAAGCAGCAAGAAAAAGGAAACAAATAACATGTAAGGATGTCCCAGTTATCTGACAAAAGTCTTCTCAGAAGAAAACAGAGTTTCAAAGAGGCATGGGTGAAGTTTTCACAGTACCGAAGGGAAAAAAAACCCATCAACTGAGAATATTATATTCAGCGAGACTTTCTTTTATAAGCGAAGGAAAGAGAAAGCTGTTCTAAGACAAACAAAAGGTGAGGGAAAAGCTCATCACAGCTGTCCTACAAGAAACAGTAAAAAGAACTCTTCAAACTGAAAGAAAGAGATGTTAATGAATAGGACAAAGATATGAATTTCACTGCTAAGGGTAATTATGCAGATGAACTGAGAATGCTCTAATATTGTAAACATAGTATGTAAATCATATCTTTAGTATGAGGATGAAAATCTAAAACAATTAAAAATAACAATAATGGCATTAATATGATAAGAGATAGGCAATATAAAAAATGCAAAATTGAACATCAAAAATCCAAAATATGGGGAAGAATGAAGTGCAAGTATAGTTTTATACTAGTGTATTTTGTTTCATTTTCTTATTTTTCTTATTACATTAAGAAATTGCTGTCATTTCAAAGTAGCTTTATATAATCAAAAAAGGTTCTTTGCAAGCCTCATGGTAACCATAGACTCAGAATCCATAATAGACAAGCCAAAAATAGTAAGCAGGGAATCAAAATGGACTACTAGAGTAAATCACTTAACCACAAAGGAAGACTTTAAAATAGTGAGAAAATGAAGAAAGGGATCATGGGGGCTGGGGATTTAGCTCAGTGGTTCTGTCACCTGCCTTGCAAGGGCAAGGACCCGAGTTTGATCACTGGTACCAAAAAAAAAAGAAGAAGAAGAAGAAAGGGATCATGATAAAACTAGGGAACAAGTTACAAGATGATTATACTAAGGCATCATCTATTGATAACTGCCTTAAATGCCAATGGATTAAATTTGCTGTGTAAAAGACGTAGTGTGACTAAATAGAGAAAAGAAAAAAAATTATGCAAATAGAATCCTAAAGAAAACAAGAGTAGCCATAATTTGTATTCAATAAATAGATTTTAAATTGAAAGCAATAAAATCAGACAAGGTTGAGCAATATATAATGACTAAGAGGTCAATTCAACAAGAGGAAATAGCAATTCTAAATATATATGTGCCCAATATCAGAGCACCTAAATAAATAAGGCAAATATTAATACAACTAAAGGGAGAAAGACTCTAATACAATAATAGCAGGGGAAGTTCACCCAGTAGCTGTGTAATACACATTCTTCTCATCAGCAAATGGAACATTTTCCAGGATGGGTCACATGTTAGACCACAAAACAAGTGTCAGCAAATTTTAAACATTTAAATCATATCAAGTGTCTTTTCTGATCACAATGCAATGAAAGTAAAAATAAATAACAAGAAAATCTTTATTTTATTTTTAAGAAAAACTTTAGAATCTGTACAATTACATATAAATTAATAACCTACAGGGCTGGGGATTTAGCTCAGTGGTTTCACCGCCTGCTGCACAAGCACAAGGACCCCAGTTCAATCCCTGGTACCAATAAATAAATAAATAAATAAATAAATAAATTAATTAATAACCTACTTTGAACACAAATGGATAAAGAAGGAAATTTAAAATTTTTTCTCAAACAAACAAAAATGGTGACATAATATACCAAAACCTACAGGATACCACAAAAGCCATACCTAGAGGGAGGTTCATAGCAATTGATGTCTACATCAAATAGCAGAAAGACTTCAAGTAAACAACTTATTGCTGCATCTCATGGAAGTAGAAAATCAAGAACAACTGATTTTGCTGAACCCAAAATCAGTGAAAAAAAAAGGAAACAGTAAAGATTAGAGCAGAAATAAATGAAATACAGACTAATAAAACAAAAACAATCCATGAAACAAAGAGCTACTTCTTAAAAAAGATAAAATGAACAAACCTTTAGCCATAGTAAGAGAAAGAAGAGTCTAATAGCACTGGGGATGTGCTCTGTGACAGAGCAGCTGCTTGAAATGTGTGAGAGGGTTCAATCTCCAGCATTAGAAATAAAAGCACTTAAATAAATCAGAGATAAAAAGGGAAACATTAAAAGTGACACCATAGAAATATAAAAGACCACTAGAGATTATTATGATAAGATATATGCTAACAAATTTTATAAACTACAAGTAATGGACAAATTCCTAGACACATATACCTTTTCAAGATCTAGTCATGAAAAACCTGAAAAAACTAATAACAAATCAGTAATAAAATATCTTTCATCAAAGAAAAGCCCAGAACCAGACAGCTTCACTGCTGAGTTCTACCAAATACATAGGGAATAAATAATACAATTTAAAAAAAGCTTGTTCCAAAAAAATTGAAAGGATGGAATTCTTCCAAATGCATTTTAAGTCAGCATTATTCTGATTTCCGTCCCAGAAAGAACAATAAAAGGAAGAAAGAGAAGGAGAAGTAAGTGGAGGAGTAGGAGGAAGAGAAGGAGAAGGAGAAGGAGAAAGAGGAGGAGGGGAAGGAGAAGAAGAGGAACAAAAAGAACAGAACAGAAGGCATTACCCTATCTGACTTCAAAATATACTACAAGCTGTAATACTCAAAACAGCATGTTATTGACACAAAACAGACACATAAACCAGGACAACAAAATAAAGAGCCTAGGATTTAACTACTGCATCTACAGTCAACTTAATTTTTTTTTTAACTATGGTGCTAAAAATACACTTTGGAGAAAGGACAATTTTTAAAAAATAAATGATTCTGGGAAAATTAGGTATCCCAGAAGAAGAATGTAAATAAATCCTTGTCTCTCTTCAGTTTAAAAGTGAAAATGGACTTCAGTTTAAAAGTGAAAATGGACTACAGTTTTAAATATAAGTTCCACAAATGATACCACTTGAAGAAAAATGGGTGTAGCACTTTAGAACATTGGAATAGGTACAGATGTTTCAGATAAGACTGCCAAAGCACAGGAAACAAAAGCAAGAATTAATAAATAGAATTGAATCAAATTAAAAAGCTTCTGCACAGTGAAGGAAATAACCATCAGAGTCAAAATACAAAACACAGAATGGGAGAAAATATTTGCTACTATGCATTGGAAAAAGAATTAATATAAAGAACATGTAAGAACTTCAAAAACTCAACAGGAAAAACAGACAACAAACAAAAAACAGAATTTATAATTGAACAACAGATATAAGTAGACATTTATTAAAAGAAGACATACAGCCAACAGGTACAGTATATGAAAAACACTAATCATCAGTGAAATGCAAATCAAAACCAAAAGGAGATACTACTTCCCTCTAGTAAGGGTGGCTAATTATCAAAAAGACAAATGATTACAAGTGCTGGTGAGGATATGGAGAGAACAGAACACTTTTACATAGTTTGTGAGAATGTATATAGCCATTATGGAAAAGAGTACGTAGTTTCCTCAAAAAATTAACAGTAAAACTACATGTTATTCAGTGATTCTACTACTGGAATTATGTCCACAAAAATGAAATTAGTGTATCAAAGAGATACAGTAGTTTGTGAACTTAATTCTTTCCATGATTCTGACTGCAAACCATATTGGACAAGAATTGAATCAAATTTGTCCATGAGATCAACACTGAACCTAACCATTGAATTTGACTCAGTTTTCATCCAATTCAGTTTGTGACCAGAATCGTGGAAAGAATTAAGTTCCTGAACCGAGGTACCAATGTATCAGTCCTTGCATGTTTACTGCAGCAGTGTTCACAATATCCAGTAAATAGAAACACTGTAAGCACTCATCAGCCAATTAATAAAGAGAATCTACACTATGAAATACTTATTTGGTCATAAAGAGAATGAAATTCTGTCATTTGCAACAACACGTTGGAACTGGATGGAGATCTTCATATTAAGTGAAACAAGCCAGACACAAAAATGCAAGTACCATGTAATCTTACTTACAAGTGAAACATAAAAGCATGTGGAGCTCATAGAAGTTGAGAATAGAATGGTGGATGGCAGAAGCTGGGGAAAATAGGAAGGGATGGATGCAGAAAAGATTATCAATGGATTCTAACTTATGGATAGGAGTGAGAATTTCTAGTGTGCTATTTAGTGCACAGTAGGATGACTGTGGCGATTCTGTGTCACATATCTTAAAAAGCTATATCAAAGATTCTAAATATTTTCACCATAAAGAAGTAAATGTTTGAGGAGATATGATCTCATCTGATTATACAATGTATATGTATGTATCAGTCATTGCTTACTAGAGAAACAGATATAATACAAAATAAACAAATACATAAGAATTTGCAAGATTGGCTTACAGTGGCTGCCCACACAGTTGGGTATGGAAGAGTCCAAAAGGTCTATCTGCATGCTGGAGATCCAAAGGATCCAGTTCAAGGGCTGGAGCTCACTGTAGGGTCTGGTTGGAGTCTGGATCAGGAGACCGAAGGGTCTTCACTGGAAGGCTGAAGTGTCAGTGCTGCAAGTAGGAGAGACTGCACTGGAAGCCAGGAGATGACATCCAAGGTGACGGTGAAGACTGAAGCTCCTCCAAAGGAACACAAGTGAGCCTTCCTTCTTCATTTCCCCTTTATAGCATTCTGGTGACAGTCCTCTCTAGGGAAGGTCTTCCACACCCAGAACTACGCTGAGCCAGTTTAGCTGGGTGCTATGTACTCAAGTTGACACAATCAATCTACTATCACAATGTATATTTTAAAAAATCACACGATGTCCCATTAATATGTATAATTTTTATGTTTTTATGTATTTGTAAAAAGTAAAATTAATTTTAAGATGTGTCTTATTGATTGCTCATATTTTCCTGCCTATCTTTGATGCCTTTGAACATACTCATCATAAGTTGATTTTATAGTCCATATTCCATAATTACAATATATGATTTTTTCAGGTATCATTCTGATGTCTGTGATTTCTTCCTACACACTTACATTAAAGTGGAAATATTTTGAGATAAAAATAAAAAAGTAATCTCCTTAGGGGAGATTTCAAGGTAGGTCTCCCTTCCCGTTTTGTGGATGTACTACCTTAAGTTAAATTTTGTGCCAGGGCTTTCTGTGCTACACAAGTAGCAGGAATTCCAGCTCATTCTTAAGAAGATTAGCTTGAAAAGTGGACTTCCTGGGTAAACAATGAAGTTGTAGTTTCAGGCCCCATTTTGTGTCCTTGCAAGGATGTAATTCCTTCGAGGATCCTTAACAATATGCACACAGGATTGCATATTTAATTAGTAAAAGTCTGTTATACTTCCTGTCTTATTGGGCACTGTTGAATCTTCCCCAAGCTATTTTGCATTCTAAGAATTGAATTTGTAATGTAACATTTTTACTGGAATTGGAAGGATTGTTTGGAATGTTTTGATAAAACAGGGCATTAATTATAGGCTTCTATTTAGATATTTCTGTGGTCTGAACGTATCCTCCAAGTTTATAGGTTGAAACATAATCACCAGTGTGATAGTATCTAGAGATGGGGCTTTAAGGAAGTGATTATGCCATGAAGGAAGGGCCCTCATGGGTGGAATCAGGGGCCTTTTAAAATGGCTTGAGAAAATAGGTTTATCTCTTCCATCTTCTGCCATGTGAAGACACCATATTCCTTTCCCCCAGAGGACAGCAAAAGGCTTATCTTGAAGCAGACAAGGACAGACAGACAAGGACAGACAGACAAGGATAGACATCAACCTGTCAGCACCTTGATCTTGAACTTTCTAGCCTTCAAAACTGTGAGAAATAAATACATTGCTGATGTTCGTGAATTACACAGTATGGCTACTTTGTTATAGCAGCACAGACTAAGACAGACATATTTTTTCATCTTCAAATTTATTTCCCGAAGAACTGAAAGATAATTCAGATTAAAAAATGGAATTTGAAACAAGAGCAATAAAAATGATCAGTGAAGTCAAAAGACATTATGCTAACATCAAGAAGTTGTAAGAAAATATTTTTAAGATATATCATACCAAAGGTATTATTTTACTAGGAGGATGAAATCAATTTCAAATAAAGTGTGTATAGAATCTTGGATTGCTTTATAACCCAGCTGATGAACAGAAATAACACCCCTGAACATTGGAAAAAGATTTAAGCTCCATGCTATTTGGACAGGAGATATTAACATTGAAGATGAAAATGTAAAACTCCTAATATATCAGTATAATGAGAACATAAATGACAAGCTACTTAATGAATAGCATTAATTCAAGGAGTGTTTAAGATTGTTCACTGCACAAGAAAGTGTAATAATGCCTTGAAATCTTCCAGCTCAGAAATGAACAATTGAGTTTTTACTACTCTTGACTATAACCTAAAAAATTTGCTTTTACCAATAAAAAGTTATGAGGAAACTTTTAAAATTTTTCTTTTCTTCCAGTGCTGGGGAGGGGCCTTATGTATGTTAGGCAAACACTGTATACTTGAGCTATGTCCCCAGCTAAACCTTTTAAGCATTTTTAAAAAACGTTTTTGATCAAACAGCCTAGAATAAGAACTAAATTATCTTTTAACTTTTTCAATAAAATTGACTTGAAAACCAATAGGTAAGCAAGGAATTTATGCCAGAAACTGTAGGAAAATACTATGAAAGTGATATCAGGCAATTAGTTGATAAAATATGTATGCTCTTCTGGATTTTCTGATGTTTGTGATATTAGTCAGCTTTTAAAATACATATTTTCTGATGTTTGTGATATTAGTCAGCTTTTAAAATACATTTTAAAATACATTTTATAGGTAAATTCTTAGACTAAATTTTTTTTATATTTGATATTTTCTTAATTTTCTGCTGCTGTGACAGAATATTATAGAATGGGTAATTTATAAGTCAAATAAACTTGTTTCTTAGGGTTCTGGAGGCTAGGGAGTCCCATATCAAGATTCAAGCATTTGCTGAGGGGCTGCTTTGCTACATTGTAAGACATACATCACCGGACAGCATTCTTGTTGTCTACTGTGTTACATGGTTATCTCTTACTGGGAGGAGCCTTTTAGGGTCCTTGCTCATGCCTGTGTCTCCCGTGCCATCTGAAAAATGAGTCTCAAGGTCACCAAGATTCTATAGAAAAGACAAGTGGACCTGAAAGCTTGTTTGACCCCACATTTCCCAATTAGTTTTCTCTTCCTCTTTCTGTTCCTCCTCTGTAGATTCCTTTCTTTTTTGCCAGTTCCACACTTAAAACATATTTAAAGTATTTTACCCCATAATTTTAGTTGCATTTAGTGAAAGGAACTTTGAGGTATTCGGTCTAATACCCTTCTAACATAAAAATGACTGGAAGTCCAATCTTTAAAACCATTCATATACACTGTCAGTATCTTTTCTTTTCCTCGACACTGCAAGATCTGTTTCACTATATGGTTATCAAAATTATGACATGTGGTGTATTCCTTAATTCTAAGACAATATATAACAGGATTTATCATTTGCTTCATGACTCTTCCATGGTTGTGATCACCCACCATTGTAATACTACCAAATTATGACCTGTCAGTTCTTAGCCACCAGAAATTTACTAGAGTTAAATGGGTAAAGCTTTTGATCTAATTTCAGATATGAGTCACTAAAACTATTAAAGATGACAATAATGTTATTCATATTCATATTCATATTGAGAAGGCCTTTGCAAGCTAAGTAGTTCTCATCAACACTTCTGGAAGAAGACTTGGGTGGGAGAAGCTGTTGCCCCCACCAGCCTCTACTATAGTGCCCTGGCAGACAATGCTGCAGTGATTGTGACATTTAAGATTACACATACATTTGCAAATGCACACACAAACACATACATACACACAGTGGAGATAAATTATCAAAGGAAGAAGGCCAAAGTGCCCTTTCTAGGGCTGGGGATGTAGCTCATTGGTAGAGCTCTTGCCTACATGAAGCCACATGTTGAAAGTTCAAATCTTAGCACTACATAAACCAAAACCAACCAGCCAACCAAACAAACAAAAATACCCCTTTCCTTCCATCTCAAATACAGCAGAAGCAGTAGAATCTTCTTATTAATTTATAGGTTGAGACAAGCATTTAAATTGTGCATTGTGTTTAGCATCCCAATCAGAGAATACATTTTCTCTCAAGGAATCACTTCAATGGCCAGGAGAAAAATTGACTGGTTTTTTTCTTTATTTTATCATAATCTGCAAAATATTGCTTCTGTTTTTATCTCACATCCACTACAACAGACCATAGACATCTACTTATCAGTTTGAACCCCCTTTTTAGTTCATATATTCTAAAGAATAAGTACACTAGATTATTCCTAGAATTTGTGTATAGATAGATTTTTAATCCTCAGAGGAAGCAGTTCTTTTCACTTCACTCCAGGTAGAAATTCTCCTTAAGGTCTGACAATCACCCAAGTTTTGGAAGCATAGTAGTATTGGAAGTTGTTGCTACATTGACATTAACATTGCCCTAGTTGTCATAATGCTGAATGAAGTTTTTCATGAAGTCTCCTTCTGCATGACATAGTCCAGAGCTACCTAAGAGTCACACAATGGAGTCTTGCTGATGGGAAAGTCTTGCATGTGACTGTTAGCATCCAAGCACAGTATGGTATTGTGCCTGCAAATGATCAATTGCTCATATACAGATAAGCAGGGGATAACTCTGGCCCTGCAAGAGTGTACAGTTTTTTTTTTTTTTTTTTTTTGGTACCGGGTATTGAACTCGGGTCCTTGCGCTTGCACAGCAGGCGGCAAAACTACTGAGCTAAATCCCCAGCAATGTGTGTACAGTTTTAATAGATAGAAATATTAACACTTACTAAGAGTCTCTTATATTGTGGCACTTTATTCAGAAGGTAATGGGATTTTATTTGGTAACTCTGTAAACTAAATATTACGGCTTAGGATTCAAACCCACTGTTTTTTTTATTGCAAAGCTGATATCCTTTCCAGAAAACCTTTATTGGTTAGCTTTTTATTTTCATTGTCAGGTTCTGAATTTTGACTAAAAATCTTTTTGCATTTTTTTCTGATCCATTTCAGAAGCTTAAAAATAAATATGAACAATATACACTTGTTTATGAAAATCATTTACATATATGAATGATAATCATGGAGTCAAGGAAAATTATTTGCATCTTCAGTTAATTAGTTGAAGGTATTAGAGCAAAAGATATATGTAGTATGCTTATTTTGTTATTCAACTTACAAATTAAAGATGTAATATAAATTTCTCCTGTTACATGGTGGTTATGTTTGGGGAAACTGCTTGGATCTGTGGGGTTACAGAGTCAGCGAGGTTTTCAGCTACAGTAAGCTCTCTTTTTACTTATCCTACTTCACGTACAGTAAGGGAAATAGGAGTTTTAGGGTTAAATCATCTGCTAACTGACTGAAATGAAGTTAAATAAACTTGTTTAAATTAATTGCTGAATAATTAAACCAAGGCTGTACATAGGTTTATATTTATGACAAATCTGATGGGTTGGTAGTAGCTGTTTAGAACAGAAATTTTAAAATTTTTACCTTAATTTTTCTTTCAGAAGGAATTTGAGGCTGTGTTTTTCTTAGAGGGAGAAAGTATTCTGCAGGATTAGTCAACTATTTGCCCTTACTGGCCTTGATGAAATTACTAGTTAGGAAATATCTATACATGTTTCTTTCTGAGTTCTTTAATTACCTAGAGAGATGAAATTGATCTACACATCTGTGTTTCAAATACCATTAGTAGAAGAAAAATGTCTAAAGCAAAAGGGATATTCCTTAATCCAAAGCAATATTGAGGTAAGAATCTTGTTAATAAAATGTATCTTTAGGTTGAATAGATAAATTTTATATTCATTAATGATACTTAAAAACAAAAGTTTAAGCAAGTAAGTATCTGTGTAGGGTTTGATAAAGGGAAAGAATCATCAAGATTGCAAGCCATTTTGTCCTGATATAAATGCTCTAAAATCAAAATGCTAAGGAAATAAAATGATTATTATTTATTTCTTCACCAATATATTTCCTCTATGAGTTGCCTCTGTATATTATAGAGTATTCAGTTATTAAGAACAGAAAAACAATTGCCTTTAAGAAAATATGTCATCATTGATCATCATTTTGATGGAGACACCAGCAATAAAAAAAAGAGAACCAAGGAGCTGAGTTACAGTGAGGACTATGATAGAATTCATTATAGAAAAGGCTTTTCTGTATCATCTTAGGAAAAAGTGCACTCACTAATTGAGATGTAAATAGAGATAGGTAAGAGCTCTGGATAAGCAAATTAATATGCTTTATTTTTTCAATTTTTATTAAACACTATGAGTAGAAAGAAAGATTCCCTGTAGCTAACTTCTTTGTATCATCTGTTGGCGCAACAATTTGGCTCTGGCCTTGAATTTGCACTTTAAACTCAGAAAAAGAAAAAAAACGAGGCCTACCAGTCATCAGAATAGAATCTGTCATTTTAAAATCTCAGAATTCACCGAAGCCACTCATCCAAGTGTTTGTTCTAATCACACATAATGCTCTTCTTGAGAGGAATCTGCCCAGAGAAGTCTCCTCTATCCTGTTATGTTCTGAGCATCCTCTACAGACTGGCTCCGCATGCAAGTATGAAGTCAGCCTGCCTTCTAATCTGTCACTCCAGTCACTCAGCTAATTTTACAAAGCTACCACTACTCTGTGTCATGCACCGTGCTAGGTACTGGCGCTGTATCCAGGGCCCACTGACACACAGAATTTACACTCTGGCAAAACGGCAGACTGTGGAGCAGGGTCAGGAATGAAGCAGTATGAGCCCCATGGTGTTATGGGAGCAACTGACAACAATCTGAGGTAGGCAGGGAACAGCTTTCCAGATAGACAAGAGTCTGGAAGAGGAAAAGGAGCAATCTAGTTAAAGAGGCTGCCAAGGATAAGATTGTTTTAGGAAAAGGAACTAGGCTGAGAGAGAGGCTGGGGAATGGAGAGATGGAGAGGCATTTTTCCAGGAACTGAGAAGAGTCCAGTGGCATTAAAGTGTGGGAAGAAATAGATGAAGCATCACACAGAGAGAGCCCCTAAGGAAACACACACATCATGAAAGGGTGTCAGAATGTCCGTCCCCTGGGAACAATGGCAGATCCTCTGTAGACTGGGAGCAGATCAGTGTCAAGAACAGACTTGTATTTTGGAAGGGTGACTCTGGTTACAGAGTGAAGAAGGGACCATGAAGGGTGATATTAGAGACATGGAAGCCTCTTTGGTGGCTGTGTTAGAAACCTCCAAAAGCTGACTGTACCTGACAGTTTTTATATAAATGATTTATGAAGGAAGTACTGCCAAGGAGAGTTTCAGGGAAGTGAGAGATTCAGGACAGAGAAAGGGAGAAAGACAAAAATGGGTCCAGTCTGAGGGAGTCCAAGCCTCAGTCTGGTCCCTACTCCCACCTCTAGGTCTGTTTGGGAAATGTGAACTTCCAGCTCTTCATTTGTAGATGAAACAGCATCCACAGTCAGAGCCAGTTCTCTGAAGATATCAAAATCTTCACAAGTGCAAGTGGTTAGAAAAGTAGCACAGAAAAGCTGGGAGTGAACACACAAAGCCTGTAAAAAGATACCAGGGCATCTGTGGAGGGCACTAGCAATGCCCCTACTGGGGCAGCTTTAGTCATCAGGAACTCAAGAAAACTTGAGAGAGAGACAGAGAGAGAGGAAAGGGAGTCATTATTATAGCAGTGGGATTATTGTTTCTCTATTTTAAATTTTACTGGTAATATTAACATATTCTAAAATAAATATATAATGTTGTGTAAACATAAAACAATGTATGTTGAAGTCACTAAGCATAATATTTATGAAGGGGGATGACTGTAACAAACACAGACACTGCTAGACTCCTTATAAAATTCAAATTCGAAAGAAGACCTGCAGCACTCTCCAGCTCTTAAGGGTAATGTGATAAATATACACCAACTCAAAGAACTGGAGTAGACCAGGAGAGTGAACCTTCCCTGATAGAAATTCAGTGCTGAGGAGATAATCACATAAAATGCCATTTTCCCAGAAATTTTATATGTATCTAGGGTGCTGCTTTTTCAGTGAGCCCCAAATAGTCTATTTAGTTTGGTTGCCCAGCAAGATTTAAAAGATGTAACTGTACTTCTTTTCCGCAATGCTTTTGGCTAATCTCTCAGAGTTTATTTAATAAAAGGAATACAACAGATTAATTTTTCTGAAAGCCTCTTTCTTTGGATGCTCTTGCACAAAGCAAAGACACGAATCAAGAATTTAGTTTCATTAGCCGATATTAAAATTCTGCTATCTCATCGAAACATTTTGTTGACTACTCAATTGATTTCACTAATGGAGAGGCTGGCTAGAAAAACATGTAGGAAAACACAGTATACTGATAAAATGTAACAATTTCCTCTAAAACTCCTTGGAGAAATACATATCTGAAAATGGAATTTTTATTTAACATTTTCAAAAGAGCACTTGAATAACTTAGAAAATGAGCTTATCGATGCACTCTGCCTAATGTGCATTTTATAAAAACAGGAAGTTTTGATGATCTGAAAAAAAATGTTGTTTTTAGGAACCAATAACATTTCTTTAGAAAAAGGCAATCAAGTTTCTGGAGGCTGTAGAGCAGTTTCAGGTCAACAGGAGGAAGTTAATGTTGTTTAGTATAAGGATGTACAAGACCAGGTATTTTACTTACTTACTTGTCACACATGCGCGTCATAAATTTATTTTAACCTTGATTTCATTTTGGGCCCAAGAGTACCAACAAAACCTCTGAAATTAGCTTTGCTTAACTTTCGTTGTGGACAGCAAGACGCCCCCTGCTGGTGCATATAAGAGGACTCTAGCTCACAGTCCCAGGCTCTCTGGACAGACCCTGCTAGACCAGCCCATTGTCTGGCAGCCACTGCAGCTCTGTAGGTGAGAGGAATCCTAAGATTTGCAGTCTGTGGTTAGCGCTTGTCCTGAGTTGAGAAAGGTAATACTGGGTGGGAACTGAAGGATTTGGAGTAAATTCTGGGATCGAATGGGAAGTACGGACAGAAGGTAGAAAATTATTAATGGCAATTTTAGCTTATGTCACAGATGTTTTTTCCCCATGAAATAAATTCATTGCTTTAGTTCAGTGGGGGAGAAACTGAGGCATATCTGCAACATTGAAAGCAACGAATTAAATTAAATTGCCCCTGAATTAAATTTCAGCGCTGAATAAAGTTTTGTCAACTAGACTCCAAATCCTTAGTTTTAAAATAATTTAAATCATTTATTGTTTGGGTGACAACCACCATAAGCTAATGTACTGCTGATGTTATTTAGGCAGCTTTAAGTTTCTATAAAGTGATCCTATTTAAAACTTCATGTCCATTTCCTTGAACAGAAACCTTGACACCTGTATATTCACTTATTTGTTCTCTGCCATCGACTCCTCTCATTTCCTTTATTTAACAAAGTACAAATTTTTCTCCTTTCCCCATGTGCTCCTAATTTAAAAAATACCCATCTTGTCCACCAGGACTCATTACTAACCTTGCACCTTCCTGCCTGCTCTCCCTTGCTTCCCTACCCTAGTGTGATGTGTGTGTAAATTCTTGGAGCTGTGCTTGCCTTCTTTTCTCCACACTGAAAGGTGAGAAGGGCCTTCCCTTTAAGCCTCCCTCCACCATGACCCTCCTGCCTACCTGGGACCGGAGAATATGGTCAGAAATTCTCACACGTGTTTCTACTAGCTATCCTAAACTGATGAAGTACGCCAATTTCGGAAGAATATTTCTCTAAATAAATCAGAACAGATAGATCTTTCCAAGGATGGTATTGAAGACACCTGGAGTTGTTTCAGCCTTCATTTTTCTGTGTGTCACTTTTCTTCAATGGGTACTGTATAACCTCAGTTTTAATTTTTCCATAATGTATGACATTATCCAGGTTTGGAACTGAGGTTTCATTTGTTATATTTAATTTAGATGTTTCCTAGGCACATAAAGATCACAGAGGTCTATTAATCTCATTAAATGTTGAATTTCTTGTTCTTAAGGTAAGAACACAAATGTCCACTCTTGTTGACTTCTGTACCTTAGGCTGGCTCATTCCACACACCCACTCAGGTATCAATTTTATGTAAATTGCCCACACATTTTTATCCCTAATACCAAATCACTGTTTTTTTACTCCCCTCTCCCTCACAAATTTGACATATGTTTTACAATCCATAAATATTTGTTGAATGAATAAAAAATCATTTACATGATGTTTCTAAATCCTACATAAAAACATGAAAAGAAACAATAACATTATTTTAAGCACATTCCAAAACTCTAGGACCTAGCTTCCTTTGGTCTAAAGTTAGACGTTTTTAATTTTCATTTTGAGACTGGTTAGTTATTTCTACATATTCAAGAATGTTTGCTCAAGAGTTGACTTTAGTCTTTCACTGTAGATCTTATGTGTTGTATTTTCTGCTATTAAGCCCCTTTAGCCATAGAAGGGAAGACACTCTCATCATAAATGTAGACTTGCCTTTCCTCCTGCTATGTTTCTACTCTCCTTGGACTCCCTGAATGCCTACTCACTGTCATGAGACTGTGGAATTCTGAAGGAGGAGTTGACTCACAGCAAGATAAGTAAAGCAATGAACTCATTGGATTCACTGGTTTGATCATGTGCTCCTTTTCCTCTAGGGAAAATGTACCCTTAATAGAATGATGGAATGGTTTATTGAAAACTCTGCAGTGACACCAGCTGGGGGCTTCATATTATGAGATTTGGATCCTGGTTGTAAGACATGTATTTACTCTGAATGAATGACCTATATAGGAAGCAGTTTGATACCTTTTTGTAGCCTACATAAGGGCTCAAAAACCAAGTGATAAGGGTTCATCTGTCACTGTTTTCCTAATAAATCAGTTGGTAATAAATGTGCTTTCTTTCCCCAACTGTAGGAGCTGCTGCCTTAAATGTTGTTGTACTCTAGAAATGATTGCTTCTATACAAAAATGCTTTCCTTCAATTATAAACAGAGCCAGAGGCTATTTGGGGTCCCTACTGCCTTTAGATGAACAGGCCAAAATAGTTACAGAGTTATCTTTGATAATCCATACTGGCCATCAAGGAGTGGCTATTATACACTAGGGACAGGGAAGAGTGTGTATAGTATTTGAGGTATTCCCTGTGATTCTCAAAACCCTCAATAATGGAGATCAGGCCATTTTACCAGTTAAAGAACCCTGACCAGTTAAGGTGATAATAATTTGCAATGGAGACTCACAGAAGGGAGTCATAAATATCAGTTATGTCTAAGTAACCAGTTTTAAAAGTGAGTACTATACCCTCTAGTTTCTATCCGGTCTTCCTTTTGTGCAATTATGTGTATACATTTACTTAGGCTAAATTTTAAATTTATACGATTTATTAACTTCTTTTTTTCTCTTCTTTGTTCTATTGTGTTGTGTAGCATGTTTTAGAAATGATTAACTATCTTATTGAGTCCATAACAGAATAGAAAGAATTGTGATAAAATCTCAAGAATCAACGTCACCCTGAGATCCTAATCTAGATACAGATTCATTAACTAATAAGATTTTAAGTTTTCTTCCATTGGCAAGAGTGAATTTTTAGAAACACAGGTTGGATATTCCTTACCTGAAATTCTTGGGACCAGAATGTTTTCAAATTTCAGAGTTTTTATTCAGAATATCCACGTAGAGTTTACTAGTTGAACACCCCTAATCCGAATTTTTGTTCAGTGTCATGTTGGCACAGAAAAAATTTCTGATTTCAAAGAATTTTTGATTTTGGATTTTTGCATTAAGGATGTTTAAACTACATGGGGGCATTCATTATACCAGCTAGGAGCAAGGTACTGGGCAGCTAAAGGGGTGGACTGTAGAGCACATTTGTACTTTGTATTTGCTGTCCACAATCCAAATTCCCGGTCCTATTTTGGGGAAGTCTCCATTTTTTATGAGTCCTGAAAGAGGGGAAAAAACTATTTCTGCTTAAAATTTTAAAGGCTAGGTGCTTAATGATCCAGTGCAATTGGCAGCTGAGAAGCAGGTACCTGGCTTAGGTTTGGCCAGTCTTTCTTGGTTGGCCTGGATTTAATTTGAGGCTGGTGGCAGAGATGCAAAGAAGTTATAAGTAGTGAAATAAATTTTGCACCAAGGAGCACCTCGGTTGTAGAAGCCATTGTATCTTTACTCTTTAGTGAACATGAAAGTACTATCACTTCTGGGCCACTCCAATGTGTAGTATGGCTGCTCTCTGCCTTCCCTTGTTTTCTAAAGTCTTCTGAGCCCAATCCCCAACTCTCTGGCTTTCACGGAAATTCTGGAAGGTATCTACAGTTGTTTGTTTGTTGGTTTGGTTTGGTACTGGGAATTGAACTTGGGACCCTGCACTTGTGAGGCAGGTGCCGGAACCACTGAGCTAAATTTTCTACAGTTTTAATAAGTTATTTTTCTGCTAATGTTATCCTCAGTCACTTTCTGCTTTTTTATTTTTCCAACTAAGAAGTGTGATTTATGCACTGAGGAGTCCACAAGGAGTACATTAAATCTCCATTTCTGGAAGATGAGCATTCTCAGCCCACTGGCATGTGGGACTTGGCTTTGTTTCCTAAGCAACACCAGAATCCTACTCATTCAGAAGTCTCCAGAAAAGCCTGCTTGGTTGTGCAAAAGAAAGGTCTATATACAGATGTTTATCCTCAGCAGTTGAGGAGTGAAATTAGTCCTGTGGTTGCCCTGACTACATGTGAGTCACACAGTCTCCATTTTCTGAGTCATAGGAAAACCTCAGGTAGGCTGTGCAGCCCCAGGAAACTTATGTGGTTTATTTTTTTACCCTGATGTTGCAATAGGAATATGATCTGTAAACCCTGCCTGCTGGCCTCAAAATTAAAAAAAAAATGTTTTAGCATAAAGATTTTAAAACAAAGAGCAAACCAAAGAGGGGGCAAGTAGAAGGAAGTGAGATCCAAAGATAGGTGGTGGTCATTCCATTCACAGAGGTAAAAATGACCAAGGATGGGCAGTTTTTTGACCCCTTAGGTTGGAAATCAACAAGAAGCTTATTACATAAAAAGGAGAAAAAGGCGAGTTTCCAAATTAGCAAAAAATAGATGAATCCTTTTTGGAACTTGTGAGATCATTAGCTAGTCACAGGGCTTAGCCAAAAGAGACAATTTGAATAGTCTAGTTGTTTGCTGGAGAAAAAGCATATAGTTGCCTGGTTTTTTAAATATGAAAAATGTGGTTATTCCAAATTCTCACGAATAGGGGAGAACTATTGAACATGTAACCATGAAAGTCAAATCAGACAATAGAGCAAAAATAGGGCCTGCTCGTGATTTTAGGCAGATGAGTGAATTCCATTTTAGATTGAATTGGACCTGAAGGGTGCTGAAGTTCAAACATTGAAAAGAAATTTTATGGCAGGACCAGAGATGGAAAAGGTCAGCATTTAAGAAAATATGTATATACAAAATTATGTCATGAGGTACTTACTATATAGATATAGAAAGACTAGTTGGGGCCATTGAAGTGCAGAAAGTAATTATATGAAAGGTGAAAATAAGGGCACATTGCTGGGGATGAGCACAGTATTTCAGTTTATGCTTATCTGTGGTAATCCTTTATAATAGTGTCAACGATTAAGGCTTGTAGTTGAGTAAGAAAATGCTTGAAATTAGTCCGGCCTGGTTTCAAATCCTAGTTCAGTCTTTGTATTTGTTTGCGTGGGCTGCCATAACAAAGTACCACAGAATGAGTGATATAAACAAGAGAAATTTATTTAACAAAACAATGCAGACTGGGTGACATAAACAATAGAAATTTATTTTCTCGTAGTTCTGGAGGCTAGAAACCCAAGATGAAGGTGTAGACAGGGTTATTCCTTTGAGACCCCTGAGGAAGGATCTATGGTCTGTTTTGCTTGGCTTGTGAGATGGCTGCCTTCTTTGTGTGTCTTCCCATCATTTTCCCTGTGTGCATGTCTGTGTCCAGATTTCTTCTCTCTCTTTTTTAAGAACACCTGTCATATTGGATTGGACCATACTACTTTCCTTATTTTAATTTACTTACCTCTTTAAAGAACCTATTCCCAAATACAGTCACATTCTGAGGTACTGAGGGTTAGGACTTTAATATATGAATTTGGGGGAAGGCACAGTTCAGCTGTAAAACTCCCTGTGTTTTCTGGGGCATATCAGTTCTCCTGAGACATCTTCTTTATCTCTAAAATAGGGGTGAAAGGTTGTTGAAAGATAAGAGAGAAGTCACCTACAATTGGGACAAATATAGTCAAAACTAAAAAAATCAAATGCTTGTATTCTTGTGATAAAGCATAGCATGAATTACAGTTAAAAGCACAGAAAAGGAAATCCTTGAACACGTTAGAATTATATTACCTCTGGACTATCAGTGAGCTCAGAAAAATTCCGGTGCTTCACAAAGCATGTCTTTGACCTTCGTGAAAGGGATGTCTTGGAACAGGTGTCATCTCCCTTTTCGTGACCCATTTGGGTAGTCAATATCTTACTCGGCCGGGAAAACAGGCCTCTGGCTAGAAAAAGTAGGCTGAGTTTCCTACCTAGATTCTGTTTTGGGTGAAAAAAACAAACAAACAAAAAGGAAGTGAACCAAAAAATCTCAAGTATATTATGTCTTGGATACAGGCAACCTGTTCTTACCATTTTCAGACCAGAGGGCTCCTTTGCAGCTTTCACCAGGTTGAGCCTGTAGGAGGCAACGCTCAGCTGAGAAGCCAGCAGAGGGCAGCAAAGCGCCAGGCAGTTGGAGCAGGTGGCTGTCTCTCTAGAGCCTTGCTTCTCATTTCCCTGCACGTTAGAACCTCCCGCAAGCTTTAAGAGCTTCTGATGTCCACGTTGTGTAACTAATTGCAGTTGAGAACAATTAAGTAAAAAAGAGAGAGCAAGAGGTAGAGGATATACTGGAGAGTTTGCTGTAGCCATGTACCAGGCCATTAGAAGACTATTAGAACTTTGGAAATTTGGGAAGGAGTGGAAAATTTCAAAAAGAGTGAAAAGCATCCAAGTTTGTTATTCAAATTATAGCTATCATCCTAGAGAAAAAGGCTTTGTATTTCTGAATTGTGACCAGATTAAAAAGATTTTGTTTAGTTTGAAGATTCTCTTTCTGACACATTGGATTTGTTAGAATTGCTGATAAATGAGATGATATTCAATAAAAGGATGCAGATGCAAAATGAAAGCAGAGTATGAATGAAAACAAAGGTAGATATTACTCACAACACAGGCATAGGCAGGAGCTCATAGGGGCAGGGAAAATATTCAGTCCAGAGCCCCATGAGGAGGCCAGCTCACTAATGGGGCCCAGGCACACCTTTGGGGAATAAAGTCCTTCTTATTTAAGAGAAAGACAATGGGAAGAAAGTTCAAAGAAGTACTTATGAGCCCTGATATCTACAAAAATGTACAGAGAGTGGTTTTTAGAGTATTTGAGGAAGAAGAGTTACAGTTTGTAGACATAAAAGATAATAGAAGAAGAAATTCTGATTTTATCTCCACATCTTCAGCTCCTGAAGCGTTAGAGTATGGGCCAGGTGAGTTTGCCACAAACATGAGAAAAGGCATTTCAACAATTGAAACTGCTGAAAAGTATGACTTCAGCCGTAGTAGATGATGTGAGGTAGAGGTCTTAAGATTCTGTTTGTCAATCATTTGAAGAAGGTAAATTTTGTACTGTGTCCCAAATAATATTGGACATTTTTTGGCTCTCTGTTGTCCTTGAGTTTTAAAAAATTGTCAGTTATGAAAACTTTAGCATTAACAACACACATATATTTTACTTTGAAGCAGTAATCTTCAAAATTTTGCATACTTCAGAAGGTCTGTTAGAAGATCAAGATACCTGGGATCCCAGAGTTTTTGACTCAGTGCCTTCAAGATGTTGTGAGGTGTTTTTTTTTTTAATTTCCCAAGTGATGCCAATTCTGCCGATCTGCAGACTACACTTTGAGAATCATTGCTTTAAAGGAAAACGTTCCTACTATTCTGGCAGAGGATAACTCATGACTGTGGAGGCACAGGAGAATGTTTACTTCTCTGATTAGCACAGGGGTTCTATGTAGGAGCCACTTGGAGACCATTAGAAATGCTAAAGTCCAGATTCTACTCCAAGAGCCTGTTGTGATTGCCTTTATGAGTAGCCTTGGTACTGGGGTTCTTAAATCTGCAGCGAACTCAAATATGCAGCCAGAATTGAGAGCCACTGGTAAACTCACCAACATCCTGGCTCTGTTGAGTCTTTCTTGTGTTTTGACTCAGAACTTATGGAGTCTAGATGATGAATCTCAGCTGACATCTGCTTCAAGCTGTGTCTGGGTCACCACTGTTTGAAGCACCTCCTGGGGATCACCTGATTTAAACTTCACAATGAGAAATACTTCATTCATTATTCCTACAGATACTGTCTAGGGCCCAAAGCTCTGTGACAAAATATGAAAATAGTTGAGACCCTACAGAGCCCATTGAATCCCAAACAGAAAAGGAAAAACTGCAAAGTTATCATTTCAATTTTCAATTAATATTAATTTATATTGATCATTTTAATAATAAATAATAAAACTCCCTTAGATATTTTTAAATGGTCATTTATATTTAATAAGGAATGTAAGCATTTTACAAATATGCTTACTATTTTGTAAGACTCTCAAAGGGCTTAGTGTGTATGAATATCTTAAAATGAGCCTTACAACTTTATTTGATGAAATTATTGTTAACCTTATTTTTATGAATGACAAAATGAAGCACAGAAGATTTAAGCAGTTTAAGATACAGGGATATGTATGGGGTGAAGAAGAATTTAGACTCAGAAATCATAATTTTGTAAATCAAAGTAATGTAATGCCACAATGTAACATAAGAGATACATTGTTCAAATGTACAAGACAGTATGTGTCTTTTGAAAACCACTGCCCAGGGAAATTGTAATGGACTTGCAATTTGGGGCTGTTTTAAAGCTTGTGGAGAATCTCTGTATCATTAAGTTCTTTGGCTTATAAATTCAATAGGGCAGAACTGCTGCATGCAGGTGCCCACAGGGTACTTGGCACAGTTAGAGGCTTGTGTGGTTACACAAACTTTGTTACAGTGCTATCCAGGGAGTTGGGTGAGGGCAGGCCTACATCAGGGCCATTAATCCTCAAATCTTGGGTAATAACACAGACCTTGATAAATACTGCCTAAAAAGAAGAAAAGGAAGAGGATGCCCTTGCTTCTTTTTAAAATCATTAGCTCTTGAGTGTGTGTGTCTTCGGGGGCGGGGGGAGAAAGAGAAAGAGAGAAACTTCAGCCCAGAGCATATCCTAATCCTCCTGCCAGTCAGTAGCAGAACCAAGACTAGAAGATAGAGTCAATGACCATGGATATGATACCTCCTGGCATTTCCCATAAGCCAAATTTCTGCTATGAGATGAGTCCAGTTTCCACCATAGGAGGTTTTGCAAAGTGTTCTGAACTCCTGACCTTAATGTGGGAGACTGCATATGCTCTCACAACAGGTAAAGAGAAAATATTAAGCAGATAGTTCAGCAGGTAAATATTTATTTTCAGAAATGTTCACTCTCGGGCATGCAAGCTGATCATCTCACATTTGGAATTTGTTCTCCTCTCCTGCCATCTGGTGGTGCTTCTGAGCCACATTTTCCTGCAGTTGTCCCCAATCCCAATAGTCTTTTCCACACAATTTGCTCAGATCACCAAATACATTCATAGGTGATTTTGCATTTTTAACTTGATGTTTAGAACAGAACAGTGGCTTATGGTTACTTTTATATACCAGATGATTTTATTTCTGCTAAATAATTTGCTTCTAAAATTTAACTATGTGACATTAAATAATATGGCCATGAATATAAACCAATCAACATTTTATTTAGAATGAAAACTCAAGACATGCAATTCTACTAAATTGGGTATTTATTTAAACATATGAATCAGTAGTTGCTGTGGCACCAGGGCTGGAGAGGAAACATTGTCTTCTCAAAATTCCCTCTCAGAATGAGAACAAGAGTGCTGAGACTATGGCTGACTCCCTCAGGTAGTGCAGCATTACCCTTGAATGAATGAAAGACAAACTCATGGACAGTATTAGAAATTGTCTGTTAGATCCATGGCTGGGGTGCTCCTTGACTTCTTTTTCGCCCTCCAAAAGTCATGGAGATTTTATGTACAATCCCATCTCTCTAGTTTCTATGAAGAAATAAGAAAGTTTGCAAATTGGCTCACCCTTTGGGAGGCCAGTTCCCTAAACCCTCCTTGTTGGTCCTCTGCCCACCAGATGTGGAGAGTTTCCTCTTAAACTCCAGTCTGACAAATGTTTCCCTGTGAAGCCAGGGTAACCCTACCATGCAGTGAAGAAAAGCCCTGCTTTACAGAAATCAAACACAGAACTATAAATGAAAAGAGGGCACTCCAAATTATCATATCCGTAACTTCAGATCAAACTAACAAGTAAAGGAATGAAAAACAGAAAAATCAAATTTACTTGTTGGGAGAGTTAACTGAATATTAGGGTTGCCAAATGTCAACATTTAGTTGGTGTTTATTTTTAACACACCAGGCAACCAGTACAAAAAAGTACTGAAGATGATTGATTAATTAAAGGACACAATGTATACCAAATACTTGAAAATGAATTTGGAAATTCTTAGTTAAAATATTTTAAGTATTGATATTAATTTTTAGTAAAATGGTTAGTTTGCTTAAAAACAATGTAGTTTACTGATTAAGGAGATAATGAACACTAAAGTGCTTGAAAATTATTAGTTTTACCTTATTTGTTCTATTTCTACTTTCTCTGAATTTCAAACTCATTTTTCCAGTCCTATTTGTATGATGCTTATGGGTGGGATGAAAAATAAAGTATCCTAAAGTCTTTCATGAAATTGTTTTAATTGGTACCAGTATGCTTCTTGTCTTAATGTGCAATATATTTTTGTAATGTTTTATTCAAAAGCTTTTAGTTTCCTCAGCAAATGTTTCTTTACCCCGAAAGCCAAGCTACTTTTTTTCTGCTTCATGTTATAATATAATTTTAGATCTTGAAGACAATACTGTAACAAAAAATTATCTACCTTAACGATAGGAAACTAAGAGACAGAGAAGTACCTTAATTTCATGAGACCTGAACTAGGACAGGAGGTAAAATGATGTTCCAGGTTTGTAGCCTTCATGTCCAGTGCAGTAGCTTATACAATTTTAAAGAAAATCCAGGTACAATCAACAATACAAATTTCATCATTTGCGGCAAATAAAGTCAACACTCTAGAATAGTACTTCTACATTTGGCCAATTCCTCATGAAGCCCTTCATATGGGCATTTCTTGCTCTAATTTGTAAGTTATTTCAGGACTATAGCAGCATTGGCATGTTAGGATGATGGCAGAACACTCCTTAACATGAATTTTCCTCTATGAGAATGTCTAAGTCTAGTCCAGTTGCTATAACAAAGAACTATAGCCCAAGTGGATTATAAACAACAGAACTTTATTTCTCACAGTTCTGGAGCTTGCGAAGGCTATGATCAGGCTGCTGGCAGACTCAGTGACTGGTCAGGGTCTACTTCCTAGATCATAGATGACCATATTTTTGCTGTGTTCTCATGTGGCAGAGGGACAAAGGAATTCTCTCAGACCTGTTTTCCCTCTGAGATGAATTGCATTCATGTGGGCTCTGCTTTTCTGACCTAATCATCCCCAAAAGAGCCCACCTCCTAATCCCATCATTGGGGACTAGATTTCAGCATATGAGTCTTGAGAGGACACAAACAATAAGACCACACCAGAGATCTGCTGGACGTATCTGTCTATGTACTGCTAGGTCCAGAAATCCCTAGACATCTACTAAATTAGTTCCCAAGGCAGCATAGCCTCCTGGGTCATGTGAAGAAAGTACCGTAGAGGATAGAGGTTGGAAGGAACATCCTGGAAACCAGGAGCAAGAAGCCACAGGACAAGGAACAAATAGGACTCCACTAACCCAAGTGGCCAGTGTTACTGCAGGTAATGGTGACATTTTATTTGTGTTGTTTTCAACTTTGCTTTTTTAAAAAATTGCCTTTTCATCTTGTAGCCAGAACATTTCCAAGAGAAGATTTTCTAAATTTCTGGATTGTAAACTAAGATTGGGGACGGTATAGTTCCATGACACAGTCTTGCCCCCAAGCTTACTATGGCATTGGCTTCCGGGAGTAGTTCTGACACCACTTCAGAAGTTATGTTTTTAAAAATAAAACATGAAATCACTTGCCTGCTTGCTGATCAGTTTATTGCTTTTCACCAGATACCTTTAGCTTTTAGATGAGAATTCAATGCACTTGAAAGTACAAAGCAATCCTTTAGAGAATGCACACAGCTCGGTCAAATACATTTGCTCATAAAAACTTCTGGCTTTTCAATAAGCACTGAACTGGAGATAGGTATATTCTTAGTGCATGTCACTAAAAACACTCATATAAAACCCCCTCTAGCTATTCCAGTTTAGGCCTATTTACAATATAGCTTTTGTTCAGCAGTTTTATTTTAATCTGAATGTGCAAAGACTTTCAGCAACTGTTCTTTATGGGCCTGCATGCCACATAATGTTGACAAACCAGCATTTTATTGATGCATAAAAGCCTTCCTAGCCGAACAAGTAGGCATAGCTATCTATTTTTCCTCTTAATATGAATATGAATCTTGTGCTTCCTAGTTGAGTTTTTTGAAACCTCAGAGAGGGGTGAGTTGTCTTTAACTTTCTAGGAAATACATTTGGTTTGATTCTACAGCTTATCCTTTGCAAGGTTCTGCATTTGACTGCATTCATTCTTACTCCACTTCACCCTTTTTAAAAAAATCAGAGCCATGTCCTATTGATGGACAACCGAGTTTTAATGTTTTAGGCCTAGAAACTCAGAGGGCTCTAGTGGAAGCCAGCTGGCAGGCTAGATGCCTGGCCACCCTGAGACCACCCTGGAGGAGATGAGCATGGGCACTTGGGTCCCAGTCCATAGCTGGCTGGCACCTGGGCAGAAGCAGCGTGGAAGGGACTGGACAGAGAGAAGCTGCTCCTGTCATGGTGGCTGGGAAGCAGGTAAGTCAAGGGAAGGGCCAAGGAGGGAGATATACCCTTCCAGGCCACACCCACAGTGACTCACCTCTTGGACCAGACCCTGCCTCCTAACAGCAAGTCAGATGTACCCCCTCCCCCATAACTTAGTCACTTCTGCATCCCTGCCTCTGGGCTCTTGGGGCTTTGGGAGGACATCTAGGTATAAACCATGACTAGCTACATCTCCAGCCCTCAGGTATTTTATTATAGCAACAGAAAGTGAACTAAGACAAGTGGTAAAGCTTTCTAGCATCCCTCAGACCACACATACTGGATATTAACATCTCTGCTCATCCATCTCATCACTTTGAACAATCAGTTTTTTAAAAAAATTAGTGCATGTTAATATTACATGATGATTGGATTTATTTTGGGTGATGTTTGGGTGATTGATTTTGGGTGAAGTTGATGGATGCATTTCATATATCTCCATCAATGTCAATGTCATTGCCCTGCCCCCCACCTCTCCCTTCCCACTTGTCTCCTTCCCCATCTTCAGAAATCTGCCTCCCGGTTTCCTGAGCTCTCTCCTTTATTTTAATTATTTACTTATTCATTTATGTATTTGTATGTTTCTTGTGTAGGAGAAAATGTGCAATATTTAACTCTCCAGGCCTGGCTACTTTTAGTTAACACGATGGTTAACATGAATATCCCTGAGCAGTTTGTCAATGCTGCTGTCTTCAGATCACCATGTTCAGGAGCCTCTAGGTTCCCAGGGCCAGAGTAGAACTGGAGCTTCTCTCAGGTAGGTCTCTGCCTTAGGCTCCCAGGCCACGCCTCTGTCACATCTTCCTTGACAAGCTCAGCCCCTTCCTTCTCTCTTGTGGCTGGTTCACTTGGCTCTCAATTATGGTTCAGTTCTCCTGGTCTCCCTCCAGCCCATGATTTTAGCAATGTCCAGGGTTCAGAAAAGGGACAGCCTCAGCTAGCTCCAGTCTGGTGTCCTCTCTCTACCTTGAATGCTCAGACAACCCAGCTGCCATGTTTTCCTGGGCTTCTCTCAGCCTTGCGCTTCTCATCAAGGTGTGTAGGATGCTGGGGAGATTCGGTGGGGAACAAAAGCCCAGGCCCGGTCTGTTCAGACAGTGGCTCACTCAGAGCTTGCCCCTTGGCTGTTTCTGCCTCATGCCTTAGCCTCATTCTGGATCTCAGCTGTCTGGGTTGGTGCTCAGGACACCACCACACCCCTGTGTCTCTTCCTGCCTCGACTATCCCAGGATGTGGGAGACCCTCCCTTGTGTGGATACTGTATCTTAGTCTCCCGATCCCAGCAGATGGCCACTGGGTTGAGCCTGCCCGGAGGGTGGCAGTGGGTCCAGTGAGTCCTAAGGTGACTTCCACTTGCAGCAGGTTTTTCCTCTGGAGGATTTTGGATATTTCACAAAATGGGACAGCAAGCAGTGCTCAGATGGAGCTGCAGTGTCACTTCTTGTTCTCTTTCTTTCTTGGTTTCTTTCTTTCTTGGTTTCTTTCTTTCTTCCTTCCTTCCTTTCTTCCTTCCATTTATTTTTAGTCATTTTATTTTGTCAGTTATTAATTTTTATTAGCGCATAATAACTGCATTCATCACGGGGAGTTGGTGCGTGTACATAGCACATCTCCATTCTTCTTTCATCCCCTCCCTTCCCTTCCCCTTTCTCCCCTCCTTCATCTCTTGGTCCCCTTCCCTTTTGGAAAAGATTGATCTCCCCGCTTCCTATTATCTACTTTTATTTTGCTCTTTATTTATATTTTGGATTTTTCATATATGAGAAACCACACAATGTTTAAGCTTGTGTGTCTGATTTGTTTCAGCTAACATTATGGCCTCAAAGTGCATTCATTTTCCTACAAATGACTCATGTTCCATCCTTCTTCATGGCAGAGTACTATTCTCTCATGTAAATATCACATTTTCTTTATCCATTCATCTGCTGATGGGCATATAGGCCACTTCCAAGATTTAGCTTTTGTGAATTCTGCTGCTATAAACACGAGTATACATGTATCACTGTAATATGATGTCTTTAACCCTTGCAGACATAGGCATAAGCAAGGACTTTCGGGATAGTGTCCCAGTGGCACAAAAAATGGTGCCAAGAATCAACAAATGAGATTGTATCAGACTACAAATGTTCTGTACAACAAAGGAAACAAATTTGCTGTCTTGTGCAGCTTGCATTCCTATGGGCATTTTGCTACCTTCCCTTGCAGTCTTGTACCTACTAAGCTGGGTGAAGGCCTCAGAATGACCTATTAGTGCTGGTGCCTCTGGACTATATGATCAAATCTCCCAAGTACACGCTTTTGGTAGCTAAAGGAGGGAAGTTGGCGAGTGATTTAGGTGCATGTATCTGATCCTGTTTTTGAACAATTGGAAGTACCTCCATTTTACAGGAAGTAGAATAGGTTACTTCCTAGCTGATTCCATCAAGTAGAGCTGTGTGTGGAGAGAACAGGAGAACAGATTGACCTGGAGCTGGTCAGTGCCGGGTTGGACTTCCTCGTGCCACCGATCAAATCAGCAGCCACTTTCAGCCACTCATTTAGCCACTTTAGCACTCTGTTTTTCTATCTGAAAGTGGGAGATGATAATTACGAAGTTTCAAATAAATTATATATATGAAATTCTACCCATTATAGGAAGTTAACATATACCAGGTACCTGGTGATAATCCAAGGAATTCTGATGATTCTGTGATTATTATGTATCAAATATAAGTACTTACCCCAAATTTTTATGTACACTTTGTTGTTTTCCCTAAATTAGTTAACTACGGATAGCATGATGCACAAAACTAGACTAAATCTCATTTTGTTTACTTTTTACTTCTCTCAAAAGTATAGATTATATACAAAAAAAGTACAAGTCTTAAATCTATTTTTTCAGATGTATACACAATGTAACTGCCATCTAGAATATTTCCTGTCCTACAGGTGGCTGCTTCATGCACCTGCTCTGCCAATACCCCCCCTCCAGAAGTAACCATGAATCTTGCTCTACCTTTACTGAAAAATTATATCAGACTTGAATTTCATATCGATGGAATAATATGGTATGTTCTATTTTGTGTTTAATTGCATGTCTATGAATTTTATGAATATTTTATATTATCATTGTAAAGAACAGTCTTGGACTTTAACAGGAAAGTGTTATTTTTGAAGAAGGAGTATATCTCCAGCCTTAATAAAGCTATCCGGTTTTTTAACATTGTCTGCATGGACTCCCTCTCCTTCGTGTTCTTTTCTGAATCTTTTCCTATTTGTCATATCTGTGATTAACTCCTCTTCATGTTTGCTGCTTGCGGGGCCTACTCATCATATCTAATAACATCATCCAAGTCTGTTTTCATTTCATAGTGCTATTAGACAAACAGTAATGCTTTGTATTTCAGCAGCGAAGCATGAAAGAGCACAGGGAACTGAAATTTTCACATGTCCAGTGGCGATGGCTCTCTGTTACCCCAAGGGTGAAAGTGATTGATTTCTGCATTGCTGATTTCATCATTCAATTTGATTTCTTTGTGGAGCAGTGTTGAATGTCCCCCAGGGTCAAGTTTTGGAGTATTTTTACATTAATTACTACAGATGAGGAGGAAGTGAAAAAGCCTAAAACACAGGAGAAATAGATTTAAGTGCCCTATAATATGGCTAACATGACTCTATTCCGTGAAGACCTGGCACAAAGCTGACACTACTTTATCCTGTAGGTATTGGGTTCTCAGGACCTGATGTCATTACACATTTAAATGATATGACCAGTGAATTTTGTTCTATTTTCATGCTAAATAAGAATTTTCTTTGCATAGATTGTGCAACCTGATTAACTGATAGGAAGGATTGTACACATGAGTTTCACTGGGCTGAGCTGGTACCTCTGATCAGAACAATTCTGATGCACTGAAATTTATGGGTTGGTTAGGCTGAGGGCCTGACACCAAGACAGGATGTGTGGGTAACCTGTCCCAAGCACTGTGCTGCTGAGGATGCTGTGCTGCTTTGTCCATATCCTGCTATCAGGACTGATGGATTTATTCACCCAGCTGTTCGGGAGGTGGCACCTGTCACTTCTCTTCGGTTTGGCTCTGCACAAGACAGTTATCCTGCCCATAGTCATGCTCCTTCCCAGGGCAGGTAACACTGAATAATTTTCTTTTTATCTTTAAAATAACAATTTGCTCACAATATACCTTGGGGTTTTTTGTTTATTTGATATTTTTAAACCCTTGTTAAACCATGCTGAACTGGCATCCATATATTTATGTTCCACTAAATTTGGAACATTTTTGGCCATTATTTCTTCAATTATGCATTTTTTCCACCTTATTCTCTTTCTCTCCTCTGAGACTCCAATTCTAAGAAAGTACATATTTGGTTCATAGTCCTGAAATTTAGTTTAAAATATTCTTTGTCAAAGATGTTGATATTTGAATCTATGTGCTATTCATTTATTATACCCCTTCCATGGGTTAATGTTCTGAAGCCTTATAAACTGAGTGACTATGATATGTATTTTAATGCACATTTCAATTCCTTTAAAGGGATTTACTGTCTTTTTCACAATTATTTTTCCTTTGGACATTTTCCATGTGATTATAAGATTTGGAATTTTCTAGGGAATTTTTGTATGGGGGCAGGCATGTTACTAAAAGCCACTACTGAGAAATTAAAGGGTTGTGATCTGAAACTCGTAATGGACTTAAAAAGCACCTTTGTTGTGTAAATGATTTGTACAACTAAGTGAAATCTGCTCAGGCCAGAGGAAATCCTACTATCTCTTAGTTTAAGTATTGGAAGTATTTGCTGCTTCATGTCCTCTTCATAAATCCAAGTTATCTTAATTCAGTGTAATATTTCCACTTTAGTCAAGGATAAATATATCATCAGCATGTGTTGGCTGCAATGCAGTTAGGTCTATGGTGGTGTTGTATAAAATGGCTTTAGAGTGATGACAGACTTTGGAACTGTCAAGGATTGGTACAACACCCTATTGGTTCTCTATCAAACTATGTACACAAATAGGGCTCTAACTTGGTTTTTAAATACTTTAAAAAAAAATTCCACCCACCAGTACTAAATGGTGTTTTCCTGAGGATTGAACAGCTTATGTTCTGCTGATTTTGTTTTTAAATAGGCAGTATTCTGGGGGAAATTACTATTACTACACATCAGAAAAAAAGAAAAATTTCAAAGTACTAATAATTTGGAACTTCAGAGTAATCCATGCCCCAGGCTATGCTCTGCAACTGGAGACAGGTGTTCAGCTAGAGCACCACTTCCTTGTAAAATATAGCTTGCCTGCAACAAAAGTAGAGTGCTTACATAGAGAAGGAAAGGAAGAGTATAAGAATCATACACGTGTGGAAACAGCACTAGGATAATGGAGGAATTAGGTGAGGAAGGGAAAGAACAAATATTTGGGACTATGTTTCTGATCCGTTCTGGTTACTTTTTAATATTCTAGGATGGGATGTGTTCAATCTGGCCAGCTAAGAAACAGACAATAACACAGCATTTTAATAGATAGTACTTTAGGGCAGTTGTTTTCATTAAATGATTACTATTTAGTGTTTTTTAAATATTACATGCTATTATATATACATATTAGAATGGTATGTTTTAAATTACTGGTTATACCTTTACCCATTTTATATAAAACCCATTCTGATCACATTTTTGTTTTTGTACTTTGTATCTTTATTTATTAGTACATGTTTACAGTATGTAATGATTATGTTTATCATGGGAGTTTATACATGTACATAACACGTTAATTTTTGTCCCCCTCCCTTCCCTCTGTGCTTCCCTATTTGCAAAAGCTCTATTTCCATTTTTTCAAGTCTTTTCTAAAAATCCCTTTTCCCTTCCTTCCCTCCCCACTCCCTCCTCTCTTGTTCACCTTCCCATTGAAAGAATCTCCCTACTTCCTAATAGCTCCCTTTGATTTTGCTCCAGGTTTCTCATATGAGAGCACACTTCGATTCATTGTTTTGTACCATGAATTTGAATCTTCTACTTTTTTCAACCCTTATTATGGTGAATATTTGAGAGTTCACAGTGATATCTTTTGCTGTGTCCTCCCTAAAACCCAGAGAACAGCTAATCATCACTAATCATCACCTGTAGACAAAGATTTTGACAGCATCCCTATCCTGAATTCAATAGGTGCTAGTGGAACCCACCCCTGGTTGTAACAACTAAAAATGTTTGCAAACATTGCCAGATGCCCTGTGGGGGAAATGTTGTCTCCTGATGAAAAACACTGCTATAGAGATCAGCAAATATCATATAACTGTATATTAAGACAGAGAAAATATTTTAAAGTTCAAAAGTAAGCAATGGTATTATTCCTTTGTATTAGGAACAGGGCCGGGGATTTAGCTCAGTGGTTGCGCTGCCTGCCTCGAAGCGCAAGGACCCAAGTTTGATCCCCGGTACCAAAAAAAAAAAAAAAAAAAAATGTATTAGGAACATATCACATTTTCAGAATCTCTGAAGTCAAGCACTGTTTCAGGAAAATATTTTATTACATTCTTGGTGAAATAAATAATATATTTGTTATTTATTTATTTGCACTATTTATTTAGAGACAGGGTCTCACTATGTAGTTCAAGCTGGCCTTGAACTCACTATGTAGCCCAGGCTGGCCTCAAACTCCCAGCAATCCTCCTGCCTCAGCCTCCCAAGTGCTGGGATTACTGATGTGTACTACCACGCCTGGCTTTTATTTTTTTTTGAGGCATGATCTTGCTAAATAATATAATATTGAAAGTAAACAAAGTAAAAGAGTCTCTTACCTGTTTGTACCTATAGGCATCTATTTATTTCATTTGGCAAACACTTTCGCTATTCCTCCAAAATGGAACATTCACTTGGAAGATTTAGCCCTCTAATTCAATTCAACTTAATCCTATTCTATTAAGACCAAGAACTATTGCCAGAAGGACATTGCCAGTTTGGTAACATTCCAAAAACCCTCTCTAGTTCTAATAAAATTGTACAACCTTTTAAGAGAATAATAAGTTGCATGTGTTCATCACAAGAAAAGAACTTTATCATATAGAAATGAAAACATAGAAACAATATTTATGACTTACAAAACCATCAGGAAAAAGGAGTGTAAATAATGGATGGGGGACAGGAACTATGTACTACCAGTATTTCTTCATATTTGAGGGGACCTCAATCTCAAACTTGTTACCAAACTGCATCAGTATCAATTAAATGAAATTGCTCATACATGATCAGGGCCAGAAGTTTGTTTCTGGAAGCTCTATTTTTCTGCTCTATAAAATTTTAATTGGTATACCATGGTTTTAACAATCTTCTATGACAGTGAGTCAAAAGGTTTTTTCAGATCCCTATTTAATCCCATGATTTGCATTAAAAAGGCAGTGCCTATTTAATGGTGTTAAGTTTTGTTTGCTACTGAGTTATTTGTGTCAAGTCAAACCTAAAGGATGGAGAAGGAATTGGAAGCAAGGTCTTCCTGAGTACCTTAGAAACCTCCAAGTAGCACTGGGGATTTAGCTCAGGGATTTCACTGCCCGCTGCGCAAGCGCAGGGACCCCAGTTCGATCCCCAGTATCCCCAAACAAACAAACAAACAAACAACAACAAAAAAAACCCTCCAAGCACTGGCATGAAAGAAGTCATCCAGATGAAAAAAGAGGTTTTCAATTTGGCAGAATGGCAGGAGCAGACAGATAATGTCTAACTAGAACTCATGTTCACACATAAACACAGTAGTATTAAGCCAGGGCTTAATGAAACCACTGCAATCAGGATGTGCCTGAACATTAAAGAAGCAGAAACATAAATGCAAACACAATTATTAGGGAATCTTGCAACTTGGGGGTACAGAGGCAAAGTCTTCAGTGAAAAAAGTCCTAGTATATAGTATAACTAAAATTTCTAGAATAACTGAGATACTCTTTTGTTGCCTTTCAGACATAATGCAGCAGGAATACATACTAATAATGTTACCACCTATTGAGTTCTTACTGTATGCCGAAAATGATTTGTTACAACAATACACTGAGGCAGGTGCTTTTATTTTACAGATAATGACATTGGGGACTAGAGAGGCTAAGTAACTTGCCCAAGGTCGTAGAAGGATATTCACCAAAATCCCACACACTATACTGTTTAAGCATTTGTCCAGCCTAAACCACAGTGCTCTGTCAGAGTGAATTCTTCTGCCAAGTGAGGAACCTAATCAGCTAGGCCCTCTGGTAGGGAGCAAAATTCTTTCTCCCTTGGTTATGAATATAACCAAGCCCCAGATGGATTTCTGGAGTTGTATCTTTAAGGTCTGGAAACCATGGGAGTTGATGACCCCTAAGGCAATCCCAGCCGTCTTGTCAAAGCCAGAGCATGATAGTAGTTGCCCTGGGAATAGTGGGGCACCACACACACTGAACTTGTGATCAGAGCATGTGTCTGTGTGGTTCCACCTGAATAAATGGTGGAGATTCCTTAACAGTTCTCAGTAATAAATGTGGGCAGAACCAGCCCATTCAACTGTGACTCTGGATTGCAGCAGAAAAACTCAAAGCTGCTGGTCAGGGAGAGTGGAGAATTCCTGTATCCTAACAGCAATTTTTTTTCTTTCTGTAGAACTGCTAATGATTTAAGAGCAACTGGATAAGAATAATCTCTAAAAAACTCCAAGAAATCCCAGATTCCATGAAATCTCAAATAGAATAAAAAGTTACTGACAACTGTGTCTTGGTAGGTGGATAGCCACATATTTACTGTCAATAAAAGATACCCGAGGCATGTTACTTTTGCAAGTAAAAAAATTTGTTGGATTCTCCTCTCTTCCTCCATACCATTACAATTTGCAGGTGGAATTGTAGTCCAAAGACTACACATTCTTTTAATATTTTTTCCTTGCCAAAGCATCATGGGTTAATTTGCCTTTCTATGGTCTCCCCTATGTGGATTACAGTGTCACAGAGTGATGGAACTTGGAATTTGTAGCCATGATGAAGCAAGTTCTGTTTTTTGATCATGTCACTTACTAATTGTTTGATTTGGGGAAAGGAGTGGGAGATTGTCCCTATTTACTCCAGTAGTAAAATCAGAAAATTAATAACTGAGGATGGTAATTAACTATACTACATGTTGCATTACAACTTTTCTGTTGAAAATGGCAGAAGCTGAGCTCTAAGTGGCACAAGGCAGCCATTCCCACACCCCTGAAAAGGGATGCTATTGAATTTTATTTATTCATGGCTCTTATGAATTAGAAGTCCAAGACTTTTTTTTAACTTAAATTCTTTTCTTGGTACATTTTGGTATATAATATATTTACATTTATCATTGGGTGCTTGTACCTGTACATGATGTATCTTGGTTCTTATTTTTTCCCCATTACCTGTGTGCCCTTCACCCCCTC